>CM033470.1:190452299-190951985 GCA_019447015.1 Hymenochirus boettgeri
ACACGGTGTACTAAATTGACCTGTAAATAAGAAAAGGAATCTACTTAATTAATAGTGTTTAATGTGGACTATGTCCAATGTTTTTATTGTTCATCGTTAATGTAACCTTTAATATTTTGAGCCTCCACTCCATGCTACCCCAATCTAATAATTGTGGTTAAGGTTTGGTTTTAGTCTTAAATTCCCCGTGCATGCGCATATATATTGCCATCGCACCTGAAGTTGTAAGCTACTTTGTATCAGAAACTTTTAGGTTTACTTAATCTGGAATGCACATCCCTCACAATGGTCAAATGATCATGGTCAGGTAGCTGTGCTAAGGAAGGACGTTTCTTGCATCTCCCATTTTAATGTTTTATATCTCTGGAACTCAAATTTAAATTCTGAAGTGTAAAAGATTAACTGTTACTATAAGTGGCTCTGGGGACCTGGGAAAATGGTCTGGGGAACATGTCACTGTACATATAACCAAAACTGGTTTTAACCTAACCTTTTTCCCCACGATCGGGCAATTGGCATTTTTTCCGCATTCTACATTCGAGAACTTATGGCCAATTTAAAGGTTACGAAATCACAGGCTAACATATTCAAGGGTTACAACGATACATTTAGAGGGTTAAATATGCTTGTGAAGGTTCTCATTCATCCAGGTCATAAAGTAAGTTTCGTAAGATGTTTTGGCTAGTCACCAACTGGCCTTCTCAATTCAGATGAGACTTGATCTAGAATCTGTTGGCAATTATGTACCCTGAAAGTCCCAATTACATATACAGCTAGGTGTTAGGGACCTTTAATCAATGAATGGTTGCATTGTGGCTCAGAGGTGTTATAGGAACTGCCCAGGGTAAAGTGTCAAACAGTATGTACATGGCAACATTTGTTTTCAAACCCCCCCACCTCTATCAGGGTTTGTTTCTTTATTCAACATAACATGGCTCCTTGACACCTCTCCTTGAACCAGTCATGTCCCTTTGCCAATATGTTTAACATTACAATCTTCAAAGGTATGTCCTTTATCCTTTAGATGCAGTACACTGCTGATCCTGGAACCCAGGAATTGGCTATGCTGGCGGGGGCCATACGTTGATGCTTTGCCGTTTGGTCCTCCCCCACATACAAATCAGAGCACACTTACTGGCACTGCACTAAAGTATATGATGTCGCAGACAAAAGCAAGACAAACCCAGAATCACATTCATCCCTAGTTTGGACCAATCATGTAAAAATCCAGTAAGCCTCTTCTGCACAGGAAGGGTGTTCTACGTCAGCACCCTCGATGCAGTGGGGGGACATGGGTCGTATCATCTGCTGTGCAACTTAACTGACACTCTGGCAAATCTGATTCTGCCTAAAAAAAATTAAATGATCCACCAGTGGCCAGTCTTTTAGGACCGCCAAACCCCAGGTTCTCTGATCTGCATTGAAAGGTATCAACCATGTCCCACCTTGCATCGAGTGGTGACCTCAGAACACCCTCCTGCACAGAGGCATCTGGATTTTTACATTGGATGCGGTCCACCTAGGGGACTGAAATGTGAATCTGGGTTTTTCTTGGCTTTTGCCTAAGAAGGGGACATTTTACCTTTGTATCAATCATATGGTTCTTTTTCTGATTTGCTGGTTTACTAGTTACCACTAGGAGGCACTAAGGTGCTGTCTCTGTCTATATAAGGGTCTGCCCTTAGGTTTTTAATCTTCAGATCGTTTGATCCGAAGGTATTGTGCACTGAAACGTTGCACAGTGTTTGTATATATAAATAAACACCAGTTGCACCAGTCTGGGTGTGCACAGTTTTTCTTGTTCCTTGTGATATCTTGGCCAGCTCACTGCAGCACCCAGCCACATAACTCTCTCTGACAGGAGTAGTGAGTGTGCAGGATCCCCTCTTGTTTGCTTTTCTCCCTGCTACAGATGGGATGACCATGTTTCTTTCTCCTGTCTTGCTTTTCCCCTTCACTGTTGTATTCGTGTTCTTTTCTTTCCTTCTCCCTTCTTTGACAAAGGCTCAGTCCTGGATTATCACAAGTTGTTTTAAGGGCTCCTCGGAGATGTTTCATTTCTTCAGCCTTCGCCTCTGTGCTAGTGGGATTTCTCAGCTTTCTTTGGTTGCAGGGTTCTGATGACACCCACCCAGCCTTGTGATCTAAAGGGTGGGAGTCAAACATCAAATCTGATTTTGTGTTGTGGTGTTTTCTAAACCTCTACTTCCAGTTTCCATTTTTCCCTGACTTCAAACGCATTTAAGAAAGCCATTTTGTTTGTTTGTACCTCTTCCCTTGTAATTTGATGTTTTTCTGGCCTAACAGCCTTGATTGTGTTCTGTGAATGCTTGTACTTCCTTCTGGTGATTTTTATTTCCAGGTACATCATTGCCACATATTCTTGTACAAGTTCATTTCTGAAATTGAAAAAAAGCCAGTCAGATAACTAGGAACGTCTTCAAAACTAAATGTTTAAGTCCAGTTGATCTAACTGAATACATCATATCATTTGAGGGTTACCGAATCGTACGCTACATTCCGGGTTAACAATAATCGAAAGGAAATAACATTCGAGTTACCGTAATCGAAGAATACTTTGAGGGTTACCGTAATCGAGGATACATTCGAAGGTTAGCATATTCGAATGATAGCCTTTGTTTGTTACCTAAATCGATACACTGTTTGTTTACCTAAATCGATGGATATTTTCAGGGCTATTATCGAAAATAAGTCCTGTGATTTCAAAAAACCTTAATGTAGTTCGTAATTCGAAGAGATTAAATTGTCCGAACTTATTAAAGGGCATGTCCACCCCCAAAACGATAACTTTAAACCCCCTAATGGCCCCACTGTGTAGTCTTGAAAAATCCTTACTTACACCTCTGTCTCAAATGGCTGCTGCGCCTGCAATGTCTCTGTTAGTCCCAAAAATAAAGAAGAGCAGGAGACTGTTGTGTCCCAGGTTCTTCTCTCTTATCTCTCCCCTGGGAGAATACTGCTCAATAGCGCAGTGAAGCCCTCCCCCCCCTCCCTTCTCTTCTGATTTGCTCTCCCTTCCCTTAACTCAAAACCTCTTGCTGTAGTGTAGTGTTCCACACAAGCTCAACCCAACCGCGAGTTTATTTAAAAAAAAACAAAAACTTTACTTTCCTTCTTTCCCCATTGTTCTGTAATGGCTGCATCAGAATCTTTGATTTGGCTGCCTGATCAGCTAATTATACGGACCAGCTGCTGGTTCGGGCCCCTGCTTGCCTTTCTAAGCAAGCAAAGACTGAGATTACAGCTCCAGGGGAATGAGGAAAGTTAGTAAGGTAGGATTGTTTTTTTAACAAATAAACATCATTGGGGGTGGATAGTGCTTGCTACGCATATTAAAAAAGTGATCTGAGGGTGGACATGCCCTTTAAAGTTCGGGTCGAACTCGGTTTGGCCATCTCTATTTTTTACAAAATAAATTATCAAAATGGATTTGTTGCACTCATTCTTTTAAATGTATTTATTTATTTTATATTGTTTATTGTAATGTCATAAATTATTCCTCAAGTGTCTAGTAAAAAAAATGTTTCGTTACCACTTGTCAGGGCAAGATATAAAATATGGCCTTTATGATTATAAATTGAATTTCTGTTGTAGATCAAATTTCATCACCACCTGTCCCTTTTAAAAATGCAAAACTTATCACTGACATCTGAAATATTGTTGCCGTCTTCGGACTTATCCCTTTAACATTAGACTTACTGTATCTTCTACAAATAAAATGTAAATATAAACAGGGTTTTATTTTATGACACCAACAATCATGCCCCTTTAAAAATATTTAGTGCTATTTCTGTGCTCCTTGGCAATAACATATGAAGCTTGTATAGCTCCATTGATGTGAGATACAGAACCTTTGACAAATTAGATTACATATATCTATACAAGAAAATCCTGGTTATCTCTATTGACCTTGTACACTGATGAACCAGCTGTTAATTGAATCTGCACGGATTGCCAAGGTGTTGATCATAAATTAATGCTGATTACATACGAGTGTATTTATTGTTCAGCTCTGCTGATGATTGTACAGCTTCCTACTCTGTCCCTTTTTATACTCTGGCATTGTTTTGCTGGTGCTCTATTGCTATTTTTAATTTTTTTCTATTTTATGTTCAATATTTAAAAAAGCGATCTGTATTCTTATTTATCCTTGCAGAAAAATAATTTTTCTGTGTCTTAATTTGTGTGTAAAGACCTCATGTCGTATTGTGTTGGTCACCTAATAACCCACATTAGAACATGTCACAGTCTAAAACTTGCAGTGGAAGTAAACCGTTTAAAAAATCCTTTCCAACTCCCTTTGCCAGAGGGAAAGTAGGTCTAGCATAAAGAGCACGTCTTGGTAAAATCAGAAAATGTTTATTAGTGAGAAAGATAAATTTCTTTGTCAATAAGTATATAAAATGTAGTATAACCTACATATTTACTTTATTTTTAATCAGGAGTTTAACAAACCACCCAAAACCCGCCTCAAATGCCGTGAATGGCGCTGACCCATTCATTCAGGTGAAGGGAGACCCCGGTGACGTTAGAAGGACGTCCTCCTTCCCAGGTCGTCCCCATAGGTTTTCCCCCTGGTGGCCCAGTGAGGCATAAATGGGTTTGGCGAGTGACTCCAGTTGATCATTCCCCTTCTGGTGTGGACTTATTCTAGTGAAGGTATTGAACTGACTGGCTATTTGCTTTTGATCGCAGATCAGTACTGGTTTAAAGCTGTCATTCCCTCACAGCTTTTTGTATTGTGAATAGATCTTGCTACTGAGCAAAGACTTCGAAATAAAACGGAAGTGCAAATTAGGCATGAAATGAGGATATTATTGCTAGAATGGGTTGGCCTGGATGGACATATGTCTTTCTTCAACCTCACAATCTATACTATCCCTAAATTCATATTGGGTGGTGAGTTCTGATCACTTAAAGAGCATGTTCACCCTAAAACTAAAATTCACCCAATTTGCTGGTGCCACTGTGTAGTGTTAATATTATTTACCTTTCTCCCTGTGCTCCTTATGGTTTTGTCCTGCAGTCTCTGCTTGAAAGTCCAGGCAAATGAATGTAGGTCCTCTCTGAGTGTCCATCTGTTATCTTGACTCTTTCCTGTCCTTCCACTGAAGACTCTAACTAGATGTGCAGTGGAGCCTTCCCTATCCCTCCCTCACTCTTGATCCCTATACGTCTGCCTTACATTGTTAAAAAAATAAAAATAACCGATATTACAGTGTAGGGAGTCGCCTCCCCAACCCCTAATTGCCAGGGATTTAAATGTTAAAATATCCAGAAATTAGCTTACACAACATTGTTTTCCCTAGACCTCTCTCTACTAACTGGCAGCTGTGTCTGTGATTACTGATTCCAGTCAATCACAGACCCTCTGCCAGTGTACTCCATTCCCAGAAAGAGTAGAGGCAGAGGGAACAAAGGTGGCTTTAAGTCTATTTTCTGGAAACTTTTTAAAGTTAAAATCCCTGGTGTTTACGGTTTAGGGGGGTCCCCGCACTCAAAGCAAATTTTAGATTTGGGAGTGGAGATGACCTTTCATATTTCTAAAATTTTATCATTCCCAACATGATCTGATTATCATCTTTGGGAATGATAAAACAAAATTAAGTAAAACAAAAAGTAAGTAGAAAAAAAAAATAAGCAGTGCAAGGAATGAAGTTCCAAGGATAATCTTAAATACTGCTTAGTGACAGACATGTTTGGACGTGGTCCCTATATATCTAATGGTCAATTTGTAAAGGTCCTATGTCTTTTAATCGAATTAAAGCCTCCGTTAATCTAAATATAGAAGGAGTGCTTCCACAATACTTTCTATTGTGTGTGTATATATATATATATATATAAATAATTGGGACAAACAAAAGCAAACAAAAAGGCACTCAGGTCTTGGCAAAGAGTTTAAACTTTACGTACAGAAGATATCGATTCCTTGGGCGGCCCGTTCTCAGAATATGGCATCACAGCCTCCACACAGAATTTGCTATCCACATGTCCGGCAACCAGGAGAAAACTGAATATATAAACACATAAACAACATTAACAACCTAATTAAAAACATGTGCAAACACTTATACTATTGTACAGGATAGACATTACAGTTACCACTGCATAAAAAATCATCAAAGAGATTACATTCTCAAAATTTTGTGAAGGTAAGCAATTACATGCCAATAGTTATCAATGTAACCATTAATGTTGTTAATGGAGGGATCTCACATAAGATATAAGACACGCAAAAGCTGTTCTCAAAGACCTCTAGGTGTCAGGTATCTAGCAAATGGATCCATTTTTGTGTAGAAGTAATATTATTCCATGGGTCCCACTAGCCATATTTCCATTTTAATAGTCCTCAAACATCATGCACCTAGGGACGCTAATAGATTGGCCAATTCGTTAAATGACCCGTGCCATTGATAAGTCCACCATATTTTGTGTTTGCATGTGGTGGATCTTGCTTGTAATCAAGCCTGTTATATGGAGAAACGGTGATTTGCCATAATGCTCTATATAAAATGAAGTTTTAGTTTTTTCCTATATAAATATAACCACTGGACCGACTAATAAATACAATAATACATCTAATGTCCCAAGATATAATCTAAAGGTCACACACGAATCCAATTCTCGGAATAATGCGGAATGGTCAAAAGTCTTTTCAGTTATCAATGAATCGACAAGTAATGCAAATTATTATTTATTTTATAGGTTTTTTTTTTGGGGGGTCGGGGGGGGGGTCTGAGTTTGAGGGGAGTAAGTTGATAAACGGAAAGCTGTTTCAAAACTAGATTGCTGCTTGAATACATTTGTCTCTGTTATTGTTCCTATGCCTTGGTCCCTTTGCGGTACTCATGGCTTTTGTTTTTTTGCACACCAACTACTGGCACAACGTTTTTAATTCAGGACAATGTGGAAGATTGATATTAAGAGGTATTTTTCTACTTTTCTCATTTCTACCATTTTTCAGAAAATCTCCTAAAAGTGTAAAGGCCTACGAAGATTTGGCATTTTGGAATCTGCATAACCGTGAAGAATGCATTCTTATGTAGATAATAGGCGTGTGGAATTCCAATAATATATAGTAATTGGGATTGATTTCCAGGTAAGGGTATGTTCACCCTTAAGAACAAAAGCACCTATGCAATTAGATATAACCCCCCCAAAGTTATGCCATTTGGCTCCCTTGGGGCTTATTTGCTGACCATACTGTCTGTTTGAAAAGATGAAATAGGAAGACCATTTTATTTCGGGGACATGTAAACATGTGGAATTTATTTTTTAAAAACATGTGGTCAAAATGTTACTTCTACAAAGAACTATGTGCAAATTTCAAGTAACAGTATTAAGGATTACACCATCATGTAGCTGGTAGGTGTAAGTTTTTTAAAACATGATAGTTTGTGGGAGGAGAGGTGGTTGGAGAGGTGATTAAGTTTGAAAAAACTGAAAGCTGTTTCAAATACAGGTTGATTTGTTTTTTTCTCTGTAATTGCCGCTATGCATTGGTCCCCTTTTGGGGTTACTTTGTGGCTTGTGTGGATGAAGCCGACTAGATGGAGTTGGTATTTGGTTGGAATTGTTCTACTTATTGGTTTTTACACATTTCTATGCTTTGATCATCTTTTTTTTTCTACATTTTTCAGAAATCTCCTTAAAGTCTTACAACAATTTTATCTGGACTCTGCACATTTGTGTTGCAGAATGGCATTGGTTTGTTTAGCTATATGTATGTTAGATTACATAACATAAGATATAGTTTTATATTGCACTGATCAACGTAGGGTAACTTTTATTCAAGACATGTAAATTATTAGTGGGAATTTTTTTCTGTACTGGAGTTCTGGCTGAGAATCCCTAATCTTCTAAAATTTTAAAGTTCTACTAAGACTTATGTCTGGAATAACTGCATAAGAATTTCACCATTACATAGCGGAAGCTGTGGAAGGTCATTCTAAAATATAAGTTTGTTGGGAGTATTTCAAGTTTGAGTGTGTTTACGTTGAAGTCTTAAACTTATATCCAAAATACATAGCCGATTAAAATTGTTTTTTGTAATTGCACATAAGCATTGGTTTTCTTTTATATTAGTTTGGTGGCCAATGTCCTCTCAGTACACCACAAACATAGCACACTGTTATCTACTGCAGAATACGTGGGAGATTTATATTTAGTGGGTGTGTTTGTGGGTTTGGCACAAATTTGAACTTTAAGGGCTAGGCCCCACTAGCTGCGATTTTGTCTGTGTTTTGCTTTTTTTTCAAATCCTTGAGAAAGTCGGCAACATCTAAAGATCTTCTTATAGGGTGGATTGACCTTTCAGAAACACCCGGCTGTATTAAAAGAGGGCATATTATGGGAAAATTAACTTTTTTTCTCTTTCCATGGTATTCTGTTTTTTCTATAATTCCCACACAACTGCTAGATGTCATTCCACTTTTTCAGATTCCATCTCTGTCCCTGGATACAAACACCAGTAAAAGAATATGTGATTGTATTCCTTTACTCCTACTTGGACTGTCCGTCAAATCCCTGTGACGTGATCCCCCCTCCCTGTTCTGTAATAAACATAAGATAGAGCATTAGCAGGGGAGAGAGTAATCTATGATGGTAGATTATATAAAGCGCACTTGACCCCCCTTCTAATGCTTTCACGATTGATGAGGGTCACAAAGAGAGAGATCGTAAACTGTACTGATCTCCTTAGTCCTTGTCCCAGGACAGCTTTGCTTTCTTTGATGCCACTGTGCGTGGTGTTTTTTCAGGATGTTGACTTTTAACTCCATCTGCAATAATAAGCTTGTTCGTTTAGCCAAGTTAGAACCTGGAGGAGGTAACAGATGGGAGGGGAGGGGGGGTGCTCGTCAACAGAGATCTCCCCCCCATGGTTAAACAAAGTCACTGACCGGATAGGATTAACGGACAGTTCAGATGCAAATTATCAATATTTGTTAATTAGTTTATATTGTGTAATGCCTATTAATTCTACATATTTCTCTCCATATTTGAATCAGTTTGATTTCATACCCTTTGCTTTTCCCTGCTGTTGACATCATAGTGACTGATCATTTTCAGGTTCGAAACGGTCCCTTTCTCTTCCCAGGTGCCCACTCCCTTGGATGTGTTCCTACAACACAGATTAATTTCTACTGATTGTCTGTTGGATGGGTCAAACATGCTCAGATCCTCTACTGATAAACTGAATCAACCCCGGTGCTGAGGTCATAGGGCAAGACACATAATGGATCTCATACTAGGGGTCCCTGCCAAACAGAAGTCAGTATTTTCCGGATTATCAGTTTATTTATACACAGACCAAAATCTGAATAACTTGGCAGAATGACTCGGGGTCTTGTATGAAAAATACTGCTCCTTTTTTTCTGAAAAGCTATGTATTTGCACTGAATTTCCCCCTTTAAGGCGCACAGATACATGAATTTAACTTTACAAAGGGGGAAATGTGTTTTTTTTTTTTCACACTAAGATGCCCTTTAAATTTATTTAGTGTATTTTAGTTATTTGGCATTATTTTTACGTTAACTTAAAGCTTATCAAGCTTATAAATTTCGATCTGGTATAAATGATTGATATTTTAATTTTGTAGACCCTGAACGGAAAGTTGCGGATACCTTTAATGTCTGATGTCATTGGCACTCAGAGAATCCAATTTTAAGAAAACAAAATAAGATGTGTGGTGTGTAAGAATAAGTTTTCTACAAGAAAAAATGCAAAGAAAAATTTCATTCACCAAAAAAAAGCACATTTTACATATTTTGTAAATCTCCAGAAAACGTTTACAAAAACTTGCGTATTATCTAGTCATATGCTTGTGAAGGTTCTCATTCATTCATTCCAGGTCAAGGTAATAATAATAGAAATTTATTCATGTTTGTATTCAATTAGTCAACCTTGACTTGTAAAGTAGTTCTTGAGACGTTTCGCTAGTCCATCCGACTGGCTTTCTCATTCAGAATGACTTGTACACGATCTTGTGGCAATTATGTACCCTTGGAAAATTCCAATTAGCATATCACATAACTACAACAGACCAGGTTGTTAAGGTGTGATTATATAGTGAAGTTCTAAAGTCATCACATCCAGAACATAACCAGAATCTCTCAGGATTTCACCACAAGACTTGCAGATATAGTACCGGTGGCCGAATAACTATGATACTATGGTGTCCTATGATTGACATCTCTCTTTCACTTTTAATACCCACCAAGGAGGATGTTACTGGTGAGCAAAACGGTTGTGAGCCAAGACAGCACTCCTTACACATCAGAACTGATCTCACCCAGAACAGTGTTTGTTTCCTTACTGGACTCACGTGTCGAATACCACCTATTTCAAATACAAGGGATAAGTTCTATAAAGCAAACCAACATGGATGTGCTATGTATCTCTCCAGGTGTCACCTATTGTGGCCAACCTTTACATGGAGTGAGGTAGAAACACAACAGGCGCTAATTACCTTTAAGGGCTTAGCAACTCCAGGCCACTGGTCAGATATGTTGATGACACCTGTAAAATCCACAAAGGAAGTCAAAGCTATCATCAGAACACATTAATGCGCAGTGGACCAAAACATTAAATTCACAAGGGACAGAAGGTTACAACAACAATCAAAACGGCTTTCTTGGACTGCTTGTTAGAAGTTAAGGAAAAAATGTTAAACTGGACGAGAGGTTTACAGAAAACCACCACACACAGATCATTATTTGATGTTTGACTCCCCCAACCACTTTAATCACAAGCGACGGGGTCCATCAGAGACCCTGCACCACAGATCCGAGAACATCCCCACTAGCACGAGGCGAAGGCTAAGAAATGAAACACTCAGAGGAGTCCCTTAAAACTATGTGGATATCCCAGACTGGGCCCTTTGTCAAAGAAGTAGAAGGAAAGAAAAGAACACGAGTAGGTCCTCCAACATTGAAGTGAAAAGCAAGACAGGAGGAAAGACAATGTCCATCCCATATGTAGCAGGGTTCTCCGAGAAATTACAAGAAGAATTTTCAAAAAAACATCGTACTCCCCTGTCGCCTTTAAACCGCACAACACACTGCAGGCAGCATCAATTTGGTACATACTCCTCAAAAGACCCATAAACCAAACACAAGAAAGCGACACATTATATGCACTTGCAGTTCAGTGAAAGAATGTCTGATTTTGTTATGTGGTGGGAGACCAAACAGCAACTGCTCAACCTTATGGCCCCAGCACAGAAAAGCCAATTCCTCGGGTTCAGGACTCAGCCGTGATCTGCATCTTAAAATGGCATAGGAACATAACTTTGAAATTGTAATGTTAACATACATGGCATTAACGTGACTGGAGTTCAAGAGAGGTGATTTAGAGGCCATTTATGTGAAAATAAAGAAACTCAGCCTAATTAGAGGTGGGGGGTTGACAACCAACTCGTCTGCCATGGTAACAATGCTGTTTGTAACACCTTACTCTGGGCGTTTCCGATAACCACCTCTTGCACTATCTAATCACAATCTACACACCCTAACACCATAAATCACTGGCTGTTGATATGACTATTGGGATTTTCCAGGGTACACAATTGCCAAGAACTTGTACAAGTCATTTCTCAAATTGCGACTAGAAGACACAGTCGGATGACCTGAGCAAACGTCACTTCAAGACAACTACATTTCAATGTCCATATCTCATTGAAATACAACAGATAATATCTAGTCACTGTGTGCTGAAAAAAAGATTACGATCTTTTCCCAAAATGACAATTTTTCATATTTATAAAACAATTTGTCACCAATTACTAAACTAACTCTATTTCTAATGTGAGTTTGTTTATTTGTCTAACATTTTCAAAATAAAGATCCAGAATCAAATATCCTGCTGTAAAAATGTTAATTATGAAGAACACAAATATTATTTTCTTATTTACTCTTTAAAAAAACATTTCCATACTAGACAAAAGTTTTTCAAATCACTCCAACCCATCCGTTCTACCCTGAATAACCAAAACTAACTGAATGAACTTGGTTAAAAATTATAGTTAAATTTTAATTGTAATGGTGGTATCTTACAGAGGGGTATATACATATTAATAATTATTAAAAAAATGTAAATATTTAGATACTTACAAAATAATAAACACATTCGATTCAAAGGTGTGTCCGACCGTCAATGACATACTGTATACATTAAACACGAATACATAACTTGTAGCGTCTCTGCACTAAATAACGAGCAGGAAGCTGTCGCCAATATCGGGTGTAAATACGATTAAACTTTTATTATAGTTCTACATGGAAAAAACATATACAAGAAAGCCCCCTGCCATGTTTCGGATTTGCACATCACATGCTTACTTATAGGCTGACCTGATTACACATTACAACTGTTTCGTATTAAAATCCCTACCTGAATGGGACTCTATTGTCCCGCCTAGGTGTTAATAAATTTAGATGTCTACCTAGTTGTTGACCATAACAGTGTGAGAAAAATAATATCCAAACACATGACACTAAACAGTAATCACGCCGGGAAGTATTAAACCCGATTGCCATTCCTAGATCACTTACAGGATATGAATTCTATATTCTGTTTATGATACTGCCACTGAAGTCCAGCTAGAGAGAGGAGATTGGGTAAATATTGACTGAAGGGGGGAGATAGGACTGGGGCTGCCTAAATCTAGGAAGAATCTACTAATCACCTCTTCCTACCACCCTCCCTAACAAAACTCAACTTTTCAATATAATTATAAGTATATGTGAATTACAGTACTGGTGAGCGGAGGCGGCCTCCTGCTGCGCTGGGATCCCCGGTCTTATAGTTGTGCTGCCGGGCCGACCTCTCTGCGGGACTCCCCCCACTCGGGTGCCACATAATAATTAAATAAAAATATAGAAAAAAACTAAAAAAAGAATAACGAAAATCAACAAAATTAAATAAACCAAAAGACTAAGAACAAAAAAATCAAAAAAATAATAACTAAAGGACAACTATAATAAACTAAACACAAATAACAAACAAAAAAAAAACCTTAAAATTCACTGACTATCAATTAAAAACCACAGACCTTGTTTCTTAAAGGTAAACATAACCAGTTTAATGTTTTTATGATAAGAAGAACATACTGTAACCATCAAAGAGTTATAGCTAAAAGTATCTATAGATAGTTACTGCAGTATCACACATTTATTAAATTATACATATTATGAGTATGTTTTTTTTTTTCAATTATTTTATTGATCTATCAAGGGTTTGTTTTTTTGCACAGTTAGAACGTATCCACACCTGCTGTATACGGAAAAATAGCCAGCCAGTCGTGAATGAGCAATAACTACCCCTAAAATCAACTGTTAACTTGTAATTACTACAAGAAAAGTCATAGTATAAAGGCCCCAGAAGGAGTACTACCCTTTTACTGAGTTTTAACGTTCCCCTATACTCCTACTGTACCTATTCGATACGGGAATAAAGAAAATTATTTTTGTAACTTTGTGTGCACAATATAATCCTCTCAAGTTTACTTGTAATTATACAGTAAAGGTTCGTACACCTTTCGATGAACGTCCGAAATATCGACAGGTGTGTACAAACCTTAATCTGATTGAGGTCCGCCACAATGCTTGCCCTGCTAGAAACAATATTTGAGTATTTCAGTGCCAATTTATTCTATTTGGTTTGTTTAAAGAGGAGTCTGCCTTTTTTAAAGAAAAAAGGCAAAAATATGTTTCTTAATTGTCTATTACAAAATATTCAAATTGATTTGGTTAATATTTCAATCCTAGCAATCAATCATCACACATTAACAAATTATATTTAAATAAAATATTCAAATATGATTGGTCAATGTGTGGAAGGATTGGCATCTTAACCAACACAATTGGATTTGGTCCTTCCAAACCTTAATAAGAGGTGCAAACCCCCACGGAACTCTGAGCGATGGCAGAAGTAAAAAGACGTTGGGATCAATTCGGTGGCTACGTCAGTGTCGGCGCCGCCACGGTTGTCAATGGTTGCCGCAGTGACATCACCTGGCATCACGGCAGATATCAACTGCAACATGGAAAGGAAAAGGTCTCTTTTAGGAACAGGGGCGTCCCCAGTTTGAGCTACGGACCCCCAATCAGAAAGCCACAAGGCCCCCACTGCTGGCCCAAGTGTGTAGAGTTTAAAAATCCTTACCTTACCTCTCTACTCCAAATGGTTCTCAATGTCTGCCCAAAGTTCTAGAAAGTGAAGACCAGGAGCCTGGCAGGAGGGAAAACGTTTCCCACCTCTGAGGTGTCCTCTGAGAGGTTTCTGGCTTGCTCGTTGCAGCCCTTCCCTCCAATCCATGTTAGGTTTCCTGTGCCCTAGTGTAAAATCCTTTTGCTGTAGTGTAGGGCTCCCCTCTCCCATCCCCAACCCGCTATATTATCTTGTAAAAAAGTAACCCGATCTGTACTTAACTGCCTTGTTCCACCGGCGTTCTGAACTGGCGGAAACCGAGTCTGTGATTGGCTGCCTCTCAGCCCTACACTACAACAAAATGTTTAAAAGGGGTGGACATGCCCTTTAAGGACATTATCACGGCAAAAAGCTAAAAATTACCAGCTGCACATCACCGGAAAAATGATCGGATTGATAATACGCGGTATAACTATTTTTTCCACTGCGATGTGCTGCACAAATAATATGGCGAAGTTAAAGGACCTTTATAATATGCTGTTAGATGGATTACTTCTGCGCTTCTGGTGTCAGAGAATTTTCTATTTGAGTGGGGTGGCTGCACTGCCAATTGGTCCACTAAATTGTTTATAAAATCTTTAAAAAAATCTTGCTTGCCACGTGGGGGTATGGGTAGAGGAAGGGTTAGAAATAAAAAATAAATAGGTTAAGATCAAGATCTCTGTAAATAAAAATTGGTTTAAAACTGAAAACACTCGCTTATGCCAATCACCACTAGTGTTAATGCAGGCTTTATTCTGTGTGTTTTCGTTTTGAGCTTCCATAAACCTCTGCACACAGGTATAAGATTGCCAACAAACTTTATTATAGCAAAATAAAAGCACTAAAAAACTTGCAGAAACAGTCCTTTAGCAGTTATTGAAGTTGCACCTCTCTGTATTGCAGCCCTTTAAATTGTAGTGGTCTTGTGGTAAAGTATCCCCTTGGTAATGGTTTGTGAGGTAGTTACTACGTGTTTCTCTCACACAAAAAAGGGAAAATTGCAAGCGCACAGTCTACCTTTAAAATAATTTAAAATAATAATGAGGTGTTAGTAACACACTTTGCCAAAATAGGTAGCTGGCATCCTTCGCGCTTCGCTGTTTTAATCCTACAGCTTTATCAGGGATAAAGTTTGAATGTCTCTCTGCCTTTTAAAAGCCATGATTCAAACACTTCCTGTTTCGTGGCAGGAAGGGACATTTGTTTCCATTTGCTGTCTATTTGTGTTCCAGCAGCAATCTAGATTTTTTCTTTAAAGTCTTTTTTGTTTTTCTTTCTCTTTTAAGTTAGTTTTAAATATTTTTTATATATTTAATCTTGGAGATGCCCCTTGTACAAAATATGTTTGGTCACAACAGTAGAGTTAAAACAAAAACAGGTTGTACATAGGGTTTCCAATTTTGAAACTCAAAATAGAGGACACATAGAGGCGCAACTGCAGCAATTTGTTGCTCACGCCCACTTTTAAAAACCTTGCCCCCTTTTACTATAAAAACCTTGCCCACTTTTACTAAAAACCTTGCCCACATAGTATTAGGTCTCATTCACACAGGATGGCCATTTTATTGGTACATTTTCGTCCATTTTATTTTTTCCGTTTTTGGGATTTGGGCACTAATAATGAATTCATCATTATCGGGGTAAAGTCCGTTCCTGAAGGCATATCTTATAGATCATGTCAGGAGTCGCAGGACTGTATTTTCTGTGTGATTAAAGACAACAATACTGTCAGTTACACACACACATCCCTCTTTATAAGAACCAGGGTGAGGACCAACTGCTAGGTCCTCACCCATGGTTAAGTATCTACTCCTGCACTTATCTCTTAAACTGTGATCACCAGTATCCTATTTTCCGACTCCCACTTCCGTTCCGTTAGTAAGTCATCACTCACGGCATGGAAGTAGGAAGTGGAGAAAGTGTGCCGGCAATCGCAAATTTAAGAAAAGTGCGGATTTAGACGCTTAACCCAGGGGTGAGGACCTAATGGTTTAGGTCCTCACCATGGGTTTTTTTTCAATGTGTGTGTGTGTGATACTCCTTCAGATGGGTCTTTACCCTTATAATGATGAATCATTGTTAGTGTGCCTAAATCCCACATTCAAAAGTACTAAATGACAACTATAGCAGATATACAGATAAATAAAAAATGATTTCTTTCCATGGATGGAGAAAGGATCAGGGCTGAGGGGAAGTTCTCCACTAGGGAAAAATTAAAGGGTCACTATACTCACTCAAACAACTTTACTTTATTCTGTTGTATTCATTAGATCAACGGACTTGAAATGTGTTATTGAAGACGTTCAAGTCAGTTGATCTATTGAATCAACAGATATACCATGACCTGGATGAATGAAGAACCTTCACAAACTTTACTTTATCCGAACTACATTGAGAAAGTAAAATACTATAACTATTTGGAGAAGTAATAGTTGTAAACTTTCCATATTATCTGTGCTTGCTTTGTCATTAAATTAATGTTTGTGATGCTGCTATTTCCCCAACCTCCCTCCCTTCCATGCCTCCTTGTGGTGTCTGCGACACTTATTGTTCTGCACAGCCTCCCACTGGACCCTCCTCTGCTCACACATCTCCCTCTCTCTTTCTGCTGATTCTCAAATTGTTGCAGAAAGTTGGCTGGCAGGCAGCTAAAGATCCTAGTAAGAGTCATTAATGGGTCACAATATTAAAATCTCTGCTCCTGGAGTGACAGGTCTTTTCTTGTAATGCTATGATTAAAATGATGATTTCTCAGGTTTACACTTATAATTTTTTGAAATTAAATTGATAGCCTTTAAGTTTGGGCTATTCAGTTTATTGAAGGCGGAGGTAAAGGAACTGTGTCTTACCTCCCATTCCTGTTCTTCAATAACTGATAGCCCAAACATAATTTTCCCCAGTGGAGATCTGTTCCGATACCCAAGCAGCCGGCGCAAGGAAGGAGGTAAAGTCGCGCTAACTGATATGAATCGGTTAGCATGACTTTAACTCCTAAAAAAGCGCTGTGTGGCTCTCGGTGCAATGGTGTCAATCACTTTCTCTGTAACTCACCCATCTCTGCCTGACTGTGTGCAGTTACTTCAGCCCTGAATCTGGTCTCGGTGCTGTGGACATTGCAGGAGACAGACTGGTGAGCTTTCCTCCCCCATCATTCTAACACAAGTAGCTAAAGCAGATAACTACTCTCCTCACTGCTGACTGTGTGCAATGTTTCAGATCAGAACTTTCCTCCCTTGGCTGCTGTGCTCGGATTTGTCAATGTATCAAAATGCAGGGACACTGCCTGAGTGTGTTTAAGATGCTGAAAATCTGGACTAACGGTTTATGGGAAATCCGTCCAGACCCCGAATTTGCCATTAGAAAAGAGGACTAATCTGGGATTTTCCTGACATCTGGAAACCCTTGTTGTACAGAATATGGGGAGAGAGGTTATGGGAAAATCTCTTGTTAGAAGCATGATAGATAGATATCTGAACTCCCAATACAATAGCAACGATAAAGATAAGCATGATAAAATGGGGAAAAGGGTTCAGAGAAGGGCAACTAAAATAATAAAGGGAATGGGGGAGCTTGAATATAAAGAGAGATGGATATTACAATATGTACCCTTGAGAAAACACACTTGCATGGGGATATGATTACTGTGTATAAATACATTAACGGCCCATACAACAGACATCCCACCCTGTACTTTCAGGCTTCCGGGCAGGGTGAGAAAAGGGGCATGAAGATGGGGGGCGTGATGTCACATGGGCGGGCATGTGGTCACGTGAAGGTGGGGCCATTTTTCTAGAGGTGGTGGGAGGCAGGGTTAGGGGGTGCTCTGGGCGTGGTCTTAAAAAGTGGGCGTGACTGGGGAAAAGAATCTAGTCTCCTCTCAGTCACCTGAGTCTGGAGTGGTCTTGCGGGAGTCGGGAGACTACCCCGGGAGAGGTGGGATACCTGTATACAATAAACTATGTCAATAGAGCATGTCAGAGGACATGTGGACATCCTTCAAACTGGAAAAGAAGATAAGTTAGGAAGTCTTAGTTAGGAAGAGGTTTTTTACTGTAAGACAGATAAACTGGAGTCAGAAAGGATTTTTTTCCCTTTTTAGGACGAAATGTGGATATTGCTGAGTAGGTTGGAGTAGATGGACATTTGTCTTTATTCAAACTCAAATACTAACTGTACTGTATATACTGTGCTAACTATACTGTACTATACTATATTCTATAATATACTATACTGTACTATACTATACTTACTATACTATATTACTATACTGTATTATACTATACTATAATATACTTACATTACTGTACTATACTATAACTATCTTTCTGTACTATACTGTACTACACTATAATATACTATACTGTACTGTACTATACTGTACTATACTATACTATATATACTGTACTATACTATACTGTACTATACTATAATATCTATACCGTGCTATAAAATACTGTAACTATACTACTGTGTATACTATACTGTACTATCTATACTGTACTATACTACATATACTATACTATGTACTATACTGTACTATACTGTACTTACTATACTGTACTATAATATACTATACTGTACTATACTATAATATACTTACTATACTATACTTACTATACTATAATATACTGTCTATACTATAATATACTATACTGTACTATACTATACTGTACTATACTATAATATACTGTACTATACTATACTGTACTATACTATACTGTTGTATACTATACTATACTGTACTGTACTATACTGTACTATACTATACTGCACTATACTATACTATAATATACTGTACTATACTATACTATAATATACTATACTGTTCTATACTGTACTATACTATACTGTTGTATACTCTACTATAACATACTATACTAAACTGTACTATTGTATACTATACTCTAACTGCTAACTGTACTATCCTGTACTATACTATACTGCACTATACTATACTATAATATACTTTACTATACTATACTATATATACTATACTGTTCTATACTGTACTATACTATACTGTTGTATACTATACTATAACATACTATACTATACTGTACTATACTGTACTATACTATACTGTACTATACTGTACTATAATATCTTGTACTATACTGTACATATACTGTACTATACTATACTGTACTATACTATACTGTACTATACTATATACTGTACCATCTTTCTGTACTATACATAATATACTATACTGTACTATACTATACTGTACTGTACTAACTATGCTATACTATACTGTACTATACTATAATACTATACTGTACTACACTGTGCTATATTGTCCCATTTTGGCTGAATTGCTGTATCGGTCTAAATATTGATGCCTTGTAAGCTGGATGAGTTTCTAAAATAAGAGAATGTTGCAAGTTACGGGTATTGATACATAACGTTGGAAGTTATCCATGGATATTTCCCATTGCCACTTGGAAGTCAAAGAGAAATGTTTCCTTTATTTATTTATATATTCACTGTTCCATTCATTTTGATCAGGTTCCCTTTTATAGCAGAGGCACCATGTTTTTATTTAAAGTGATTTATATTCTGACAAACTTTCTATAATCTAAATATTGGCATCATTTACTGAGAGACGGTGACAATATGATCAGTGCTCCGTGCGCTGTTTCAGTATAGTGATTGGTAATCTTTGCAGAGTAAAAGCAAATAGCAGCTGAGGCTGGTATTAAATTTCCCAAAAAACTCTCAAAGACAGGTGTGGCAGCAGCAGACACATCAAACCCTTTCTTACAGTTGCACTAAACCATAGGTTATTTTTTTGCCCAGCACCTCTGGGTAAATAAACCTCTTTCCTCCCTCAACATACCCACTAGATGTCACTACTTCCATATATATTCCTAACACTATTATTATTCCCAATAATAAATAGTTTAAGCATCAACATTTACAAAACAATAGCAAGTATAATCACCAAAGCATTTTTTTTTTTAAGTGTGTAATTGAAATAATTTTAAGGTTTTCTTAAAACACTCATTTGCAGTGTTGTAGGCCAAATATGTCCATGTTTAGTTGGATTTCACAGTGGGTGCTGCAAGATTCTAAAGGAGTCCACACAGCACAAATAGGAATAACAGATTTTGTGTGACATTTTAAAGCTAACGGAGAACCTATTCCTAACACACACAAATTTAATGGCTTTACACTATCACAAAGCTTGGAAGGAACTAATGAAAAAAGTTACAACAAGCTGCATGTGTGACCACATTGCAATCACTGTGCAGTGCTCGCGATCATATTTTTAGGGGGCAGATCACATGCGAATACCGTGTGGCTTAGCCTAAATCTAACAACCCACTATAAACTTTGAGACACCTGGATAGTTGAAGGCGTGAACCATTTTTGAGTGGTTGCAGAACCCCAATGTTTTCAAGTGTAATTTAATATTTACCAAGTAAAATCTAACAAGGTCCAACTGTTTCCTGTCCCATAGACCAGGGCTTCTCAAGGGTTGTGCGGGGATACACTCGTGTGACTTAAAGAGCAGAGGTGTGCCTCAGGGCTCATTCACACTCATCAGCATCAGTTTGTATCCGTTTTTCAAACGCAGGTGTGTTTTAAGAAACGGACAGACAGTTAAAACCCATAGGGTTTCATAATATCGTTCACACTGCTGCACGCATTCCTGTCCATCTAAATGCATAACATGTGGACCTAGCCTTTACTCTACTCGGGCAGCAAGACTTTACAGGGTGATTCTCAAATGTCCATACTTGCAGTAGATGGTGCTAATCCTCTATAATATCCTTTTAAAGCAGTTAAAATCAGCTTTTATTTTAGTAAAACTATTAAAACAAAAAAAATAAGAATAATAAACTGTTTTAGCATTTCTCTAAAAATATCTATTACATGTTTAATTTCCCTTTAATATAAATAGATATGTTAATTCAGTGGCTCCAGCCCTTGTAGAATGTGCTGCTTTCATGTTGTGGTTCGGAAAATAAGTAAATATTGTGGCCAGTACTCAACAGTTCTATTGTGTAGCTGAGCTTCCCACAAACCTGTATAATTACACGCTAGCGTGTAGACAAAACTTCTCTCTTGAAACTCCAGGCAAAATGAAATTTAATTGAAATAGTCACTAAGGGATTGTGGGATTGTGGTACATTTCTTTGGATGGCTGCCCACTAGATAGAAATTTTACTGGCAGTGACAGCATTGGCTGGAAGCCAGGGGTAAGCTTGACCAGTTTCTTCAATATGGTGTCCTGGCTACCTGGATACTCAGATTTACTTGGGCATAAATTATGCAGTTTGTCTTTTTTATGCGGTAGCCTTTTATATCTGTTATTGTACTGCAAGGAATGCATTTTGACTTTTTTTTTTTTTTAATATACACTATAATAACTAATCTTTATTTCTTATTCTGTTAATACTTTCATTGTTACGTAATCCTTAAATTTGGCTATAATTTAGTATAGTATAATATCTATAAAGTATCGCAAAATTCAGCAGATGCTTTTAACAACTGTGATTGTATTTACGACCACACTAACTTGTGTTGGTATTTGCGACTGGTCAGTGATTTCCAATGCCTAAGCTTTGCATCATTTGCTGAAGCACCACCGTAAATAATAACACCTAAGGCTTCTATCAAATATGTGTAGTGTGCAGATCCGTTCATTACCAGGCAAGGCTGGGGGGAGATCCCCCGAGGTCTCCTCAAGGAACCCGTAAAGGCCCCCCAAGAAAACCCCTTCCTGAGGAGGTACTCCCCCCTCTAAACCTTCAACTGATGAGACAAATTTTGATTAAAATAATCTTTATTTACATAAAAAAATATAAAACAGTCACTCTGTGTACTGCTTCGCAGCGCAGCTGGATACAACAGTAAAACTGCAAAAATAGGCAGGAAAGGTGTCAAATGGCAAAATTTCCCCCATTAATAAATAGCATCAATAGAGAGCAATTTCTCCTTTTGATGCGCCTCAGGTTTAACGCAATGAATAATGCGAAGTTGTCAGTGCACAGTGATACTACCACCACACATCTCCGCAGCAATACCTTTCTCAGCGAAAACGAGCATTTTTGTAATTACAGAGAGAATAACGCTCTTTGCCATTGTGATGTCCTGTGATAAGAGATGGCGAAAATATCAATGTTTATAATATGGCCCTAAGTCTTTGCTAATTACAGACCAGTCGGTGGTCAAAAAGAATAAAAGAACACAGCATACATTAGGCATTTAAATCAGGCAATAACTATGATATATCTTTGTTTAGAACATTTCTTGTCTCACACACATACACATATCCACACTAAATGGGCAGTACGGAGGTAGTCGCACCACCTAAGTAGGTGGATGAGGTGATAACTACTGGATGAGAAAACTTGACACTTAAAGTGATGAATGATGCATGGTCACTTACATGTTTCTATAGACCAATGTGTATGTTTTAACCCTTTTTTTAATAGAATATAGTGGTCTACTAGGCATATTGTAGGCGATTTTAAAAGGTAAATGTTATGCTAACATATTCAGTACAGATTTTATTTTGCTGATACAATGTGCTTTTTTGCATTGTTTGTACCAGATTTTCCTTTTGCCCAGTATATTTGGTTGGAGACAAGATGGCCGTTCCTTGGATTCATTCAAAGGGGTGTGTGGGGGGGTTTGCCTGTTTAAACATTGGCTGTGCTGTTTGCCAAAAAAAGTAGTTCCAAGAGGTGGGGGATTAGTGTGCTGGGGCCCCCAAATCTGACTTGTGTCTAGGCCCATTAGGTCTTAATCTGGCTCTGACCCCATCTACCACATTTGGAGCGCAAAGGTGCTAAGGAGCAGCCATATTTCAACATATATAGAATAAATGGCAGGCCAATTCTGTGTGGCCTTGTGGCATGACATCACACCAGCAGCCATGGCCCAATTAGTGTAGGAGAAGTGGCCCAGGGGAATATTCACCTCTGCCTACTGACCCATGCTAATAGGAGAGCGTTACATGCACATAACATGTACAAAGCGTTAATGAATCAAAAATGTCATTAGAAAAATAGAGCCAAATAAAGTAAATTGAAATGTGCCACAGAAAGCACTGGTTTTTCTGAATGAATGTTTTGAATATAATTCCTTTAAATCTATTTCCCAGAAATTCAAGAACTGGCGTTTCTGTGCTCAGCAGATCCAGTGCATTTCTATGAACTGACCAGTTCTCAGAGCTGAGCAGGGTCACTTTTAGACCTTTTGGCATCTGAGACAAACCTTTTAAAGCTGTCCACTACAACTTCTAGTGGTGTGCAAAGCAAACGTCGCAAAAAAGGGGGTGTGTGGCTTGCTGGGGTGGGTGTGGCTTGTGGAGTGTGGGTTGTGTGGTTGGCTGGTGAACTGGAGGGCTGACCAGTGGCTGGTAAATATAAACGTGCCCAGTGTTTTTTGCAATGTTGCATGTTAATGGTATGCTTTTTACTGGTATTGATACATAAAGTTGGAATTGATCCAGGATTTTTTTACTCTCTTTAAACTGTTTCCCCCCCATTTTCTCTGGATCAACTGTTAGGCAGGAAACATGTGGGTATTGGGAGAAGTTGTACTAGATGGACATATGTCTTATTCAACCTCAAATACTTTACTATACTATACTATATTATTGTGACTGGTAAACATACAGTCCCCACAGTGACTGGTAAAATATAAATACCCACACAGACTGTTAATTAATAATGCCCTAGGCCAGTGATGGCGAACCTTTTAGAAACCAAGTGCCAAAACTGCAGCCCAACCCACTTATATATTGCAAGGTGCCAACATGATAGTTTACATGAATAATGAGGTTTTACTTCATTATTCATAACCTCTAAACAGATAGACAGTACGAAAGTTAGAATTTATAATAGGTTAAAATGGAATGTTGTTTGCACAATACATTTTAATACACTGATTTAGTGTGCTCCTCTCAATACATGAAAGAAACATACAGCATAAACTGGGCCGTTGCGATCTTATGATGGGTATGCGTGCTAGCCCGAACTTGCGTACACAACGCTTCTCACAGACGTGCAAGTGGCAGAACACTATTTATTTTTAATATCAACTAACTGCACCTTTGTTTTTTCCATCGCAGGGTTACATTTATGGTTTAAATGCATTTCTCGCAAGGTAACACTTCAAAGTAATTCTTGCCAAAAAGCATTATGATATCACCCTTACTATCAGTCAACTAACATTATATATAACATCAACCAATCTATGCTAAAATATCTGAATGACCCTACAGTTGAACAGTGCAGATGTTATTGCTCTACAAGAAAAATGTTTAATTTAATGGTAGGAAACAATGCATACGTACGGGAAGGCCAAAAGGGAAATTAGACAATAATTGGGGAACATAAAAGACACTTTCTAACTTCGATGGTACAGTAGATAAAAAAAGATATGAAACATCTATCAGTAAACACTTCTTAGAACACAGGCACCAAGCGTCGCAGTTAAGATGGCTTATACTGGAGGTGGTTAATTGGGAACAAAGAGTAGCAATTTGAAAAAAGACTATTGCAAAGAGAATGTTTTTGGACTGATAAATTGGAAACCCTCTCTCCCTATGGTTTAAATGAAGATATAAATTGGTCCTCTAATTTGTAACCTGTCTTCCCAACTTTAAATGAATGATTCTGCCACTGTTAAAAATAAGTAACAATTTTAGTAGATATAGTTTCAATTCTAAAAATTACAAAGATTAGAGTTTGGAGCCCACTTACCTAATCTCGCATATTGTCAAGATTATTCCAAATACCAACAACCTATTTAAAAGGTGGTGCTTAGGATATGTATTACATTTATAGTATATATAAATTATGGCAAAGATGCCCTGTCCCCGTCTAGCACACATGGTTTTTGTACAAGAAATATAGTTGTATAGTTAAGGGGTCATAACTATATTTCTTGTACAAACCACGTGTGCTAACGGGATACAGGGAATCTTTGCCATACTTTTATATACTATAGTTTAATCCTTGTTTTAGTAGCCTATTTGATGTTTGCAACAATGTATTTTATACTATATTTTCAGTCCCCCCGTGGGCATTATGATTAGAAAGCTGTGGGATTTTAAAGGAATATGGATTCACTTTGGACAGTTTAAACACTACTGCACCTTGGACTAATAGGACACTGGATGCACTTTGATGCACTTGGAGATAAGTTTAATTTTGAATTTAAGTATTTATTAAATATTATGATGCCTTCTTTTAAATGACCTTTGTGTTCCTATTAGGTCTATCAATTTGCACTGTTTACTATGACTGATTATAGCATCCAACAAGTAGGAGTGCCATTTCACAGGAGGGTATTTAAACTTGTGTGTGGCACATCACTTGAAGAAGGGGGCTTGTACCCCAATGTTGTACTCATGTTTGGTTTGAAATAAATTCACATTTATTTGGAATGCGACTTTTTCCTATGATTACCTTACTTCCATTGGAGTAGGAAGTTTTGTGAATTCTGCACCCAAGCAGCGGTGTGCACTTGGACTTGTATATTTCCTTTAATTTAATGGTGCCTGATGTTCTTCCACTTGGGGTTGACAAAGCTGACAAATAGACCTTGTTCTTCAGAAGAGATTGGAATGTGAAGAGGAGGGAGTTGATCTCCCTTGAGTCTCCTGCAATTCTATAACCCCCCCATGTGAGATAACAATAGTTACCTAGAAAGGGAACGTTTAAGTATAAATATCAACATGCCAATGATGAGGACATTTTTACTTACCCTTTAAATATGGCTGTCACATGTCAAAGGTAGTCAGTTTGTGTGTGTAATCATGTTTGCCAGTCTGCCAGGTTAATCACAGTAAAGTAAAAAGTAGTGTGGTAAGAATATTTGGTCTGGTCTAACCCCTAAGGTGGGTGGCCAGTGGGTTGTGCTTATACTGAGCTGTTGCTGTCTAGCATTGTTTGCTACAAGCTGAGTCTGTTTTCTACCAGAACCCCCAAATCTTTTTCCTTTCGAATTTACTGACACAGAGTTATTTATGGTGGCAGGTGCCGCAGGATTGCTAAACCCCCAAATGCATCACCTTACTTATTCAACAATTGATCTATCTAATCTGCCCATTCTGCTGCCCATTTGATAATCTATCTAGGTCTGCTTGTCAGCACTTGCACATCATTTGAAGTTTCCAAAGCTCTGCATGTTTTAGTGTCATCAGCAAACAGAAAGCCTTGCTCTCAATGCCCCCATCTAATCATTTATAAACATATAAAGAAGGTGGGCCCAGTACAGACCCTGAGACACTCAACTTAGGGATTAATTTATTACCCGCAGAATCAGTTTCCAATACCACAGGTTTAACGATAAAGTACTATCATGTACTTTCGCCTCTGTTACTGATCTTCGTGCTCTGTAGTCGTGCCTTGTAAAATGCTAAAAAGTCTGTGTGCAGAAGAGAGGCCCGGATTGAAGCGTAGCTAGGAGGGGCGGCATGACCGGGTGTATAGATGGAACGGGAATGGCTAATTTTAAAAGGAATAAGCAGGGATTGCTAGTGAGATTATAAAAGGGAGGAAAGAAAGAGCGGGTACCACTCCATTTTCTTGACAGCAGAAGAATCACCAGCGCCATGTCTGACTGGAGGTGCCTTATGAAAAAGCTGCGTGCAGAGCCGAGAAGATGGTGAAGAACGGCTGAGGAGAATGCTCCAGGATCCGGAGCCCCCTGATACCATCGATCCCGATACGGTCAACTAGGGCAGAGAAGGAGCCGGGCCCGCCGAACGCCTTGAGCCCCTCACCACCCCCCTTACGTCACAGGAAAGCAAGGAGCAGCAGTCCCCGTGCAGCGGTTACCGGGGCACAGGCCCACCACAACCACCTGCCGGCCGTAAAGGTCGAAGAGAGGCCATGATGAGACGCCACTTGGTCCCACAGTCCCAGTGCGGCGGGGATCGGAAGGCCCGCTACAGCGAGCACGGCCGGGAGGAGAACGGACCAACCCACAAGCACAATGGTGATCCATTACCTTATCCGCTGTGGGCAGAAAAAGGGGGTCGAAGGGGCAAATCAATGCCACTGGAGGCTGGGGCTGGCGTGGGAAGGCGGGTTACGCCCACCCGCAGGCAGGGGGGGATAGCAACAACCCACCCCATGGCCATCGTCTACCCACCGGCCAGAGCACTCCCCAGGGGCAAGGGGTAAGATTAAGTTCAGTCCAGCTGGGCGATCCCCTAACAAACGGGGAGGGCATGAGTCCCTGGTATCAGCTTCCCCTCAGACAGAGGGAGCTCACAGACCCCTTCCATTAATGTGGACAAGGCATACTGTTCCCTTCTTTCCTTTACAAGTGGATCAGGAACGAAGGACAACAGGAACAGAACAGGAACAAGTATAATCAGCACAACCGGCAACTCAAACCACTCCGCTGATCAGTTGGCACCGCCTTCGATCGGTGCAAGGGACCAGGATAGCCACGGACCAACCACAGGCTTTGGAATCAGGTACCATACGTACCTCTTACACAGGTCCACGTTACAACACTCACACAAACACAACCAGCGTTAGTGCCAACGCATAGACTTAATGGAAATTCCAAGGGCCGCAAGGCAGCGGTGGTTCGAGTAGCCAGTTTACCGACAGATCTTGGCCAATTAGAAGGGCCACAAGTACCTGGGGGCAAGTCAATCCCAATATGGGAGCACAGGGTGGGCTTGGGGTCCGGACGGTAACGGGCGCCAGCTCCCATTTTAAAACGGAGATAACGGTCATATATCATCTGGGGACGGTAAATACTATGCCAAATTATACCCCCCATTCTTTCATGGCCACATTCATCAGCCCAGATAGACGACGGCAAGAGGCCATGCCTATTTAATGTTTTGAGTGCCCGCAATGGGGCCCACAACCTCAACAAGAGGTCAAGGGAGAGGATTATGGAAAAAGAATACGTAGATATTTTTGCCCTATTAACCCTTAGAAAGCTTTGTTTAGACAAGCTGGAGCGATTAGGCAAAGCCAAAAAGGAGGAGAGGAGGAAAGCGTGGAGCGGCTCATTCCCTAAAAACATTTGGGGCCCTATTTAAAAAATCTTGTATCATTAATCGTAAAATACCGATCGTTAATAACGCGGTAAATTAACACCGGTTTTTACCGATAACGACGTTATTTACCGATACAACCGTTATTTAACGATATCGGTAAATACCGGTCGTTATCGGTGTAAAACCGGTCGTTATGTAAACCCGTCGTTATTTTACGATAACGATCTGGTATTTTACGATAACGATACCGATCTTTTATAAATAGGGCCCTTGTAATTGGCTTCAAGCCTTTAACAATTTAAGCCAGTGTCATCGGCGAAAAATACCCAGAAACTGTTCAGGCCTTGTTTTGGCTACTTAGACGGCATTTGGGAGGCACACCGGGTTTATATTGGCCAAGCATGGCTCGTTACAACGAAGCCTTTCGACAACGTATGGCCATTCGAAAAGACATTAATGGATCATAGGGACATTAGCTTATGGAGGAGGGTTATGAATAACAAAAACTTTCAGGGCTATGCAATGCTCCCATGCAGTCCTTTCACGGGAGCGACGTCGCCTTTGCCCATCACGGGTAATAGCCAACGAAAAGGTTTTTGCTGGCCATACTGACGGCCAGTGTAAGTGGGGCCCTCGTGCAGATTTCGGCACGAATGTTCATTCTGTGCAGGACACACCCCGCTCTCAAATGTTTTTAAACAAGGCAGACAACACCAGCAGAGTCAGGGATTTTGGAAAGGGCCAGACGCCAGTGAAATTTAGGGGAGATGCTCCCATGGCTCGCTAAATACCCCAATAAAAACAAAGCCGCGCTATTAAAAGAAGGGTTCTCCTCAGGATTCCGTATTCCTTCTAAGGCAGTAGGCCCCCGTATTTTACGCAAGAATTTGAAGCAGCTAGGGAACAACCAAGGTTTAGTGTTAGAAAAACTTAACAAAGAAATCAAATTTGGGTCAAATGGCGGGACCATTCAAAACCCCCGATCCCAATCTCATAGTTTCATCCATCATTCACCGTTAGGTCCTGGTCCCTAAAAAGAGGTAGGCCATTTAGGGGCTGATACCACACCGTCACACCCACAGGCCAGTCAGTAAACGACGAGATAGACGACAGCTAACGGCAGTATCCTATACATCCTTCGACGACAGTCTGTTTAGTAAAACGGCCAGCCGTGGTGCTTCTCGATGGCAAAACTGATGTAGAGGCCGCCTTCCCGGCCCTACCAGTGCATCCAGAGTCACAACACCTTTTAGGTGTTGCTTGGGTGATGGTTTTTTACATCGATAGGGCAATGCCGATGGGCTGTCCATTTCTTGTTCATACTTCGAAGCCTTTAGTAGTTCCTCGATGGGTCGGAAGGAACACAGGAGTTGATGCCGTAATTCATTATTTAGAACGACTTTCTTTTTGTGGAACCTCCCGATTCCAACCTTTGCAGAGTTTTGTTGGAGGCCATGTTTCGTCTATCTAAGCAGTTCGGGAATCCCTTTGTCACCAGATAAGACTGTTACCCTACTACCTCCTTAGTTTTTTAGGCATTGAAATAGATACCAGGTCTCAGGTGTGTAACTCCCAATGGAAAAAATCGCTGTTTACAGCTACCATTGCGGATATGCTGGCTTCAAGGAGGGCAACGTTGCGGCAGGTCCAGATCTTACTTGGTAGGCTTAATTTTGCATGCCGGGTAATGCCGATGGGGAGAATCTGATTTTGCGCGGCGTTGGGCAATGGCAACAGCTGCATCAAAAAATCACATCATTTTATTAGAATTACTTAAAACATTAACCTAGATTTACAAGTATGGCAACGTTCCTAGACTCGTTTTAATGGTAGATGTAGTGGCAGGATCCTCTCATCAACCAAACCGAATTGCAACTCTTTACAGACCGGCCAGTTCAGTGGGATTTGCGCATACTTTCAGGGTCGCGTGGATGGCGACACCATGGCCAGTAAATGGAAATCATCTTCCATAATAAAGAATTAGCCTTTTTGGAATTATTCCCAATCTGGGTGGCGGTTGAATTATGGGGGAATTAATTTGCGAATAGAAGGTTTTGTTTCAGTCAATAATATGGCAGTGGTTTTGTGCAATCAATAATTAACCTCCTCTTCACACTACCCAGTTTATTACGATTTGGCGTAGATTAGTTCTCGCGTTTCTTAAAATTAACATCCTCTTTAGAGCAGTCCTGTCCCTGGTTACAAAAATGTAATTGCAGATGCTCTATCCGATACGCTGGACAAATTCAGAGAGCTGGCGCCGACAGCCGAGGGGTCCAGGCAAACATGCCCAGCTGGATATGGAAAATCATCTAGGAGGTATGCACGAATGGATAACATGTTCATTGTCCCCAGCTACATGGGAGGGTTATAAAAAAGTTTGGCAGCAGTGGTTTCTTTGGGGAGGGAGAGGTCGCGTGAAAAACTTAAAAATACTGAAAACAGGATTTGTTGTTTTATTTGTTATTAGCTGGTTTAATAAAAAAGTTTCAGTTAGTTACGTGGATAGGTGCTTGGCTGCGCTGAGTTTCTTATTTAAAGCTATGAATTGGGTAGATTTTAAAAAAAATTATTTGTTAGGCAAGCTGTCAAGGGCTTTAGAAGAGGTAGCAACAACAGACAGGAGGCGCCCCATTACATGCCGATCCTTGAAGGCGCCTATTCGATCAACTTGAGGTGATAGCGAAGTCCGAGTTTGAATGCGTTCTTTTAAGTTGGCCTACACCTGGGCATTCTATGGCGCATTCAGAGTGGCCGAATTGGTTAGCAATAGCAAGGCATCGCCCGGAGGGTTCAGGCCGGGGACGTTACACTAGATCAGGATGGTTTAACCATATACTAAAGAATTCAAAAACGCAAAAGATAGGTCCCTTTAGAATACTATTACAACCGGGTAGAAGGTCAGCCACTTGCCCGATATATTGTTTATGGCATTTCAAGCGATTCGCCCCCAACTAAGCGGTTCCTATCTAATACACAACAACAGCACTCCCCTGACCAGGTTCCAGTCATAGCTGTTTTTCCGGGTAGCACTGAAGGAGCTAGGACTGACATATAAGGAATACGGTGGCCATTCCTTAGAATAGGGCAGCCACAAGGCAGCGAGGTGTGGGATGGACGAAAGAAACCATAAAACGAATAGGGAGGTGGGAGTTTTCGGTCATACATCCGCCCGCGTCAAGTGGAACAAGTATAACGTAGTTAAGGTTGCTGTGTATTTGTTTCCCATTACAGGCAAACCACCGATCAGCGCCTGGATACTGGGTCACTCATTTGTGTACTGGCAGGAAAAAGAGCCATTATTCGACCTAATGGAGCCCAGCTGGGTTTCCAGCAGGCTGATACAAAGTAGTATGGTAGGGAAGAGGGGGTTGATCTGGCAGGAAGTAGTGCCCTTGGCCATTCGGCAAGCAAAAGAAAAGGGACCGCCATGCATCCTATTACTTCACGCGGGGGGTAATGATTTGGCAAATTGCCCATGAGGATACTATAAAATCTATCCGCCGCGACTGCTTACGCCTGTGGTCGGTTTTTCTCCGGCGTGGTCTTGGGCTGGTCTGAAATAGTTCCCAGGGTGAAATGCGGGGTGCAAGGTCCCTATAGCCATAGAACGGTAAGGTAAAAACTAATAGGGCCATTGGAAAATTCGTAAGGCAAAATGGGTGAGTAAGTAGTGAGACATTCGGACCTGGAACATGGTCGCTCTTTTTTCGCCCAGTCGGAGTTCACTTAAATCAGGTCAGTTGGGATCTCTTCAACCTTGGGTTGCAAGAGGCCTTGGAAAAGGCAGTTGTTGTGTGGGCACCATGCGGGGAGTGAGTGGGTCAGCTCCCGTGTGTTGGCGGGATCCTTGCCAGTCTGCCAGTGTTAATCACAGTAAAGTAAAAAGGTGTGGTAAGAAATTTGGTCTGGTCTACCCCCTAAGGTGGGTGGCCAGTGGGTTGTGCTTATAGCACAGTTAATTCAGTACTGGAACATCTACGATCAGTGGCAGATAAGTCAATCAGCCAAATAGCGAGATTGTGCACTGCTAGCCCAGGCTTCCCGGCTGGCACAAAAGGTTTATTGGAAGGGCAGACTGGCAGGGATTCGGATGAGTTATAATATTTGTTTCTAACATCTGTTAATCATCAAGTTACTTTATTGGTGATACAGGCTATGTTCATGTTCATTGTATTTTGTTCATAAAGTTTTGGATTTATTGCAAAGATGTTTGTTATGACAATAAAGCTGTGGCCAAAATTTATCCAACACCATGTGTCCTTGTTGTTATTGGAAGGAAGAAAAAAGTGGGTGGGGGGGGGGTGGGGGGGGGGGTAAGAAGAAAGATTTAACCCTACCTGGGTCATGAAAACAACCAGCAGGTTTTGGCTGTAGAGAGGCGTCTGATAGAATAAAATAGGCAAAAGTTTGCCTGATGCTGTTAATTTGCAGCAACCAATCAGATGTTAGCTTTTTACTGGGTTACTGCGTTAGACAAAATCTGAATCGCGGCTACTGAGTAATAAGAACAGATCAAGGGATTATACCTTTAACCCATTAGGATATGTGATTAAGTCAGTGCCCTCACACTTTGTACCCGTAGCATTGCTGTATAAGGTCCATGCCCAATGCACTGACAGTGTGTTACATTACATGTATTAGTGGGTACATTTGTTCACTAATAGGTTGGGGGATAAAAGACTAACTTTTTTGATGATTGGTTAAAATGTTTTTTTTTGGTTTTTTTTTTTTACTATACTTTTAAATATGGTTGCCACATGAATGAATGGGTAGCTCAGTTGGTGGGTGTACCTGTGTCAGATTGGAAGTTAAAAAACAAACTTTTATGATTATTGATCAAAATTTATTTTTGATAATAGTTACCCTTTAAGTATGGCTGCCACAGAAATGGAAGAGTAGGTGAGTAGGTATGTGTGACACAGGTTGGGTGTTAAAAAAAACAGACTTTGTTGATGATTAGTCAAAATTGTTTTTTTTTTTACTATAGTTACCCTTTAAATATTGCTGTCACGAAAATGGAAGGGTAGGTCAGTAGGTGTGTGTACCTGGATCAGGTTGGAAGTTAAAAAAACAAACTTTCTTGATTATTGATTAAAAAAATGTTTTTACTTTAGTTACCCTTTAAGTATTGCTGCCACTGCAATGGATAAGTAGAACAGTAGGTGTGTGTACCTGTGTCAGGTTGGGCATTAAAAAAAAAACAAACTTTGTGGATGATTAGTCAAAATTGTTTTTTTTACTATAATTACCCTTTAAAATGGCAGCCATGACCAGTGTCCGACTGCCTGTCCATCTGAATCAATTCAATTGATTGAATGCAGTGTCAGACTGGGAAGTTATGGCCCACCAGGGAATCCGAGAACAGGGGCCTACCAGGTCGAGTTTAGGGGCCCACCGAATATTTTACTTATTTACATATCTATCTTACTCCTACTGAGTATTGTTTATTAAAATGCATTTCTTACTGTCCATTTGGCTCTCTGATTAAATTGTAGCAATTTTCTATGTTTCCTTGGGAGAATAGGATGTGGCCCCCTCGGGGGATTCAGGGTTGTAACTGTAATCTGGGCCCCTGTGAGATTGGAGGCTGGGCCCCTGAACCATGCCACAGATGATCAGGGAAGTTTGAGGAAATGATTGCAGTCTCTCTTATCTTCCTGGGGCCCCCCGCAGACATGTGCCCTGAAGGTGAGCCACTGGGGAGATTATCCTGTGGGCCAGTCTGACACTGATTAAATGCACTGGAAAACCATGCCAAAATTACTGGTCCTCTATGGATCAGACTCTGCACCACATTACCAGATTACTTTATAGGGGGACGATAATCTAGATATTGGACAGAATAAGCCCAGAAAAGCTTCTTTTTATCCAAGATAAAGAATCCAAGGAAGAGGAGGATCACAATAAATATGCTAAAAGAAGAAAAGGAAGAAGAAGGAAGAATAAAATATGGATGCCTAAATCTGGGAGTAGTGAAGAAGAACCTACTAAACGGGTAAAAGTTTTTTTTCTTGGCCAGACTCTGTACCACATTACCAGATTACTTTACAGAGGGATGATAATCTAGATATTGGACAGAATAAGCCCAGAAAAGCTTTTTTATAGGAATAAAACAAGAGAGAACCCAGCAACCTCAGAGGAAGTGACGGAGGAGAAAAAAAAAGGTCTGATAAAGAATCTGTGGAACAGGAGGATCCCAATAAATTTGCTGAGTGAAGAAAAGGATGAAGAAGGAAGAATAAAGAATAAAATATGGACGCCTAAATCTAGGAGTAGTGAAGAAGAACCTACTGAACTGGTAAAAGTTTTCAAACCTTTTGCACCCAAAATTAAAAAATTTAAAAATAAAAAGCTTTAATTGCTCAGAATAATACTGCTGGGTACACACCATCCAAAATTTTGGGGTAACCAACCGTTATTTCAATGTATTGGTTGATCATCCCAAATAATGGATATTTTTATCAGGCGGCAACAATCAACGTCCGACTGCCCGTCTGTCTGAATCAAAAAGACGAGCGATTGAATGCACTAAAAATACACACCAGATTGTGTGATCCTCCATAGATCGCACAATTGGTCGCAGCAAACTGTCAGCTACAGGTACTTTTGCCACAACCGGCAATGCTTTGTTCTAACCGCTCGCTATTGTTGAACTGGCGGTTGGAACAAAGAAATCTTTTGGTGTGTACCCAGCTTAAGAGGTAAAATCTGTTTCACTATAGAAACCCTTCTAATCTATCTAACAGCTAAATATTGCATTTTGTCCTTCTGGGGATTTCTGGGACCCACGCTGCCTTAACTGGTCGGTAAATATTTGTTTTTAGCCCGCTGTAAAGTATTCTGGACCTCTGGGTTCAGCGGAGCTCTCTCAAAGAGCGACCATTTTCTTTCTTGGCCAAACTCCGCACCACATTACCAGATTATTTTATAGAGGGATTATGATCTAGATATTGGACAGAATAAGCCCAGAAAAGCTTTTTTTATATGAATAAGTGAAGACATCTTGGATATAAAATAATACCTTTTATAAGCTAACTAAAATGATTGAAAATGCAAGCTTTTGAAGCACTCCTTCTTCCTCAGGCATGATACGCGAAATGCCGTTTTTTTTTTCCACCCCCCGTGCAATACCCCATGGGTACAGGAACTACACTGCCTAATGAATTGGAGGGCTGACTACACTGCCTAATGAACTGGAGGGCTGACTACACTGCCTAAAGAACTGGAGGTCTGACTACACTGCCTAAAGAACTGGAGGGCTGACTACACTGCCTAATGAACTGGAGGGCTGACTACACTGCCTAATGAACTGGAGGGCTGACTAACACTGCATAATGAACTGGAGCCCCCAACACACACACTGGAAAATCAATTCATACTTAGAGATTTTCTTTTCCTGGTCCGAAACACGGCAGTGGATGTAGTGGGCTGATCCCTCCTATCATGCCCCTGACAGGCCCCTTCCCATAGCCAATAAAAAGAGTCTTCTCCCCTTACCTTCCATGTCTTTGACGACTGTTCTAAAAGAGAAACACAAATTTTATGCATATTAAGGGAGGGAACTTTTCCACTGCCGTGTTCCGGACCAGGAAAAGAAAATCTCAGTAAGTATGAATTGATTTTCCAGTTTCCCTGGTCCTCCCACGGCAGTGGATGTAGTGGGACTTCCAAAGTAAAAGAAATCACCAATAGTTGGGATGGGATGCAAAACTTCTTATTTTTTATTTATTGAACTTAATACTTTAAGCCCAAAATTAGCGTCTGCACGATTCTGAACATCCAGACTGTAATGTTTAACAAAAGTGGACCTTGAGGTCCAAGTAGCTGCTCGACAAATCTCTACTGGAGAGCATCTTGCCGCAAAGGCCCAGGATGTTGCCATTGGCCTGGTTGAATGAGCTGTTACCCTATCGGGTTGTTGTACTGCTGCTATGTTGTACGCTTGTCTAATAGTAGTTGTAATCCAAGTAGACAATGTATGGGTAGACGGGTGTTGGCCTTTTTTCTTCCCTTAAAAGAGAACAAACATTGAGTCAGTTTTCCGAAACAAATCAGTTTTGCTTAAGTAGGTTTTCAGAGTTCTTCCCACATCCAAGAGATAATCTTTTGTAGGTTCAGAATTACTTTCTGACAAAGTTGGCAGAATAATTTCCTGGTTAAGATGGAATTCGGAGACTATTTTCGGCAGAAAGTTATCATGTGGTCTGAGTGCTACCCTTTCATCATAGAATTGAAGGTATTCTGATGCCATTTTCAGCGCCCCTAGTTCTGAAAATCTTCTAGCTGAAGCAGCAGCAATTAGAAAAAGTTTTTAACGTTAGGTTTCTTATATTCGCTTCCTCTATTGGTTCGAAAGGGGCTTCTTGTAACAATTTAAGTACTAAAGGTAAGTCCCAAGGCGTATTCTACTTTTGACCGGTGGATTAATTTGTTTAACCGCTTTAAAAAACCTTATTATTAAGGGCCCTTGGAACCATTTTTTATCTGACACTGCAGATATTGCCGAAACTTGTCTCTTTAGTGTGGACATACTTTATGTAATCCTGACTGTAAAAATTCTAGAATGCTTTCTACTTTGTTTTCTCTGGCCTCAAGATTGTCTTTGCACCAGATCTGAAACGTTTACCATGTCTTGTAGTAAGAATTAGATGTTGACGTTTTACGGTAGGACATAAGGGTTTGTATCAGTTCTGATCATAGACCCCTATTTTGCATCTTTTGCTTTTCAGTTTCCAAGCCACTAAGTTGAGTTTTTTCACTTGTAGATGGATTACATTCCCTTGTGATAACAGATCCGGTATGTTTGGTAATATTATCGGGGTCCTTACTGCTAATGACTGTATCCATGAGGCTCCTTCTTTCTGTATCTTCTTTAATACTCTCGGTATCAGAGAGATTGGGGGAAATATATATGCTAGATGGAAGTTCCAATTTTTTGAAAAAAAGCATTCGTTCCCATCGCCAGGTGGTCTGGAAGCCATTAAATAAACTGTTTCACTTTCCTGTTGTTCCTTGTCGCCATTAGATCTATCTGTGTCGTCCTAAAATGTTGAGTGATCATATTGAAGACACTCTTGTTGAGGGACCATTCTAGTGGGTTTGCTGTAACTCTGCTCAGTCGATCTGCTTCTAGATTCTTGTGTCCTGGGATATGAATAGCTATGATGTCCTTTAGATTGGCTTCCCCCCATGTCATTATCTCCTCTACCTGGTACCAAAGTGTTCGACTCCTTGTACCTCCTTTCTTGTTTATATAATATACCACCAACATGTTGTCTGAATATATCTTTACCGCCTTCTTGAATACTAGATGTTTGAATGAGGTTAGTGCCATCATCACTGCTTTCATTTCCCTTATGTTCTGGTGCTGGTTCTTCCAGAATGAACTCCACTTGCCTTGTATGGATTGATGTTGGCAGATCGCTCCCCATCCGGATGGGCTGGCGTCTACTTTGTGATCCAATAGGATTGTTTTAAGCTCTTCAATGTTTTAAGCTCTTCAATGATATTTTGAATTGTTTTAAGTTCACAAATGAGTTCACGAACCTGAGATCTAGAATTGCTCGGAATTCTCCGTCTTTTTTTCTCCTTAGAAAAAATGGTGAGTATACTCCTTGATGTTGATTTTGAATTATTTTTTGTAACTCTAGTTTTGCCATATGATTTTTTGGCTCCTGATTTTTTGAGTTTTGTTGGTGGAAGCTGAAGAAACTCTATCCTGTAACCTTGACTTATGACTTGTTTTACCCATTTGTCTGTTTTTGATTGCCACCACTCCGCCACAAATTGGGAGAGCCTTCCCCCCACTTTGTGACGGGGAATCCCGTCATAATTGTTTTCCTCTTCCTCTAAAAATTCTGTTCCCACGAAAGGAGGATGTGTTTGTTTGTTCTGGTTTCCATGTCTGTTTTTGTTGATATGGTCTGCCAGGCCTATACTGTCTTGCCTGCCGAAAGGATATATCAGACGTGGAAGGAATACTCCTTACTTGTCTTCTTGGAAGAGGTAAAGCTTTTTTGATGGAGTTTCTTTCTATTACCTCGTCCAATGCCAGACCGAACAATAAATTACCCTCGAATGGCACATTTGTTAGCCCTTGCCTTGATTGGTTGTCCACTTTCCATTGACGTAGCCATAATGCCCGTCTTGCAACTATTGTTTGTGCCATAGACTTTGCACTTTGGTTCGTCCCAATACTTGATGTCTTCTTTAGCGAATGGATAATTTTTATGAAACATTTTGAGAAATGCTAAATTTCTTTTCTGGGTTCTACCATTCTTTCTTTATTGTTTCCTGTATGTGTTCATGTACATGAAAAATGGCCTTTTCAGTTGCTTCTTCAGAAAACATCAAATCTTTATATGAGGTAATCGAAGTGTCAGGAATTTGAAGTGTGGTTTTCATTTTACGGATTAAATAATCCAAATTTAACATTTTTGTATCATCTTCTGCCAATTGTTCTATTATTTCTTCTTCTTCTAATTCATCTTCGGAAGCCACTGACGTCTTCTCTGTAGGAGTTTGACGCTTTTCAATTCCATACTCCTGGAACATATCCGTAACCTTTTTCATAGTTATTTCAGATACCTTGGTTATTATGTGATCCAATGAGGTATCAAATACTTTTTTCATTGATGCTTGTATTTGTTCCTCGCTAATGGATGATTTGGGATTTATGTATTCTTCGCATAATTTTTTTCCTTGTAGCGCCTTCCTGTTGCATATGGCGCACGCTCTACTGGATGATTTGCTCCTGGAAGCTTCTGGAGACCTGTTAATGATATTTAAATAAGCTTGTGTTAATACACCTTCTCCTTTAAATTTAACCTCTCTCTCTTTATTGCTCACCCTCTAGACGTTGATCTTGACCTCTTTGAAGAACTCATTCTATTAGACACTGTAGAGAAATAATAGAGGTAATCCACTTACAGCAACAGCAGCAGAGATGGATTGAAACAGCGATATGAGCGGGCTCAGAGTACTGGTTGGCTCAATGGAGGCAGAAGGCCAGAGAAACCGGGATCCGAACTCACTCTGCACAGTTTAAAGGGCATGTCCACCCCCAAAACTAAAATTTAACCCCTTACTGGCCACATCAAGTAGTTTAAAACAATCCTTACCTTACATTCCTGCTCAAAATAGTTCCCCTGCTGTGCCCCTCCAAAGTCCAGGAAACTGCTGTGTAGGAGCAGTGTGTGACTCATGCTGTGCCTGAGACTTCCTCAACCTCATCAAGGTTGAGGCATGCTCAGTGCAGCCCTCCCTGCCTCTCAGCCAATCACGGACGCGGCTGCCGGTCCCGCCCCCTGCTTTCAATTCCATGCAAGCAGAGGGCCTGAACACTGCAGCAGGGGAGAGAGGGCAGGTAAGTAAGAATCGGGGGACTTTCTAACAATTATATTAATGCGGTTGGGGCTGGGGGAGCATGCCCTACCACATATCAAAAGTTAAATTTTGGGGTGGACATGCCCTTTAAACCTCCCGCCGCGTCCCGGCGTGCATATGAAAGGACGATGACATCACTAACAGGCGCCGTGCTCCTTCAATGAGCAGGTATGGCGCGCCTTGGAGTCCGCTGTAAAACTCCCTCTTACCCTTATGCAAGCATGACAGGGCAGGCTTCTGAAAGGGGGAGAGGAGAGAGACCCCAGACAAAATAATTTTTATAATTTCGAGGGGAGCACTTGTTTGAGCGTTTTTGTTGAACAGGAGGAAAAGACATGGAAGGTAAGGGGAGGAGACTCTTTCTTTATTGGCTATGGGAAGGGGCCTGCCAGGGGCGTGATAGGAGGGATAAGCCCACTACATCCACTGCCGTGGGAGGACCAGGGTAACACTCTTTTTCCAGGTTGTCACTGTTCAACATGTAACTGTGCTGCCTTACAAGTTAAATGTTAAACAGTGACAGTGTCTCCCAACCCACATAGCTGACACCACCTTCCACACAGATGACACTCCTCCTCCAGTCCTCAGCCGTAGTGAAGGTTTCCTCCTGTAGTGGGCTCCTTGAGGAGCACTACTGTCCGACAGTGTCAGGTATAAAGTTTTGTTTAGAAAAATGGAACGTCTGTTTTTTTATTAACAAAACTTTATTTAAAACTGACACTGTTGGCTAGGACAATACACCAAGGAAATGGGACCACAAATCTGGGACACTTGCCATGCGGTCCGGGACAGTGAGATCCAAGGTGAGATCCCAGGACAGTTGGGAGGTATGCACACACATTACTGTGTGTGTATATTGTGGTTGCAGCCTTGCGCTGAGTACAGACCATCCAATTTTTCGGGCAAACAAAAAATCGGAAGGTGTATTTGCGGGCAGTCGTGACCTATCTGTCACCTGTTTGTCCGGATTGAGTATGCTGGGAAATCACAGCCAACCCTACGGACCACACGATCAACAGTGAATTGTCTCGGCCAACTGTGTGCGACAATACATTTGCCTGCTGTGTACCAGTGTTAGAAAACATTTCATAACATCTGATTGGTTGCTGCAGATTATTAGTATGGGCATCATTTTACACCTCCTATTAAATGGGCCCCACTGGATATCATTAAACAACAACCTACAATCTGTGAGACTGTATGGAGCTGGAACAATGATAGGACTGGGTGTGTGGACAATTAACTGGGAAAGGATCTGACACAGCAGCTAAACACAATATATTCCAAGCTTTGTTATAACATAGTGCCTGTACCATCCTTCTCCCTCTCCCCTAATGAAAATCGCCTCCCTTTCCGTCCCAGACCCTTTGTTAAAGATTTCGACCCCCCACCGTTTACCTTCCCTCTGTCGTCCCCGTAGTTATTTAATTCACACAACAGGGGATCCTGGGAATTGTAGTTTACCAACAGCTGGTAGGCAGGCTGCAGGTTCCCAACCCAATTACCATTCCCCTAGCGTTCGGCGTTCTACTGCTTTCCCTGCGTAACGTCACTGGTAGATTCTTTCCTACTAGCACCGGGCGCCCTTATCCAAAATCTCTTTCCACGCCTCCTCGCGGCGTGTCGTCACGCCCCCCGAGCCAAGCGATTGGTTGAGACGCGCTCCAGGGCCTCCGTGTGTATCTGCGGAGAGCGGAAGCGGCGCTGTGTATTGTCTGCGGGCTGGAAGAGGGGAACCGAGGGGAGGTGGAGGGTGTAGGTGTGTGCACCGCTGCCTGGGTTTATCCGTGTCCCTCGCACGGTGAAGGTTGAGCCCAACATACACATGACGCCTCCCCGGCCTCTGCACTATTCCCAAAGGCTATTTCCATTGTTTCTCCTATGAAAAAAGATTCAGGTGCCCGAGTTGCTGAGCGGCGCATCGGTCGCCCGTGGACGGAATAAGCTGTAGCCCGTAGCTGTGTGAAGGGAGAACCCTAGGTCTGGCCTGAGAGCAGTTCCCGGGCCGCACAATAAGACTCGGTCTTTCCCTCCCTTGTCTCCCTCTCCTTTCCCTTTGTAGGGACCTCTCTCTCACCCCGGGAGGACGGACATGTCGAAATTGGGCGGCGCAGGAGCTGGAGGAGGAAGCGGAGGACTCACCTGGGTGGTAAGTAGAATTGCCCGAGAGCGTGGGGCTCCCCCTGCTGGTAGAGATGGGGAAGGGTTGATGTTCAGTAAATGGGAGGAAGAGAATGAGATTGTGAGAGACACTGTGGGGCTGTTCAATGAGAGATGTAGCAACCAATCAGATGTTAAATGTTTTTAAGCTGCAGTAGACTAGTAACTATGTTACATCTGATTGGTTGGGGCCAAGCACTGTAGAAGGACTGTATAGTTTCCATATGGTTGTGCCCAGAGCGGTTCACTGTAGGAATCTTGCAATTCCAAGCGTTCATCCTTCATTATCTTGTGATGGTTCTTATTCATCCAGGTCATGGTATATCTGTTGTATTCAACTCAGTCGGATGACTAGTAAAACGTCTTGAAGAACTAAACTTCAAGTCCAGTTGATTTAATTAAATACAACAGATATCCTTCATTATCATTTCATAAAACACCCAGCCCATGGAGTTTCTGTAAATTCTATCCTTATAAAGGTGTTTAGCAATGTAACTGGTGTCGCATGTGTAAAACGTGTTTATTACAGGGTATAACACCGATACGTTCAGATACAAGGACTTTAAAGGGCAACTGTTAGAACCAAATCTGCGTCTTTCTCTTCATAAAACTACATTTCTCTTTCAGCAACGGGGAACCCAGACACAGCAGGGGGTTAAAGGGCATGTCCAGCCATTAAAGGACATTTTATCAGTAGGTGCAGCACCCTAACTACACCACCACCACTATTTTCGTTTTACTTACTTTTCCCAAAGATGTCCCTGAAGATACTTACAAGACCTGGTCCCGTGCAGCATCTTGCTGGTGCGAGCTGTTTTCAAGCAGCAGAATGGTGCTACCTGATCGCGGCTGTCGGCTATTGCCCGTGACACCCTGGGCCAACTTAGCCTGACAGCTGCGACCAGGAAGCAGAGCGGCGAGGGACCGGGTCTTGTAAGTATCTTTAGAGGCATTTTTGGGGAAGGTAATTGAAACGAAAATGGAGTTTGGGTGCTGCACCTATTGGTAAAATTTAAATGTATTGCTGGACATGTCCTTTAATCACCATCCTCCAGGAGCAGACACTTAAGAGTTGAAGGATTAGTTCACTGAAAATGTGAACTTTTTTTTTTTTTTGCGTTATTTGAAGAGCGTAAGTAAAGGACCTATATCTTACCTCCCATTCTTCAATTACTGTTACAGGAGCCAGGCACGAAGCACCCGCGAGGGAGCTCCCTCGCTAATTCACCTGACATGATTCAACTTAACTGAGGGAGCATGCTCGCGGGTAAGTTGAAGTGTTCCTGGCTAATTTAACCACAATTGAAGAATGGGAGGTACCTTTTTTGGATGTACCAAAAAAGTAAGGGTTGTCTGACTCTGGTGCTCCTTCAGTTCTTAAAGGTATAGTTCACTGGAAAAGTGAACTATTCATTTAATGCATTGATTGGACCCTAGGATGTTAAGGAGCTGTGCCTTACCTACTGTTTTTTAATCAATTTCTCAGAAGCCAGGAAGAAACGTGAGTATATTTACCTTTCGTGAGATCCACGGCGGCCGCACTGACGATTCCCAACTGCTTTCTGGTTCAGATCAACTATAGCATGCATTATTGTGCATCCGGGCTATAGTTGGACAGAACCAGGAAGCGGTCAGGGCCTGTCAGTGTGGCCGCAGTGGATTGAACAAAAGGTAAATATACTCACCTTTGTTCCTGGCTCCTGAGAAATTGATTGTAGAATGGGAGGTAAGGCATAGCTCCTTAACCTCCTGGTCTTCAATCAATGCATTAAAGGAATAGTTCACTTTTCCAGTGAACTATTCCTTTAAGTGTCCTTCAGGAGTTGAACCTGCTGTGGATCTGCTGGAAAAAGACCATTCCTAGGTAGGTAGGGTAAGTCATTGCACAAGCATCATTGCCAGTTAAGCTCGCTACACATTACTTGATTACAAAATTACCCTATGATGTAGGGCCTGTGTCTGTGTTCGTAATATGTCCCCCGGGACATGTAGTTTTCTGATAACCTTGGAGTTCAGTAATCTGTAGGCAAGAGCTTGACTTCATTGCTTGTTTTTTATGATTATGGCCTTGGAATTGTTTTGGGTCTTTATGTATCCTTATATTTCACAAATGGAGGATGCATTATTTTCTATAATTGCTTATGTGTTTTTCTCTTCTATCTTGTGGCATTGTTGTTTTGTCCTTTTTGGCTTGTTATTCTGATAATGATGGGATAGTTGGGGGGGTTCCTGTAGGTGTAGTTTAAGTTCATTGTCAGCTGTAGAGCTGCAGGTTGACAGTCAATAACTTTTACACTAAGTAGCCAACCTCGCTGATTAAAGTGCACCCTCTATTAGAAAGGCAGCGCATTACAATGTTTAGTCAAATTTAATGCACGGTTGGACAAATCCTAGGTACATTTTTACACTTTTGAAGAAAGTTTTTTTTGTCTGATGTCCATGAAACTGGCTGGCTAAAATATTGAATTTGGTTCCTCTTCTGGGGCTGATTTTTAGGCTTAGTTTGGATGCGATTTCATACAGGGAAATCCCACAGAGTTGTAAAAAATGCACTGCATGCAGCAGTTTTGTGTGGTACCACATAGCGGGGCCGATTTTTGACACAATATTTTTTCCAAATGGCTGCAGCTTTTTGTAAACAAACCATATAGCTGGTGGAAATTTTGGGTTGTTGACTTACGAGATAAACATCACATACATCAATGAGCCTCCTTTCAGCCAATCAATCGCATACGGTTTACAAAAATGAGTTGAGATAGCAGTCTGGAATGACCAAGAGCACTGGGATGACAAGGGCATAGGTAGTTGTGGTTACATAAATAGGTACCGTAGGTGCTTGTGGAAGCACCTATGTTTAGGTAAATCTTAGAAAAGTGACCCATATTGGAAATTTTTTTTATTAGTTCTCTTTTTTTATTCAGAATTTAGTCTTGCACAATGTATTTCCAAAGATAAATTAATGCTTATAAAAGCAGTGAGGATAAATTTCATGCAGACTACAAATTGTTTTGCTGGTTTTCTAAAAACTCTGCTTACAATAAGATTGGCGTTTCGTGAAAGTTAGCATTTGCACAACACTGCCTTTGTCCTAAAACACTTTCATCACTAGGAATAAAAATGTAGATGTCTGATCAGAATTGTCCATTTCACAGCTCTAGAACTATAGCAACAATAGCAAGTACATTTTTGGGGGGCTTCGGTTTCATAGTTATGGGGCAAACAAAGAAATTCAGGTTAGTTTGTTGATTTTTGGGACTTTTAGACTATTGGTTGTTTTTTTTTATGTGCTTACTGTGTATGTGTGTACATTTCCTGATGAAGTTTTAAATATGTGGGGGTTTTTTGTACACCAGATATACTTGAGGGCCTAGTGTGGCTCAAAAACATGTTGAGTTTGCACATGTAATAAATTGCCGGTTGCAGTTACACTGACTGTCGCCTGAGTGTTACCTCTATCAGTTTTTCGAGTTGTTCTATGCTGTTAAAGGATGGAGGAATAGATAGAGGTGACCAAAATGTACAAATACCAGTGTTGTGGATCACCGTAGAAAGTTCACCGCCCTCCAATCAAATATGTGTGTGCCAGTGTTCATACCTTAAGTAACTTTTTCTTTTAAAGGATGCAGGGATTAGTAGTTTAATATCAACTAAGATAATTTTAACCATGTGCTGTTGTGACATAATCATTGTTTCCCAAAGATATGCCATTTTTTGTAATATATATTTAAAAATTAATCTGGTTGTTGCTTAAACTACACCTCCCATCATCCATTATCAAACAAAGTGATATAAATACTGCATCATTCAGTGCAGCAATGATTGTCACAATGATGCATGGTTAAAATTACCTTGGTTGATGGTTGAATTGCAGGCGGTCCACAGGTTACGAACCAGATTCTGTTGGTTTGTTTTTAAGTTGAATTTGTATGTAAGATGGAACAGGTACAGTGCAAGGTGGTTTAAGGGGAGGGTTGGGGGCCCATTCAACAGTGTACTACAACCTAGCTGTACACTACTGCAGACCCCCATGTTGTACAGTATTTGCCCTTATGTCCCTCCATTTGCTTCAATTTTAAAGGGGAACTAAAGTCTCCAGACAACATTGCCCCAATAGACAGAGAACATTCACAAACATACAGCAAGCCATGTCTCACCTCTACCTTTGCTGTGGCCATTGGTGGGTTTATGAAAATAACCTGTGAGTATTAGGGGTCAGCTCCCATAATCCAAATTAGCAGGGTAAACCCCCAGCTAAGTGTCTGCGTACAGGCACATGCTCTGTAGAGCTCAGCAGATCAAAACAAGAAAGTTGCAGCCTTGCTGACAGCCTCAATATAGCACAGAGATCCTCCCTCTCCCTGACACAGAAAGGGGATTTCAGTTTTTTGTTTTCAAACATTCAATACTCCTGTCCTAAAAATGATATAATCCTTTACTTTTCATTTAAAAAGAAAAGTAATCTTTGCAGTGTATTTCAAAGATAGCATGGATGTAAGAAACATAACACTCACATTTCAGCAAAAATAAAAATAAGTCTGGGGAATAGAACTTGCAACTTGTACATTTACTCTGCCTTGCTAAATGCAGAGCTCTTACCTCTAGGCTAAGACAGAAACTATTAGTACGTGTAGAATATTGTACTAGGAACATAATAGAAACAAAAAATAAAGGTAAGTTTGGGGTTCCAAACTCATAACCTTTTGAACTATATGTGTCTAAACCTGGCGTCTTTCAAGGTGAGCCACCACTGAATAAGCTGAAAACCTAGGTACATTTACAACTTTATCTTTTGCATGGAATATCATAGAAACAAAAAAAGGTATGTCTGGGGTATTGAACTTTTGACCACCGGTGCCTTTCCCGGTGAGCCAACATAGAATAAGCAGAGAATCCAGCTACATTTGGAAGCTTTATCTTTTGCTAGGAAAAGAATAATAAAAAAAAATGGAATATGGAATCCCTGATAAAACTTTGAAAGTTGCTTATTACCCTGCAGTTTATTTTCCAGCAACTCACACTGACTGGTAAAAAAAAAATGCAAGGTAACAAGCAGCTTTCAAAGTCTTATTAGGGATTCCATATTGGTGTGGAAGCATCTGTATAGACAACACTTTGTGCATAGAGACAGTGAATAATGGGGTCAGGGGGCATGGTTCTTTGATAACTTCATGGGCTGTGGGTTGTACTGGCAACAACATGGAAGCCTTCTTATTTACAGAATCTATTTCTCACATGTACTAAATGCAACGTACCAGAGAAGAATCTTACAATGTATAGGTGTTCTGGGTAAAAGACTTTCACATTATGTTCTAAAAAATTAATGTTTAGTTCTCCTTTAAGTAGGAGTTGTATGTAAGTCAGATGTTTGTAACATGGGGTTTGAGTGTACACCAACATTAAAACGGCACCGCAAAAGAAAAGTGCACATTTTGCATGCATTACTGTGCAGTTCTGCTGCAATATTAACTGTAATCTGTTATTGGAGCGCATTTTATTTACATAAAAATGGTGATCGCATGTGCTAAGAAAATCAGCACATCGCAGAGTGGGCATACTCATTGAAATGCACTGGCATGCAATTCTCACGAGATAATGGATCGCAAAATGTGGTCAGAAGCACGTAAGAATTGTGACAGTGTGGCCTGGCCCTTACTGAACAAAGTCATTTAAGTGATATAAAAACTGCATCATTAGGGGCAGCTATGAATATATCGGTACAAATCGTAGTTAAAATGATCTTAGTTAATAGGTAAACTATACTTCCCGGCATACCTTACCACTTATACTTGCCTATGTAATAAGTTCTTATCTTTAAAAACTGTTATAACCTTGCCCCAACCATTTAATAGTTACCTTTTAAATGGTAAATAACATCTGATTGGTTGGGGCAAAATAAGCACCCTTTTAACAATATATTTATTGCTGCCCTGAAAGATGCAATTTTGGCAACACTTCAGTCCAGTAAGGGATGCTGGGTTGTGTAGTCAACCATCAACCAGGACTATGAATAAAGTGTTGTAGGGACATATTAAAGGGTATCTCCACTGGGGGGGGAATGTTATTTAGTTTTATTGAAGAACAGGAGGTAAAGGAGGTGTGTCTTGACCTGTCAGAATACACAGCGGAGGAGCGAGCGATCAGGTAGGCTCCTGCAGGTTTTATTGAAGAACTTGAGGTAAGGCATAGCTCCTTTACTTCCCGTTTTTCAATAAAACAAGATGCTGTTGTTGTTGTTTTTTACCTCCAGTGCAATACCCCATGGATACAGGATAAGGAGTCAAGATGGCAGCCCCCTTGAGACAACTTGCATGTATCTTCACTGTCATTTGGCTAATGTCACTCTTGAGTATGTGCATTATGTACAATGCACTATGTACTTTGTTTCTAGTCCAAGTTATGTTGCATGTCTGGTAATCGTCATGCAAGCCATTTACAAAGAGAACCAAATGCAAAGCAGAGCGTGGCCACCCACATTGTCATACCCTGGCATACATTTCTCAAGCATGCTAGTGTGGCCTAGCCTGAAAGCTTTGTGCATGTTAGATTGTTGGCCAAAGTGGCCCAACAGTATCTAACTAACTTGGTGGCTGTTAATGATTTGTCCTGCTGGATCACTTAATGTAGATGGGAACCCCCACACATGTTACCAAAGCCATCACACACCAGGCATTAAGCCTCATACACAAATAAGTTTTTTGTTGGCTAAAGTACAAAGTATGTTTTCAAGTAGAGACAAGTAAAGGTCCTTAGTTGGTTATTCATTTTTCAAAATTTGTATGGTACAATTAAGTACTGTTTGCATTTATAGCTTTTGATGTATAAATGTAAAAAAAGAGTCCTTATAAAAGAATAAACACTTAAATGATTTTTAAATGTTTTTCTTATTTATTCAGACACTGTTTGATAATCAAAACAATGCATCAAAGAAGGAAGAAAATGAGAGCAATAATAAAAATGACTCTTCCAAAAAGATGTCTGTTGAAAGAGTTTATCAGAAAAAGACCCAACTTGAGCATATCCTTCTTCGACCTGACACTTACATTGGATCTGTGGAGCCTGTTACTCAGGTAAACAATATACTGTAACAAGAACAGATGGGTGTGGTATTTCAATTACTAAAATCGGAATCTTTTTTTCTAGGGCTTGTTTACAAAAGTTGGACTTGAATTTTAATTTCTTTTAATTACAATTGTTTTTTTCAGTGGTACGAAGTAGTAATGGCTCCATTTTATGTTATGTACCAGTGGACTTTAGTGCAATAGTCATTTTTAAATCCCCTTAGATCTTAGAATGTATCTGTTGTCTAAAAAGACTTTCTATTTTTACCTCACAACCTTCTTTATCCTGACCTACTCATTTTGTGGACAAATATTGTTACCAAGGGGTGGTTCCTAGCTTCCTAGTGTATGACCAGCATAAAGTAAACTCGTTGTGAGCATGTAAAGGTTTAGTTCCTCACCCTGGGTACAGCAAAATGAAGGGATTAGTTTGGCTGCTTTTCCTGAAAAGAAGAGTATTATAACCTATAAAACAAAGTGTTCAACATAAAGTTTTTAAGGAGAACTATAGGTAAAACATCAGCCTGAATGTATTCTAATATCCCCATATTTGTAACTCTCACCTCTAAAGTCGGCAACATTGTATAAAAAGTTTTCTTAATCAACCCTCTCCTATTAGGCCATTATCCCAGGGGTAACTTCTGCAAGAAGCGGATCTTCTCATTGGACTCGGACTAAGGCAAACTGGACCAGTGATCTGTAAAGATTACCAGCAATCAGAGATAATCCTAGGGTTGTGGACCTAGCTGTTAGGTCCTTATCCTGGGTACTTTTAATATGAGGGGATGGATTTAGAACACTTTAAGGCTGAGGCCACACTGTAACGCACAGGAATCGCGCACGAAATTGCGAGCGTTATCGCATGCGATTGTGTGCGCGATTCTTGTGCGTTTTGCGGATGCGATTTAGCCATTTTCCATTACGGAAATGCATGCGTTAACGCACCAAAAATGGTGACTGCATGCGTTACCAAAACGCAAACGGACATGTAAGCTCGTGCGCGAGGTAAAATCGCGGGCACGATCGTGAGTGCAAAACATGGGCGCAAACGTGCGAAAAACCGCTAGTGTGGCCTACTTCTAAGAATGATTTTGTTGTCGCATAATTCTGCAGGTTTCTGACACTTTCTGATTTTGCAGCCCTCTTTCTAATCAAACATCTTCATACACCTTTTTCATTTAAATTATTTTTTGCTTTAGATATTTTTTGTCTCTTTGTAAATGTGGTGTTTTTTTTTTATTTAAATGTGTCTCTATGCTAACTTTGAGAAAATTGTGTTTTTGTATAATACAAACAAATGTTTTTTTTTACCCCATTTAGTCCATGTGGGTTTATGACGAAGAGATTGGCATGAATTGCCGTGACATAACCTATGTGCCTGGTCTGTACAAGATATTTGATGAAATTCTTGGTGGGTACTAGTTAACTTGTGTATTTGTTAACCTTGCACATTAACATTTCCTATCTCTTGCCATTGGTTGTTTGCCTTATTTATCCATGTGATGCAGCAAGTTCCTTTCCCTTATACCCAAAGGATACAAATGGGCTAGTAATGGGACTTATATAACTGCCAATGTACTCTTGGATAGACGAGAAGTAAAAAAATTTAACTTTTATTCAACTTGAGCTCAAAAAATTTGACCTCCACAGAGCACAATCATCTTTACAGTATATAACTCTTAGATATACAGTAGCTTCTCTTTACTGAAGAAGGAACAACCGCACAATTTGAGGAATCCCTGAGCAAGCTAAACCCTATTATTTTTAATTAAGTCTTCTTAATTAAATTATCATTTTGGAAATTTTAAAGGCAGTGTATTGTAATTAGTAGATAGATTCTAATGGGGACCATGCTTGCAGTGATACTTATTTTACAATCCAGGTATCTTATTAAGCCGAATCAAAATTTTGCATTTTTGATGATAGTTGGAGTTCTCAAGCAGTAGTTGTCCGATCGTCCATACACAGCCCGATGATCACACAATATTGGAAAATTCTTGTATTGTGTGATTCTGATTGTTGCTTGCCTGGCCACCATAAGCAACAGCTCCTTGCAGAGTGTGAAAAATGAAATTGTTTGCTGGCCCCATTTAATTTATATGTTTATACTATTTCTTTTTTTAATTTCTCTGGTACTGTGGTTGAGTTCAGCTTGTTAAGCTGTCCATTTTTTGTTAGTTATGTGTAAAAGTAAAAGGTGTGTTTGCTGTATTTTTAGATTCTATAGAGAACAGTTCAACAACACTCGGCTAGTTAAAATATACTTCCCAATACTTACATGATCAAACACCGGTTTTAAAAGTGAGCTAAAGTTTTCATGCCGAGTTGTGTTATGTTCTAGGTAATACCTGAACTCAATTAAAATGATGGAAATGTAGCAGGATTTAATAGGCTTATTAATGTCAATTGCCATTAATGTTATTGGTTACACCACCACCCCACACCTCCGGGGTTCTGTTTTAGTGCAAAGAAAATTGAAGATTGTGGACACACTCAAGTGAAAGCAGCAAAAATTATTTAATCATACTTAAATCTACTGGTACTCAGTTTTTGGTAACCATTTCATTTGAAAAACTGCCTACCGTATATACTCGAGTATAAGCAGAGGTTTTTAGGTTTAAAAATTAACCTAAAAACCTTGACTCGGCTTATACTCGAGTCACAAGGAACTTACCTGCAATCCAGAGGCAGCCGCGAGTCTGGCCGGGTCTGATAAAGAATCCAAGGTAGAGGAGGATTTATAAAGCAATGAAGAAAGTGTTTCTGAAGAAGATTCTGAAAAAGAGGCAGAAGAGGAATCACCAAATCTCTGGATCTTATCAAAACAACTTGGTCAATTCCTGTGATCTTAACTGGAAGAATATGCACCACCCCTTAATTGTATTTAGATTATATATATATTTTGTATTTTTGTATGTATAATGTTAGTATTGTATAATTATTATATAATTATTCTATTTATCTTGTATATCTGTATGTTTGAAAATCATGTAAATAAAAATATGAAGTAAAATAATGGTGATTTACCTGTTTATTTACAAAGATGATCTTAATGCATGTCCATGTAGATTGCAGTTTTCCCCTATACATGATTCCCTACATATTCCTATACTGTAATAACGATGTCCCCACTAGTGTGCCGATTGGTTTTTACCTTACTGTTTGGTCCCATAGAGATCCATTAAGGTGGTGAATTCTAATAATATAAGGGATCAGTTCCATGACCATATGGAAGCACAAGGCTGTGGGCCAAGTGCTTTAATACAGGGCATTGAACTCCGAGGTAAATCCTTATATTTCAGTATATAAAGTGATTATATCCCCACACAAATGTTGCTTCTCCAAAACAGCCCTAACTTGTATAATCTGCCTGCATAGTCCTCCATTCTCCCTTTATTATTTTAGTTGCCCTTCTCTGTACTGCTTCCATTTCAAAATGTCCCTTTTGTATAATAGATTCCAAAACTGCACCGCATATTCCAAATGAGGCCTTACCAAATAATATTTTTCTCCCTTGAATATATTCCCCTCTTTATACAAGATAATATCTTGCTAGCTGTAGCTGTTGCTGTCTAGCATTGTTTGCTACAAGCTGAGTCTGTTATCTACCAGAACCCCCAAATCTTTTTCCTGTCGAGATTTACTTGACACAGAGTTATTTATGGTGCAGGTGGCACCAGGATTGCTAAACCCCAAATGCATCACCTTACATTTATCAACATTGAATCTAATCTGCCATTCTGCTGCCCATTTTGATAATCTATCTAGGTCTGCTTGCAGCACTTGCACATCATTTGAAGTTTCCAAAGCTCTGCATAGTTTAGTGTCATCAGCAAACACAGAAACCTTGCTCTCAATGCCCCCATCTAAGTCATTTATAAACATATAAAGAAGTGGGCCCAGTACAGAACCCTGAGACACTCAACTTAGGGATTAATTTATTAACCCGCAGAATCAGTTCCAATACCACAGGTTAACGTAAAAGTACTATCATAGTACTTTCGCCTCTGTCACTGATCTTCTGTGCCTGTAGTCGTGCCTTGTAAAATGCTAAAAAGTCTGTGTGCAGAAAGAGAGCCCCGGATTGAGCGTAGCTAGGGGAGGGGCGGCATGACCAGGTGGGATAAGATGGAACGGGATAGGCTAATTTTAAAAGGAAATAAGCAGGGATTGGCTAGTGAGATTATAAGAAGGGAGGAAAGAAAGAGCGGGTACCTCCATTTTCTTCAGCAGGCAGGAGAATCACCAGCGCCATGTCTGACCTGGAGGGCCTGATGAAAAAGCTGCGTGCAGAGGCCGAGAAGAGGGGTGAAGAACGGCTGAGGAGAATGCTCCAGGACTCCGGAGCCCCTGATACCAGCGATCCCGATACGTCAACTAGGCAGAGAAGGAGCCGGCCGCCCGAACGCCTGAGCCCCTCACCACCCTTACGGCACAGGAGAAGAGCAAGGAGCAGCAGTCCCGGTGCAGCGGTTACCGGAGGAGCACAGGCCACCACACCACCGGCCGGCCGGAAAGCGAAGAAGGCCAGGATGAGACGCCACGTGGTCCCACAGTCCAGTGCGGCGGGGATCGGAAGGCCCGCTACGGCAGCCGGGAGGAAGCGGACTCAACCCACAAGCACAATGGTAAGTCCAGTACCTTATCCGGCTGTGGGGCAGAAAAAGGGGGGAGCAAGGGGCAAATCAATGCCACTGGAGGCTGGGGCCTGGCGTGGGAGGCGGGTTACGCCCACCCGCAGGCAGGGGGGGATAGCAACACCCACCCAATGGCCATCGTCTACCCACCGGCCAGAGCACTCCCCAGGGGCAAGGGGGAGTAGGAGAGTTCAGTCACCTGGGCGATCCCCTAACAAACGGGAGGGCAGTGAGTCCCTGGTATCAGCTTCTCCCTCAGACAGGAGGGAGGAGCACAGACCCCTTCCATTAAGTGGGACAAGGCATACTGTTCCCTTCTTTCCTTTACAGGGGATCAGGAACGAAGGACAACAGGAACAGGAACAGGAACAAGTGATAATCAGCAGCAACCGGCAACTCAAACCACTCCAGCTGATCAGTTGGCACCGCCTTCGATCGGTGCAAGGGACCAGGATAGCCAAGGACCACCACAGGCGTTGGAATCAGGTACCATACTTACCTCTTACACAGGTCACAGTACACACATCACACAAACACAACCAGCGTTAGTGCCAACGCATAGACTTATGGAAATTCCAAGGGCCGCAGAAGGGGCAGCGGTTTCGGTAGTAGCCAGTTTACGACAGATCTTGGCCCAATTAGAAGGGCCACAAGTACCTGGGGCAAGTCAATCCCAAATAGGGCAGAGCACAAGTGGGCTTGGGGTCCTGGACGGTACGGCGCCAGCTCCCATTTTAACGGAGATAACGAGCATTAATCATCTGGGGACGGGAAATACATGCCAAATTATACCCCCATTTCTGTCATGCCACATTCATCAGCCCAGATAGACGACGCGGCAAGAGGCCATGCCTATTTATGTTTTGAGGGCCCGCTAAGGGGCCCACCTCAAACAAGATGTCAAGGAGAGGATATGGAAAAGAGAATACGTAACGAAGCCTTTCGACAACGTATGGCCATTCGAAAAGACATTAAATGGGATCATAGGGACATTAGCTTATGGAGGAGGGTTATGAATAACAAAAACTTTCAGGGCTATGGCAATGCTCCCATGCAGTCCTTTCACGGGAGCGACGTCGCCTTGCCCATCACAGGTAATAGCCAACGAAAAGGTTTTTGCTGGCCATACAATGACGGCCAGTGTAAGTGGGGCCCGTCGTGCAGATTTCGGCACGAATGTTCATTCTGTGCAGGAACACACCCCGCTCTCAAATGTTTTAAACAAGGCAGAACAACACCAGGCAGAGTCAGGGATTTTGGAAAAGGGCCAGACGCCAGTGAAATTAGGGGAGATGCTCCCATGGCTCGCTAAATACCCCAATAAAAACAAAGCCGCGTCACACCCACAAGGCCAGTCAGTAAACGACGAGATAGACGGACAGCTAACGGCAGTATCCTATACATCCTTCGACGAAGCAGTCTGTTTAGTAAAAACGGCCAGCCGTGGTGCTCTCATGGCAAAAACTGATGTAGAGGCCGCCTTCCGGCTCCTACCAGTGCATCCAGAGTCACAACACCTTTTAGGGTGTTGCTTGGGTGATGGTTTTTACATCGATAGGGCAATGCCGATGGGCTGTTCCATTTCTTGTTCATACTTCGAAGCCTTTAGTAGTTTCCTCGAATGGGTCGTAAGGAAGGACACAGGAGTTGATGCCGTAATTCATTATTTAGACGACTTTCTTTTTGTGGGACCTCCCGATTCCAACCTTTGCAGAGTTTTGTTGGAGGCCATGTTTCGTCTATCTAAGCAGTTCGGGAATCCCTTTGTCACCAGATAAGACTGTTAACCCTACTACCTGCCTTAGTTTTTTAGGCATTGAAATAGATACCAGGTCTCAGGTGTGTAGACTCCCAATGGAAAAAATCGCATGTTTACGAGCTACCATTGCGGATATGCTGGCTTCAAGGAGGGCAACGTTGCGGCAGGTCCAGATCTTACTTGGTAGGCTTAATTTTGCATGCCGGGTAATGCCGATGGGGAGAATCTTTGCGCGGCGTTTGGCAATGGCAACAGCTGGCATCAAAAAATCACATCATTTTATTAGAATTACTTAAAACATTAACCTAGATTTACAAGTATGGCAACAGTTCCTAGACTCGTTTTAATGGTAGGATGTAGTGGCAGGATCCTCTCATCAACCAAACCGAATTGCAACTCTTTACAGACGCGGCCAGTTCAGTGGGATTTGGCGCATACTTTCAGGGTCGCTGGATGGCGACACCATGGCCAGTAGAATGGAAATCATCTTCCATAATAAAGAATTTAGCCTTTTTGGAATTATTCCCAATCTGGGTGGCGGTTGAATTATGGGGGAATTAATTTGCGAATAGAGAGGTTTTGTTTCAGTCAGATAATATGGCAGTGGTTTGTGCAATCAATAATTTAACCTCCTCTTCACTACCAGTTATTACGCTTTTGCGTAGATTAGTTCTGCGTTGCTTAAAATTGAACATCCTCTTTAGAGCAGTCCATGTCCCTGGTTACAAAAATGTAATTGCAGATGCTCTATCTCGATTACAGCTGGACAAATTCAGAGAGCTGGCGCCGACAGCCGAGGGGTCCAGGCAAACATGCCCAGCTTGGATATGGAAAATCATCTAGGAGGTATGCACGAATGGATAAAATGTTCATTGTCCCCAGCTACATGGGAGGGTTATAAAAAAGTTTGGCAGCAGTGGTTTCTTTTGGAGGGAGAGGTCGGTGAAAAACTTAAAAATACTGAAAAACAGGATTTGTTGTTTTTATTGTTTATTAGCTGGTTTAATAAAAAAAGTTTCAGTTAGTTACGTGGATAGGTGCTTGGCTGCGCTGAGTTTCTTATTTAAAGCTATGAATTGGGTAGATTTTAAAAAAAATTATTTGTTGAGGCAAGCTGTCAAGGGCTTTAGAAGAGGTAAGCAAACAACAGACAGGAGGCGCCCCATTACGATGCCGATCCTTGAAGGCCTATTCGATCAACTTGAGGTGATAGCGAAGTCCGAGTTTGAATGCGTTCTTTTTAAGTTGGCCTACACCTGGGCATTCTATGGCGCATTCAGAGTGGCCGAATTGGTTAGCAATAGCAAGGCATCGCCCGGAGGGGTTCAGGCCGGGGACGTTACACTAGATCAGGATGGTTTAACCATATACATAAAGAATTCAAAAACAGCAAAAGATAGGTCCCTTAGAATACTATTACACCGGGTAGAAGGTCAGCGCACTTGCCCGATATATTGTTTTATGGCATTTCAAGCGATTCGCCCCCAACTAAGCGGTTCCTATCTAATACACAACAACACACTCCCCTACCAGGTTCCAGTTCATAGCTGTTTTCCGGTACACTGAAGGAGCTAGGACTGACATATAGGAATACGGTGGCCATTCCTTTAGAATAGGGGCAGCCACAGAGGCAGCGAGGTGTGGATTGGACGAAGAAACCATAAACGAATAGGGAGGTGGGAGTTTTTCGGTCATACATCCGCCCGCGTCAAGTGGAACAATTATAACGTGTTAAGTTGCTGTGTATTTGTTTCCCATTACAGGCAACCACCGATCCGTCAGCGCCTGGATACTGGGTCACTCATTTGTGTACTGGGCAGGAAAAAGAGCCATTATTCGACCTAATGGAGCCCGCTGGGGTTCTCCAGCAGGCTGATACTAAAGTAGTAATGGTAGGGAGAGGGGGTTGATCTGGCAGGAAGTAGTGCCCTTGGCCATTCGGCAAGCAAAAGAAAAGGACCGCCATGCATCCTATTACTTCACGCTGGGGGTAATGATTTGGCAAATTGCCCATGAGGATATACAAAATCATATCCGCCGCGACTGCTTACCCTGTGGTCGGTTTTCTCTCCGGCGTGGTCTTGGGCTGGTCTGAAATAGTTCCAGGGTGAAATGGCGGGGTGCAAGGTCCCTATAGCCATAGAACGGGTAAGGATAAAAGCTAATAGGGCCATTGGAAAATTCGTAAGGCAAAATGGGGTGAGTAGTAGTGAGACATTCGGACCTGGAACATGGTCGCTCTTTTTTCGCCCAGTCGGAGTTCACTTAAAACAGGTCAGTTGGGATCTCTTCAACCTTGGGTTGCAAGAGGCCTTGGAAAAGGCATTTGTTGTGTGGCGCACCATGCGGGAGTGAGTGGGTCAGCTCCCGCTGGTGTTGGCGGGATCCTTGCCAGTCCTGCCAGTTAATCACAGTAAAGTAAAAGTAGTGTGGTAAGAATATTTGGTCTGGTCTAACCCCTAAGGTGGGTGGCCAGTGGGTTGTGCTTATAGCACAGTTAATTCAGTACTGGAAACCTCACGATCAATGGCAGATAAGTCAATCAGCCAAATAGCGAGATTGTGCACTGCTGAGCCAGGCTTCCCGGCTGGCAGACAAAAGGTTTATTGGAAGGGCAAACTGGCAGGGATTCGGATGAGTTATATGATTTGTTTCTACATCTGTTATATCAAGTTACTTTATTGGTGATACGAAGGCTATGTTTCATGTTCATTGTATTTTTGTTCATAAGTTTTGGATTTATTGCAAAGATGTTGTTATGACAATAGCTGTGGCCAAAATTTATCCAACACCATGTGTCCTGTTGTTTATTGGAAGGAAGAAAAAAGTTGGGGGGGGGGGGGGGGTGTAAGAGAGAAAGATTTAACCCTACCTGGGTCATGAAAACACACCAACAGGTTTGGCTGTAAGAGCGTCTGATAGAATAAAATAGGCAAAAGTTTGCCTGATGCTTATTATTTGCAGCACCAATCAGATGTTAGCTTTTTACTTGGGTTCTGCAGTTAGACAAAATCTACGCTGCTACTGAATTAATAGAACAGATCAAGGGATTATACCTTTAACCCATTAGGATATGTGATTAAGTCAGTGCCTCACACTTTTGTACCCGTAGCATTGCTGTATAGAGGTCCATGCCCAATGCACTGACAGTGTGTTACATTACATGTATTAGTGGGTTACATTTGTTCACTAATTTTTCTGGTTTAGCAGGGATTTGCAGTTAAACATTAGCAAATAATACTGTATAAATGTCACCTACGTGGGGAAATATTTCATTCGTCCTATTAGGATTACATCTGTACGTGGGTTTGATAAACCGTCTGTCCAGTTTCATTTACTTTTACCGAGTCCATTTATATGTAAGTAGAAAACCTCTGCAATCATTCAGTGGCATCTTACATAGTGGTACTAGACATGTTTCTACATGAGAGTTATTACTGCGTAAACCTGGCCATGAAAATTTAATGCCAAATGTACATTACGATAAATAACACTTCTTATGGCAACTCTTTATTTAGTATAAGCCATGGAAACTAGCAGGAAACACACTTAAGGGATCATATAAACTTATCAGAGAATTCCAATTGCCAATACCTATACTGGTAAGAGTATTCACTAAATACCTTATTGAACAAAGAGTTATAGATCATTTTGTCTGTCTGTCTGTTCTGTTTGGCTTATGTTATATATTTTCTTTCTTTCAGTCTATCTATTTATCTGTTGTCTATAGGTCTGTCTGTCTGTCTAATGCATATCCAATCTAACCTATCTATATATTTCTATTAGTCAGTCATTTGTCTGTCTATTTATCTGTCTGTCTGTCTAATGTAATATTATCTATCTATCTATCTATCGTATTATTTTCTATTAGTCAGTCAGTCTGTCTATCTATTTATCTGTCTGTCTGTCTGTCTATCTATCCCAAAACACACAGTATTGCAACCCACTGCAGGATATCACCAACACACATTAATTAACATGTGGCGGTATTGTTGGCCATGGCCATGGGTCGACAAATTTTTGATGACAACTGTACAGCACATTTTATAAACAACAACAGAAAATCTGAATGATTTAATCAAACAATATTTCTATCCTGCATATGTTCAATGATTTACTGTGAGTCCTGTTTTCTGATACATTATCTTTGCTTCACTTCTCTGATGTTTCATCTACCGGATATTCCAAACCTTTATCTAGGTTAATAAATATTCCATCCAAGAGGACCAAAAAGTATTAAAAATAAAAACCCCATGAAACAATACAGACAAATAAACGTGTAGAATGAATTTGCTTGTTTTGTTACCTGATGGGGAATTTGATTTGGAAATAATTATTAGTATTGATATTAAAGGTCATAGCAATTCTACAAAACTAATCTGATCAAACACATTTGTTTGGCTTAATAAAGTGAGTAAATCTGTAAACAAGGAGGCGTCATAAAGTTCACATTGGGAGATACAAAAAGATTCTGTTAGTAAAATAAAACTCATCTTTCCCTTGTTCCTCTACTTCTACCACATTAAAGGGTATGCCACCCTAAAAATAATTTTTTTATAAGATTCCCCTGCCAGCCCAGCCCCAACCGCTATATTTATATGTTTAGAAAGCTTCCAAACTCTACTACCTCCCCTCTTTCCTCAGCCGCGCTCCCGGCTCTCTGCTTGCGAGAATGCAATCAGAGGGCGGGAACCGGCAGTCCGGTCTGTATTGGCTGAGCGCAGGAGGAAAGAGAGAGGTAAGTAAGTTTGGGGAGCTTTCTAAACATATAATATAACAGTTGGGGCTGGGGGACAGGGGGCCAATACTATGATTAGGTTTTACACTAGGGGGAGGGAATCCTGAGAGGGAGGGAGAGGGAGGGGAGGGAGGGGGAGAAGGGCTGCAGTACGCATGCCAAAATTCTCCCGAGCCAGGTAGGAGGCAGAGTCCTATATGGACTCTGCTATACTCCTGGTGGGCAGTTTTTGGGACTTTGGGGGGGGACTACAGGAGAACCATATGAGCTGGGATGTAGGGTAAGGATTACACTACACTACATGATGGGGCCAGTAGTTGGGGGATTATAGTTTGGGGGGGACATGCCCTTTAATTATACCCCATGTGGACTGAGAATTTTACCTGGAGCACCAAGCACATAACTGTCACTAACTTACCTGCCGTCCGTTCCCGCCGCCGCACTGCACTTCCGGGTGGGCGGCGTCGTAGACGTCATGACCCGACACACCGAGCAGCGCGGAGGATTTAAAAACGGCGTCCTCATGGACCCGGTTCCCGATGGTAGCATTTGCTACCACCCTGGCTCCTGTACTCACCTGCCTCGTATCCGGTACCATACCTTACCGCTCCAGCTACTTACCTATCCAGCAATCCAGTCCTTTATACCTAGCCTGCATCCACTCTCAAGTTACTTACCTTGCCAGCATCCACCTACAGTTCCCAGCCACACCATGTGTTCCAGCATCCAGCCTACAGTTCCCAGCAGCACCATTGTTCCAGCATCCAGCCTACAGTTCCCAGCAGCACCATTGTTCCAGCATCCAGCCTACAGTTCCCAGCAGCACCATGTTCCATCGTCATCCAGCCTACAGTTCCCAGCAGCACCATTGTTCCAGCATCCAGCCTACATTTCCCAGCAGCCTCTGTGTCCTGCAATTCCCAGGACTATACGCCTCCTCTAAAGCGTACTGTAAGTACTCTTCGGTCCTCCCGGCCATTATTAAATAACTCGTTTTTAATGATCTAATGCTGAGAATGCACCAGGGAAGGCCCCTGACAGCAAGAGAAGAAACAAAACACTTGGGTAGAGATGGGTAGAGATCAACCAGCCGGCGGGGTTCATTCTGCTGGCGGGCCACGGGAATCAGATGGAAAGAGATGTTTAAAGGGCATGTCCACCCTCAGAACTAAAATTATACCCCATACTGTAAAATCCTTACCTACATCTCTGCCTCCTTATGGTTCTCCTGCAGTGCCCTCTCCGGAAGGTAAAAATAAAGCTGTCAGTGAGTCATGTGGTGCCTGGTTCTTCCTCAACCTCACACAAGGACTGAGGCATGAGCTCCTTGTCCCATGCACAGCTTCAGTCCTTGTTGAGGAAGAAACAGGCACTCAGCCAATCACAGGACATGGCGGCCGGTCCAGCCCGTTGTGCAAATTTCTCCAAACATGGAGCCGGAAGGAGATGCCTAGGAGTGTAATGGCTGTAAGTAACAATCTGAGCATTTTTTTTGAAGAAATATATTGGCGGTTGGGGGTGGGCACCTATCTTATACTATAGTTGATTTTTCGGGTGGACATGCCCTTACAAGAGGGAAGGCAGCAATGCACACACCTCAGAGTAAGGGCTACATGTAGTTTTTTATGAAGGTGAGCAAAGTCATTTTTTCAGTATAGTTTGCCCTTAAGGTTTTATATGGAACAGGGATCTTAGCCCCATTTGCAGTGGGTTGGTCATCAGCTGTGGGGGGCTGAAACAGAATAGCTTTCGGGAGATGCAATTTTAGAAGAATAAAACAAGGGATGTTCAGCAAATTTTCAACGGTTACATTTGGCTTTTAGGCCATGGTCAATATTATAACACAATGAACTCTGGGTATGATATTTTGGTTGGTCAAGTCGAAATATTATCAAAAATGTTCTCTCCAATTATTATTGTAATGGTTGAAAAACATGTTGGTAATTTCAGCTAATCTCTTGACACACAATGGGAACACCAAAAATTGTCAGTACAGTTTTTCCAATTTGAGAGTGTAAACAGATGTTCAGGAAGATAGGTCAAAAATGGCCAATGTGTACCAGACCTTTAAGGCATTGGTGCCAAACACACAGGGCGGGAGTGGCCATGGGTGGAGCCTGAGTAGTCTATGGCCAGATAATTGTATATACAAGTAGACAGGTGTTGTACTGCTCCCCCCACAAGATGGAGGCTGGGCCCTAAAACATACTCCTCCTCTCACTCTGAGATCAGCTGATGTGCGTTATACAGTAAAGATACACACGGACAAGCTGTTTAAAAGACAGGAAACCAAACCTGCAGAAGTTCTGGTATGGTTCCGTCTTTTAAACAGCTGTCACATGTTTAAAAACAGCTGATCATAGAGTGTATGGGAAGGGAATCGCTGGCCCTTTTACAACCCCTCCATCACGGTGTTTCGTTGATTCTACCTGGCGGATCAGCAAACGACCCCCAACCCGAGCGCTACACAACGAGAGATTCTAGCCCGAAACGGCTGTTCGTGGTTGTACTGCTCTGCTGTCGGGGTCATGCCTTGCTCTAAAAATCGACCGTGTGTACAAGCCTTAAGTGTGTTTTTTGGATTTCCAAATGTGACTAAGAAAAACAATAAACATGCTTTATGGCTTGCTGATTAAAAAGCAAAGTAAACTTGTGGGCTTTAAAATCCTTTTGTATAAACAGGAAGTAGGTGAATGTTTGCTTAGCACTAGGCTGGTACACACGAACGGACTATTTGTCCCACGCGAGCGCCCCCCACTGAGCGAAGCCGGAAAATGTCGACGGTCGCTGCAGATAGTGGCAAACGATCGATCGCGGTGGCTCCCATAGTGAACCTGCACAAATCGATCGGATTTATGGACAGTCCGATCGCCACGTTCGTGCCAATCAGACGAACAGACTATCAAGGTTGGTTCACGGCGTCTGCCGTATTTGGCCGACTGACCGAAAGTACCACAGATCGGTCGTAAACCGAAATATCTGCTAAATCCCAAGGGTGAGGCCCCACTTGAGTGCATGTAAGAGGCTGTGCGTTCTGTGCACCTTTACCATCTGCTTGTTACAGTATTTGCTTTTACAGCGTGTCTGATTGATTCACAGGGGATATAAAAACCGTGGTGCGCTATGGACTATATTCTGCAGGGCATTAGAAAATCCCAACAGTAGGCCTACTTTCCACAAATCATGTTAAGTAAAATGTCACATAGATTGCAAAAGGCAAACAGCAAAACGTGCCAAAAATGTGCTAGTGGGGCCTAGCCCAATTTATTTAGCAATACCGCACATATTATAATGCAGACGACCGCAGTATTAATGAGCGGCTGTGGTTGCACATTTATGCCGAACTTCATTGATTAAAAAACGTTCAGTCGTAGAATACAGTGCGGTAGTAAACTACCGCAATGGTATCCTATGTGGATCGAAATCTACATTGTGTTACGTAAATTATTAACGATTGGTTTACTGGTCCTTTATACAGCATTAAAGGTGCGGTATCGCTAAAAGGCCTTAACAACTAGGGCCCATTGTGTGCCAGATGCTAGAGCGCTATTGGCCATGCATGGACCCAAAACTTCTACATTGTGAGCAATTATAAGAGTAAAAGTGCCATGAAATAGTGATGGGTAAAAAAATGGTAATTTTAAGGGGAAAGGAATGACTCTGCTCCATTAAAATGGAAATTTAAAAGTAAAAATGTAAAAAGTCAGCCCTAAAACCCACAGAATGAGTTGCCCCCCCAGTCACTAATATAAACCCATGAGACAGGCAATTATTGTTCCAATGGGGGAACTCTGGGAAGAAAATGTCCCTAAAATGTCCTTTGAGAAGAGCCAAACCAAACTTTAAGACAATGAATGTGGTAATGCAATATTACTAACTATGGAATGCGGCCTTAACTTACCAAAATAATATTTTATATTAATCAAAATAGTTACTTTCATTGTTGTAGTGAAGTGACATCACCTGCACTCCTCTGGCTGGTGGTCCCACATACTATGCGAACATGTGCAGATCATTCCCCTAAGGATTTTTTCACACTACACAGTGCGGACCATTAAATTTAGTTTTGGGTTGGACTTGCCCTTTAAATATCTGGGTTATGATAATGGTCTGAATATATCAGTTGGGGTTTGGGTCAGGAAACCGACATATGACCAGTTTATGTTTTAAAGATGGACATTGCCTTTAATGTTTCATTGTAAGATTACATTTAAAGGGCAATGTCCACCCCCAAAACTATAATTTAAACCCACTACTGGCCCCCATTCTGTAGTGTATAAAAATCCTTCTTACATCCAGCTCCAAATGGTTCTCCTGTAATGTCCCTCCAAAGTCCAAAAACTGGCCACCAGGAGCACTGCAGGGAGGGAAATTGTTTCCGTCTCTGAGGCTTTGCTCATAGCATCCCTCCTCCCCCTCCCCCCCCTCTCCTCCTTCTCCTCCCATTTTCCTCCTCTCCTCCCCCTAGTGTAACATCCCCTTGTGGGTATGTGAGGCTTCCCTAAACCCAACCCCAACCACATTATTCTTATGTCCAGAACTCCCCAGATCTTTACTTACATCCCTCTCTCCCCCGGCACTCTGAATCTCCGGCAGCCGCGTCTGTGATTGGCTGCCTCTCAGTACGGCGGAGGAAAGATTGTGGAGTTTCTGGATATATATAATGCGGTTGGGGCTGGGGGAGGAAGCCCTACACATATTCAATTTAAAAAAGAGTGGACATGCCCTTTAATTGAAATGTACTCTGAGTGCCACTTGTCATATCTTTTTAATGTACCCCCTGCTATAAAGGTTTTGATCAGATCAGTCTTCCAGATCAGGGGCCCTATTAAAAATCGTTATCGTTATCGTAAATAACAGGGTTACCTATACGACCGGTTATTTCCGATAACGACCGTATTTACCGATAACGACCCGGACGTTATTTAACGATATCGGTAAATAACAGTCGTTATCGGTAAATACGATCGTTACGTAAAACCCGGTCGTTATTTTACGATAACGATCGGATTTTACGATAACGATACGATCTTTAAAATAGGCCCCAGTCTTCCAATCAGAACTCCTAAAGGCTGCTTGTGAAGTTCTCATTCATCCAGGTCATGGTTATCTGTTGTATTCAATTAGATCAACTGGACTTGAATGTAGTTCTTGAAGACGTTCGCTAGTCATCCGACTGGCTTTCTCAATCCAGAATGACTTGTACAGGAATCTGTGCAATTAGTGTACCCTGGAAAATCCCAATTGCATATCACAGCCAGGTGTAAGGGCGTGATTGGATAGTGGCTAGAGGTGTTATAGGAACGCCCAGAGTAGTGTTTAAAACAGCATTGTACATGGCCGACAGTTGGTGTCACCCCCCCCACCTCTATTTAGACTGGTTTCTTTATTTTCACATAAATGGCCTCCTTAAACCCTCTCTGAACCAGTCACGTTCCTCGCCAATATGTTAACATTACAATCTTCAAAGTATGTCCTTTATCCTTAAGATGCAGGGTACACGGCTGAGTCCTAACCCGAGGAATTGGCTCTTCTGTGTTGGGCCATCGTTGATGCAGTTGCTGTTTGGTCTCCCCACATATAAATCAGAGCATTCTCACTGCACTTCTAAAGGCTGGTACAGCCATGAATATTTTGGTCTGATCGACCTATAGTTCAGACAGGTTGGAAAACCACAGCCGATCATGTGGTCCTCTATGGACCGTTGCGCTCGGTCGTGGCAAATTGTCGGCCGCGGCCCACTATTGCAGCGACAACGGTCCTTCATAGCCGACAAGTCGGAAGAGCTGAACTGTAAGTTAGGAGGTAAGGTTGCATGGTGTTGTACCATGCTTAAAAGTTCTTGGTAGTAGGAACCCTGCACATGGATGAGATGAATGTCTTGGAACTCTGTTTTGAATAGGGGTACACCTCCAACTTCCAGCAGGTAACTACTTATCCAGCAGATAACTACTTAATCCAGCAGATAACTACTTATCTAACAGGTAACTCGTGATCCGTCAGTTCTTTGAACTCTTGAACTTCATCAAAAAATTGGAATTGAGTATTAGAAAATGGTAAAGATTGGATTTAGAATTTGAAAATTCCTATTAAAAATGGAAAAAGTCCTAAAATTCTCAAAATTGCTCTCATTCTTGACTATTGTGACCTAAATTTGAAAAATGACAATTCAATTGGGTTCCAATTGGATTTTTGGAACTTCAATAGGTTCAGGGAGAATGCTATCGGAAGGAAACTGTAAGAATCTACCTGCCTCTCTCCTACGCTGCTCTGGGGCGGGTGACGTAGGCATGACTTTCACTACGTCCAGGCAACGGTGCAAGATTAAAAGGCACCGTTCCTCTATTTTCAGCGCCCAGCAGCAACCATTGTCCTCCGTATCCAGCTAACTTCATTGTCTTAGTCAACCCACAGCTCCATTGTCTCCAGTATCCTGCTCATCCATTGTCTCCAGCACCAGTCAGCTTCTTGTCTCCAGTATCCAGCACTACATTGTCTCCAGCACCCAGCACTCCATTGTCTCCATCCTGCTACTCCGGTTTCCAGCATCCAGCAACTCCATTTGTCTCCGGTAATCCAGCGATCCCTTGTCCCCAGCTTTCCTGAAGCTTCTATTGTCTCCAGTAACCAGCTTTACTTTCCGTCTCCAGTATCCAGCACCTCCACTGTCTCCAGTATACAGCTACCCAACACTCTCCATTTGTCTCCAGCACCCAACAGCTCCATTGTCTCCAGTATCCAGCTACCCCACTGTCTCCAGCACCCAACAACTCCATTGTCTCTGGTATCCTGCTACTCTTGTTTTCTGTGACCTGTCTTACCTCCTTAAACCGTCTTCCCTATCTGGACTATTTATCAGATTCCTCTTAAAGGTACTGTGGACACTCAACCCCTTTGGACTCAGTTCCTTTACACGTATGAATAGGCCATATAAGTTACCCCCTAGGAACCATGGCAGATTTGGGCAAGACGCTCTTTCAATTTCCAATTATATGGATGGCTTTGAGCACCACAGAATTGCTACCCAATTCATGCAGCTCATTTACCCTCTGGTCCTACCTTCCTGCTCCTTCTGCTCTTTCCGGTGGAATCCCTCCCCACAGGGACCACGGTACCACACCATCCGGTACGAAGGAGATGCTCAAGCTTGTCGAGGGTTTGTCATTTTGTCTCAGTGACCGGCTAAAGTGGGGTATGTCATTGCCTTTGCTGGGAGGCAATGCCCTGGCCTGAGCATCCCCTCTGTGGGAGAAAAATGATCTGGTGGTCATGATATTCCTATTTCTAAAAACTTCAGGAAAATTTTTGATGCCCCCGGCAGAACTATCTCCTACCCGTTTGATGCAATTGCGACAGGGCTCCAGTTCTGTGTCAGGGAAGTTTGTAGAGACTTGGCAAGATGGGTTAACTATTGGTATTAGGACCAATGAAATCCATTCCACCATCCACCCTGGAACAGTTAATTTTTCTGTGTTTAGCAGGGATTTGCAGTTAAACATTAGCAAATAATACTGTATAAATGTCACCTACGTGGGAAATATTTCATTACGTCCTATTAGGATTACATCTGTACGTGGGTTTGATAAACCGTCTGTCCAGTTTCATTTACTTTTACCGAGTCCATTTATATGTAAGTAGAAAACCTCTGCAATCATTCAGTGGCATCTTTACATAGTGGTACTAGACATGTTTTCTACATGAGAGTTATTACTGCCGTAAACCTGGCCATGAAAATTTAATGCCAAATGTACATTACGATATAACACTTCTTATGGCAACTCTTTATTTAGTATAAGCCATGGAAACTAGCAGGAAACACACTATAAGGGATCATATAAACTTATCAGAGAATTCCAATTGCCAATTACCTAATACTGGTAAGAGTTATTCACTTAAATACCTTATTGAAACAAAAGAGTTATAGATCATTTTGTCTGTCTGTCTGTTCTGTTTGGCTTATGTATATATTTTCTTTCTTTCAGTCTAATCTATTTATCTGTTTGTCTATAGGTCTGTCTGTCTGTCTAATGCATATTATCAATCTACCTATCTTATATATTTTCTATTAGTCAGTCATTCTGTCTGTCTATTTATCTGTCTGTCTGTCTAATGTATATTATCTATCTATCTATCTATCGTATATATTTTCTATTAGTCAGTCAGTCTGTCTATCTATTTATCTGTCTGTCTGTCTGTCTGTCTATCTATCCCAATAACACACAGTATTGCACCACTGCAGGATATCACCAACACAACACATTAATTAACAATGTGGCGGTATTGTATGGCCTAATGGCCATGGTCGCAAATTTTTGATGACAACTGTACAGCATCATTTTAGTAACAACAACAGAAAATCTGAATGATTTAATCAAACAATATTTCTATCCTGCATATGTTCAATGATTTACTGTGAAGTCCTGTTTTCTGATACATTATCTTTGCTCACTTCTCTGATGTTTCATCTACCGGATATTCCAACCTTTATCTAGGTTAATAAATATTCCATCCAAGAGGACCTAAAAAGTATTTAAATAAAAACCCCATGAAACAATACAGACAAATAAACGTGTAGAATGAATTTGCTTGTTTTGTTACCTGATTGGGGAATTTGATTTGGAAATAACTTATTAGTATTTGATATTAAAGGTCATAGCAATTCTACGAGAAACTAATCTGATCAAACACATTTGTTTGGCTTAATAAAGTGAGTAAATCTGTAAACAAGGAGGCGTCATAAAAGTTCTACATTGGGAGATACAAAAAGATTCTGTTAGTAAAATAAAACTCATCTTCCCTTGTTCCTCTACTTCTACCCATTAAAGGGTATGTCCACCCTAAAAATAATTTTTTATTATAAGATTCCCCCTGCCAGCCCAGCCCCAACCGCTATATTTATATGTTTAGAAAGCTTCCCAAACTCTACTTACCTCCCCTCTTTCCTCCGCCGCGCTCCCGGCTCTCTGCTTGCGAGAAAATGCAATCAGAGGGGCGGGACCGGCAGTCGCGTCTGTGATTGGCTGAGCGGCAGGAGGAAAGAGGAGAGGTAAGTAAAGTTTGGGGAGCTTTCTAAACATATAAATATAACAGTTGGGGCTGGGGGGACAGGGGCAATACTATAGATTAAGGGTTTTACACTAGGGGGAGGGAATCCTGAGAGGGAGGGAGAGGGAGGGGGAGGGAGGGGGAGAAGGGCTGCAGTACGCATGCCAAAATTCTCCCGGAGGCCAGGTAGGAGGCAGAGTCCTATATGGACTCTGCTATCCTCCTGGTGGGCAGTTTTTGGGACTTTGGGGGGAGACTACAGGAGAGCGATATGGGGCGGGGATGTGAGGTAAGGATTACACTACACTACATGATGGGGCCAGTAGTTGGGGGGATTATAGTTTTGGGGGTGGACATGCCCTTTAATTATACCCCAGGTGGACTGAGAATTTACCTGGAGCACCAAGCACATAACTGTCACTAACTTACCTGCCGCTCCGGTCCCGCGCCGCACTGCACTTCCGGGTGGGCGGCGTCGTAGACGTCATGACGCCGACACACCGAGCAGCGCGGAGGATTTAAAAACCGGCGTCCTCCTGGACCCGGTGCCCGATGGTAGCATTTGCTACCACCCTGGCTCCTGTACTCACCTGCCTCGGATCCGGTACCTACCTTTACCGCTCCAGCTACTTACCTATCCAGCATCCAGTCTCCAGTTACTTACCTAGCCTGCATCCACTCTCAAGTTACTTACCTTGCCAGCATCCAGCCTACAGTTCCCAGCAGCACCATTGTTCCAGCATACAGCCATACAGTTCAAGCGCACCATTGTTCCAGCATCCAGCCTACAGGCCCAGCAGCACCATTGTTCCAGCATCCAGCCTACAGTTCCCAGCAGCACCATTGTTCCAGCATCCAGCCTACATTTCCCAGCAGCCTCTGTGTCCTGCAATTCCCAGACTATACGCCTCCTCCTAAAGCGTACATGTAAGTACTCGGCCTCCCGGCCATTTATTACAATAACTCTTGTTATTGTATATGTTACTGCTGAGAATGCAACAGGGAGAGGCCCCTGACAGCAAGAGAAGAAACAAAACACTTGGGTAGAGATGGGTAGAGATCAACCAGCCTGGCGGGGTTCATTCTGCTGGCGGGTCCACGGGAATCAGATGGAAAGAGATGTTAAAGGGCATGTCCACCCTCAGAACTAAAATTATACCCCATACTGTAAAATCCTTACCTTACATCTCTGCTCCTTATGGTTCTCCTGCAGTGCCTCTCCAGGAAGGTAAAGAATAAAAGCTGTCAGTGAGTCATGTGGTGCCTGGTTCTTCCTCAACCTCAACAAGGACTGAGGCATGAGCAGTCCTTGTCCCCTGCACATGCTTCAGTCCTTGTTGAGGAAGAAACAGGCACTCAGCCAATCACAGACATGGCCGCCGGTCCAGCCCGTTTGCAAATTTCTCCAAACATGGAGCCGGAAGGAGATGCCTTAGGAGTGTAATGGCTGTAAGTAACAATCTGAGCATTTTTTTGAAGAAATATATTGGCGGTTGGGGGTGGGCACCTATCTTATACTAATATTTGATTTTCGGGGTGGACATGCCCTTTAAAAGAGGGAAGGCAGCAATGCACACACCTCAGAGTAAGGGCTACATGTAGTTTTTTATGAAGATGAGGCAAAGTCATTTTTTCAGTATAGTTGCCCTTAAGGTTTTATATGGAACAGGGATCTTAGCCCCATTTGCAGTGGGTTGGTCATCAGCTGTGGGGGCTGAAACAGAATAGCTTTCCCGGGAGATGCAATTTATAGAAGAATAAACAAGGGATGTTCAGCAAATATTTCACGGTTTACATTTGGCTTTTAGGCCATGGTCAATATTTAAACACAATGAACTGCTGGGTATGATATTTTGGTTGGTCAAGTCGAAATATTATCAAAAATGTTCATCCAATTATTTATTGTAATTGGTTGAAAAAACATGTTGGTAATTTCAGCTAATCTCTTGACACACAATGGGAACCACCAAAAATTGTCAGTACAGGTTTTTCCAATTTGGGAGAGTGTAAACAGATGTTCAGGAAGATAGGGTCAAAAATGGCCAATGTGTACCAGACCTTTAGGCATTGGTGCCAAACACACAGGGCGGGAGTGGCCATGGGTGGAGCCTGAGTAGTCTATGGCCAGCATAATTGTATGCATACAAGTAGACAGGTGTGTAACTGCTCCCCCCACAAGATTGGAGGCTGGGCCCCTAAAACATACTCCTCCTCTCAGGCTCTGAGATCAGCTGATTGTGCGTATACAGTAAAGATACACAGGACAAGCTGTTTAAAAGACAGGAACCAAACCTGCAGAAGTTCTGGTATGGTTCCGGTCTTTTAAACAGCTGATCACATGTTTAAAAACAGCTGATCATAGAGTGTATGGGAAGGGAATCGCTGGCCCTTTTACAACCCCTCCATCACGTTGTTCGTTGATTCACCTGGCGGATCAGCAAACGACCCCCAACCGAGCGCATACACACGGAGGATTCTAGCCCGAAACGGCTGTTCGTGGTGTACTGCTCTGCTGTCGGGGTCATGCCTTGCTCTAAAATCGACCGTGTGTACAAGCCTTAAGTGTGTTTTTTGGATTTCCAAATGTACTAAGAAAAAACAATAAACATGCTTTATGGCTTGCTGATTAAAAAAGCAAAGTAAACTTTGGGGCTTAAAATCCTTTTGTATAAACAGGAAGTAGGTGAACTGTTGCTTAGCACTAAGGCTGGGTACACACGAACGGACTATTTGTCCCGAGCGAGCACTCGAGCGAGCCTGGAAAATGTCCGACGGTCGCTGCAATAGTGGCAAACGATCGATCGAGCGGTCCCATAGTGAACTGCACAATCGATCGGGATTTATGGACAAGTCCGATCGCCCGTTCGTCCAATCAGGACGAACAGACGATCAAGGTTGGTCACGGCCGTCTGCCGATATTTTGGCCGACTGACCGAAAGTACCACAGATCGGTCGGTAAACCGAAAATATCTGCTAAATCACAAGGGTGAGGCCCCACTTGAGTGCATGTAAAAGGGCTGTGCGGTTCTGTGCACCTTTACCATCTGCTTGTACAGTATTTGCTTTTACATGCGTGTCTGATTGATTCACAGGGGATTATAAAAACCGGTGTGCGCTATGGACTATATTCTGCAGGCATTAGAAAATCCCACACAGTAGGGCCTACTTTCCGCAAATCATGTTATAAGTAAAATGTCACATAGATTGCAAAAGGCAAACAGCAAAACGTGGCAAAAATGTGCTAGTGGGGCCTAGCCCAATTTATTTAGCAATACCGCACATATTGATAATGCACGACCGCAGCTATTAATGAGCGGCTGTGGTTGCACATTTATGCCGAACATTCATTGATTAAAAAACGTTCAGTCGTAGAATACAGTGCGGTAGTAAACTACCGCAATGGTATCCTATGTGGATCGGAAATCTACAATTGTGTTATCGTAAATTAATTAACGATTGGTTTACTGGTCCTTATACCAATCATTAAAGGTGCGGTATCGCTAAAAGGCCTTAACAAATAGGGCCCATTGTGTGCAGATGCTTAGCAGCTATTGGCCATGCACTGGACCACAAAACTCTACATTGTGAGCAATTATAAAGAGTAAAAGTGCCATTGAAATAGTAGATGGGTGAAAAAAATGGTAATATTTAACAGGGGAATAGGAATGACTCTGCTAACATTAAAATGGAAATTTAAAAGTAAAAATGTAAAAAGTCAGCCCTAAACCCACAAGAATGAGTTGCCCCCAGTCACTAAATATAAACCATGAGACAGGCAATTATTATGTTCCAAATGGGGGAACTCTGGGAAAGAAAATGTCCCTAAAATGTCCCTTTGAAGAAGAAGCAAACCAAACATTTAAGACAATGAATGTGGTAATGCAAATATTACTAACTATGGAATGCTGCCTTAAACTTACCAAAGATAATATTTTAATATTAATGTAATAAAATAGTTACTTTTCATTTGTTGTAGTGAATTGACATCACCTGCACTCCTCTGGCTGTGGTCCAATCAAATGCTGAACATGTGCAGATCAGATTCTCCTCTAAGGATTTTTTTCACACTACACCAGTGGGACCAGTTAAATTTTAGTTTTGGGGTGGACATGCCCTAAATAATATCGGGTTATGATAATGTGGCTGAATATATCAGTTGGGGTTTGGGTCGGAAACCGACATATGACCAGTTTATGTTTTAAAGATGGCCATTGCCTTTAATGTTTCATTGTAAGATTACATTTAAAGGCATGTCCACCCCCAAAACTATAATTTAACCCACTACTGGCCCCCATTCTGTAGTGTATAAAAATCCTTACCTTACATCCCAGCTCCAAATGGTTCTCCTGTAATGTCCCTCCAAAGTCCAAAAACTGGCCACCAGGAGCACTGCAGGGAGGAAATTGTTTCCGTCTCTGAGGCTTGCTCATAGCAGCCCTCCTCCCCCTCCCCCCCCTCTCCCTCCTTCCCCTCCCATTTTCCTCTCCCTCCCCTAGTGTAACATCCCCTTGGGGTATTGAGGGCTTCCTAAACCCAACCCCAACCACATTATTCTAATGTCCGAAACTCCCCAGATCTTTACTTACATTCCCTCTCTCCCCCGGCACTCTGAATCTCCGCAGCCGCGTCTGTGATTGGCTGCCTCAGTGTACGGCGGAGGAAAGATTGTGGAGTTTCTGGATAAATAATAATGCGGTTGGGGCTGGGGGAGGAACCCTACAACATATTCAAATTTAAAAAAAGAGGTGGACATGCCTTATTGAAATGTTATGAAGTGCCACTTGTCATACTTTAATGTTAACCCCCTGTATAAGGTTTTGATCAGATCAGTCTTCCAGATCAGGGGCCCTATTTATAAAAAATCGTTATCGTTATCGTAAAATAACGACCGGTTTTTACCGATAACGACCGTTATTTACCGATAACGACCGGTATTACCGATAACGACCGTTATTAACGATATCGGTAAATAACAGTCGTTATCGGTAAATAACGATCGTTATCGTGTAAAACCCGGTCGTTATTTTACGATAACGATCGTATTTTACGATAACGATACGATCTTTTATAAATAGGGCCCCAGTCTTCCAGATCAGAACTTCCTAAAGGCTGCTTGTGAGGTTCTCATTCATCCAGTCATGGTATATCTGTTGTATTCAATTAGATCAACTGGACTTGAAGTAGTTCTTGAAGACGTTTCGCTAGTCATCCGACTGGCTTTCTCAATCCAGAATGACTTGTACAGGAATCTGTGGCAATTATGTACCTGGAAAATCCAATTACATATCACACGCCAGGGTGTAAGGGCGTGTTGGATAGTGGCTAAGAGGTGTTATAGGAACGCCCAGAGTAAGGTGTTAAAAACACATTTGACATGGCAGACAGTTGGTGTCGACCCCCCCCACCTCTATTTACTTGGTTTCTTATTTTCACATAAATGGCCTCCTTAACACTCTCTTGAACCAGTCACGTTCCTTCGCCAATATGTTAACATTACAATCTTCAAAGGTATGTCCTTTATCCTTAAGATGCAGGTACACGCTAGTCCTAACCCAGGAATTGGCTCTTCTGTGTTGGGCCATACGTTATGCAGTTGCTGTTTGGTCTCCCCCACATATAAATCAGAGCATTCTTCACGCACTGCACTTCCAAAGGCTGGTACACGCCATGAAATATTTTGGTCTGATCGACCTATAGTTCAGACAGTTGGAAAACCACAGCCGATCATTGGTCCTCTATGGACCGTGCGCTCGGTCGTGGCAATTTGTCGGCCGCGGCCACTATTGCAGCGACCAAAGTCCTTCATAGCCGACAAGTCGGAAGAGCTGAACTGTAAGTTAGGAGGTAGGTTGCATGGTGTGTACCATGCTTAAAAGTTCTTGGTAAGTAGGAACCCTGCACATGGATGAGATGATGTCTTGGAACTCTGTTTGTGAATAGGGGTACACTCCAAACTTCCAGCAGGTAACTACTTATCCAGCAGATAACACTAATCCAGCAATAACTACTTATCTAACAGGTAACTCGTGGATCCGTCAGTTTCTTTGAACTCTGAACTTCATCAAAAAATTGGAAATTGAGTATTAGATGGTAAAGATTGGATTTAGAATTTGAAAATTCCTATAAAAAAAATGGAAAAAGTCCTAAAATTCTAAAATTGCTCTCACGTACTTGACCTAATTGTGACCGAATATTTGAAAAATGACAATTCAATTGGGTTCAAATTGGATTTTTGGAACTTCAATAGGTTCAGGAGAAATGCTATCGGAAGGAAACTGTAAGAATCTTACCTGCCTCTCTCCTACGCTGCCTGGGGCGGGTGACGTAGGCATGACTTCACTACGTCCAGGCAACGGTGCAAAGATTTAAAAAGGCACTCGTTCCTCTATTGTACAGCACCCAGCAGCACCATTGTCTCCAGTATCCAGCTACTCATTGTCTTGAGCACCCAGCAGCTCCATTGTCTCCAGTATCCTGCTACTCCATTGTCTCCAGCATCCAGCAGCTTCATTGTCTCCAGTATCCAGCTACTATTGTCTCCAGCACCAGCAGCTCCATTGTCTCCAGTATCCTGCTACTCCACTGTTTCCAGCATCCAGCAACTCCATTGTCTCCGGTATCCAGCTACTCCATTGTCCCCAGCTTCCTGAAGCTCTATTGTCTCCGTAACCAGTACTTCACTGTCTCCAGTATCCAGCACCTCCACTGTCTCCTATACAGCTACCCAACAGCTCCATTGTCTCCAGCACCCAACAGCTCCATTGTCTCCAGTATCCAGCTACCCCACTGTCTCCAGCACCCAACAACTCCATTTGTCTCTGGTATCCTGCTACTTCATTGTTTTCCTGTGACCTGTCTTACCCTCTTAACCGTCTTCCCTATCTGGACTATTTATCAGATTCCTCTTAAAGGTACTGTGACACTTCACCCCTTTGGGACTCAGTTCCTTTACAGTATGAATAGGCCATAGAAGTACCCTAGGAAGCCATGGCAGATTTGGGCAAGACGCTGCTTTCAATTTCCAATTATATGGATGGCTTTGAGCACCACAGAATTGCTAGCCCAATTCATGCAGCTCATTTACCCTCTGGTCCTACACTTCCTGCTCCTTCTGCTCTTCCGGTGGAATCCCTCCCCCACAGGGAACCACGGTTACCACCACCAGTCCGGTACGAAGGAGATGCTCAAGCTTGTCGAGGGTTTGTCATTTTGTCCGAGCCGAGCTAAAGTGGGGTATGTCATTGCCTTGCTGGAGGGCAATGCCCTGGCCTGAGCATCCCTCTGTGTGGGAGAAAAATGATCTGGTGGTCAAGGATATCTCCTTTTCTTGAAAACTTCAGGAAAATTTTTGATGCCCCCGGCGAGAACTATCTCCACCCGTTTGATGCAATTGCGCACAGGGCTCCAGTTCTGTGTCAGGGAATGGTTGTAGAGACTTGGCAAGAATGGGTTAACATTGGTATTAGGACCAATGAAAATGCCATTCCACCCTGGAAACAGTCCCCAGTGTTTAATTAGGGTTATTGAAGCATGGCCAGATGTTCTTTTCCAGACATGTGGGGCCGAACCGGGTATCTGAAATCTCTTCAGCTAGAGGGTGGGTACCATAAGGGTCTTTAAGGACAGCCCATACTTGTAAAATATATTTTGGTATTGGAATATGTGAGACGGAACCAATATTATATTTGTGAATGGGAAGGTAGCCCATTAAAATGATCCCCACACCATGGAGCCCTTATTCCTTGTCAAGGCGAGTTTTTAATATCTTGGGAAATATGTATTACACACAGGTCATGTTTCTATTGTAGAATGATAATTAATATAGGAGAGGAATATGTGTCTATATCCAATACAATGTACATATCTAAATTTATGGAATCTGCCTAACTGAGGGGGAATAAAGGATTGTGACAAGTCTAACTGGACATTCCTGAACACTCCACCTCATGCATAGCTAATAGGGGGATGGTTCATCAATGGGATTAAAAATCCTTGTAACCCCTATAATTTTGTTCATACTGAGGGACATGCTAAATGTGTAGGTGATCATTTTTCCTTCTGCCCCGGGACACAGGACTTCTAGTGAGTAGGGTCTGTGAATATTTTTATCCTCTTTATTTAACTGTTGTTCCTATTGTAGTCATTTTATCGTAACACCATTTTCTTTTATTTTTGTTTTATATGCACTGCCACTATAAATCTAAATGTAATAAGTTTTGTCTTTGATGCTCTAAAAGAACTCTGATAAGTTTGTATGTGTTTAGTGGAATGCTTGGCTAGTGTAAATGCTCATTTAGTGAATGGTGTAGTGTTAACATTTAGCTGCCAGACAGGGGTGTGCATAGTCAGTGAGAGTCAAAATTTTTGGGGCGTCTTCAAGGCCATAACTTGGAGTGGTGGTATCATATTACCGATTGATTAGTCAGATCACGTTCCCAGCAAACTGGCGTTCGTGACAGACAGTATGCTATTGAATTCCGTACTTTGGCCGCAGAACTTCTTGGAACAACTAGGCCCTGTAAGCAGCCTTCTGGCAGGGTTTGTCAGATCGTATTAAGGACGACTTAGTGTCCAGGGAGTTGCCAACCCATCGGAGGAACTGATTAACATGTGTATTCAATCAGAGAAGGGCAAGCAGAGAAGTCCTTTAACTATCCATTTCCTCCCAAATCTATTCGTCGTTCTCAAAGACCAGGGCCAGTGGCGTACTACAGACTCATGGGCCCTGATGCTAAATTTGGGCATGGGCCCCAACACGTCTGCAAACACAAATCGGCACTGCAAACCAAATAATCATTGGTAAAATGCTTTGTATATACCTAAAAACCTAACCATAACCATAAAATATTTGGCACAAAACTGGTTAAATGCTTAGCATGCAGACAATGATAACTGGTTGGGAAACTGGCACTGCACACAGCAAGGCACTGGTTAAATGCTTGGCACACAGACAATGGTAAAAATGTTTTGTACACAGACCACTGGTAAAACATTGGCACACAGACTGGTAGTTTTAAAACCTTAGCACTAATGGGGCCCTTCTTGCTAGGTCCCTGGTGCGGTCGCATCCTGCACCCTGGTAGCTACGCCCCTGACCAGGGCCACTGACTAATGCCTCTCCAAACAGAGGAACCGATGCAGATTGAGGAACACTATATCTGCCAAAGAAAAACTCAGAAGATGGACCCATGGACTCTGTTTGTATTGTGCCGCCCATTCACTCCCGTTCGGGAAAGGCCGAAAATTCCCACCGGCCGCGCTAGACTCCTATAGAGGAGTCTAGCGTGGCCGATGGAAACACACAGTCCCGAGCATTCTCTTATGAGGTTCATAGGAGAACGCTCGGGACTGTGTGTATGCAGATCTTGAAAGATGGCAACAGGATCTTGCAGATCCTGTCTGTTCATCTTTCAGAAATCTGTGCTGGTGGACTTAGCTTAACAGAAATTTCCCATCAGAATACAAATCCAACAGTTTAGTTGGGTCCACTGCAATTCCAAAAATGAGGGGGGTCTGAAGTCACAAAGGTAAGTTATAAATAGACCCATTGTTCTGACCTGTCCTTTATCACCTTACTAATTTATCCCAAATATCCCTATAAGGGCACTCATTGTTACATTTATCACTGTAAAGACCAGGACAGTATTCACAAATACTGTCCTGGTCTTTACAGTGATAAATGTAACAATGAGTGCCCTTGTTCATGGGTGTAATGTAAACTTCTCCCGGGGGCCAGGTAGGAGGCAGAGTCCTTATGGACTCTGTTATCCTCCTGTGGGCAGTTTTTTTGGGACTTTGGGGGGACTACAGGAGAACCATAATAGAGCTGGATGTGAGGTAAGGATTTTATTACACTACACAATGGAGCCAGTAGTGGGGGGGATTATAGTTTTGGGGTGGACATGCCCTTTAATACCAGTAATCTCAATATTTTTTAGATTTAGAACTTATCCAGGCCTTTTTTAAAGCTATTCAATGAACTTGCCATTACAACTTCTGCTAGAAGACAGTTCCACAGTTTCACCATTCTCACTGTAATAAAACCTTTCCTAACCTGAAGATGAAACTTCTTTTCTTCCAACCTTAAAGGATGTCCACAGTCCTCTATTAGTAAACAATGCACCAGAGAGTTCATTGTATGGCCATTAATATATTTGTACAAGTTTATCATGTCGCCACGCAAACGTCGCTTCTCCATGTAAACAGCCATAACTTGTCTAATCTGCCTGCATATTGTAAGAGGGAGAATAATATTTTTCTCTCTGAATCTATTCCCCTCTTTATACAAGACAATATCTTGCTAGCTCTAGCTGTTGATACCTGTCATTGTTTTCTAAGTCTGCTATCTACCAGAACCCCCAAATCTTTTTCCATTACGGATGCACTTAACACAGAGTTATTTATGGTGTAGGTGGCACAGGGATTATAAATCCTAAATGCATCACCTTACATTTATCAACATTAAATCTCATCTGCCATTCTGCTGCCCATTTTGATAATCTATCTAGGTCTGCTTGCAGCACTTGCACATCTTTGAAGTTTCCAAAGCTCTGCATAGTTTAGTGTCATCAGCAAACACAGAGACCTTTCTCTCAATGCCCCCTTCTAAGTCATTTATAAATAGATTAAACAGAAGCAGCCCCAGTACAGAACCCTGAGCACTCTGCTTAGAACTTTAGCCCCCACATAGATGTAGCTCCATTAACCACCACTCTCTGTTTGCGATCCTAAACCATTCTCTATCCATGAACAAATGTTTCTTTCAAGGTCAACAGTCCTCAGTTTAACATTAGTTGCCTATGTAGCACAGTATCAAAAGCTTTAGCAAAATCCAAGTATCCACATCCACTGCTGTGCCTGAATCTAATTTCTTACTAGCTTCTTCATAAAAACCAATTAAATTTGTCTGGCATGATCTATTTCATAAATCCATGCTGACTACTACTAATAAGATGAGCTCTGGAGACAAAGTCAAGGATATGATCCCGTAACAAAGTTTCCAGCACCTTCCCTACCACTGAGTAGGCTAACAGGTCTATAGTTACCAGGCTGTGAACGACTATCTTTTTTGAATTTGGTATTACATTGGCTTTTTCCAATCCAGCGGCACATCTCCGACCAAGCGATTCTGAAAAGATGAGAAACAGTGGTCTAGATAGAACTGAACTAAGCTCAAGGCTTTATTGATATAACTTTGTCTAATTGTTTCCGTACATATCCTCTGTTAGCCAATTGAATACTCTTCATTTCTACCTGCATACTATTACAATGCCTGCTGTAGGACAAGGATTCTCAACAGCAAAAACCGATGAAAAAAACGGAGCAGGTACCATAACAGAGGATTCTGGGTAGGAGCTGTGGAGCTGCAGTGAAGTTACAATGAAAATTTCCAAGATAAGGAAGAGATTATTCAGATAAAAAAACCTAAACTAGGAGAGTAAAGAAGACAGAAAGAAAGGACAGATTTATAGGTGGAGTCACACTCAGGGATAAGGAGAGACTTTAGTAGCTCCTATACCAAGTTGCAATTCCAGAGGGTCCTCAGAGTTGGATCACACAGAACACAGATTCAATTTCAGTAACTTTTTAGACAAAGGAAAGTCAGGCGAGGCGAATGCGGAAGAAATTTGAGAAAAAGACAGCGGAGATGGAATTATTCCGAAAAGAGAAGTTACATGAGACAGCACAGGTCAACCTAAAGTAATTAATCTATCAACACACATCCTCACTCAAAGCGCAAAGGTCAGTGTTGAAAAAAGGCTATCCTTCTGTCCTTCTACCAATATGGACAGTTTCATGGTGATCAAATATCTTTTTTATTCTGTAATAAGATACCCTAAAGGCACATTTGAAAAGGGAGGTTGATGTGTATACTTGTGAACCTCATTTGATTAGCGAGAATCTGGATAAACTTTGCACTTTAAACATCAGGTAAGATCTTTAAGAAAAGATCCAACTACACTCCTTCATTTGCAGACTTTCCTGCCTTAAAAGTTTTTAATGAATCCCCAATAAAAACACATAATATCTATCCCCAGGGGAATACCAACACATAATCTATCCATGCTGGAGTCTCAAACAATACAAGAATTAAGTGAACTAAAAAATTTAATTATTAAACATTAGACAAAGTTGGGAATATGTTTTTTGGGCGGAATATCTATATGCAATAAAAGCAAATCAGGCATTGTGTAACACTAATAATTACAAAAAACTTGTTTCCAATCCCACAGACATTTCCAAAAACGCCTACAATCTATTCTGGATGAACAAGGGACTCCAATGTTATAAACTGAGAAAGAGATGGGCTACCTGATGGTTGATAATCCCATAACTCCAACCTTTTATCTTCTTCCGAAGATTCACAAAATGCTACACAACCCCAGGTAGGCTCATAATATCTGGGATGGGTAGATCTGCCAAATAAATGGACAGCTTGACGCATGTTCCCTTTATTTATTTTCTGCACCACATTGATGACCCTAAGAATCATACATCAAAGATACTACAGACTTTATTCAAAGATGGATATTGTGATTGATGTATGATGTCTGGGTTGCACATGTGATGTAGATCCCTCTATTCAAACATCAATCATGAGGATGGGAAAGGGCAGTCGAGTACTCATGTCCATGCAACGACAAGGCCCATTGTCCCAAGACCAGGTTTATCATATATGTTACGGTTTATTTTGAGTCATAATTCCTTTACTTTGATACCATCTACTACCTGCAAGTCAGAGTCACAGCTAGGGCACCAAATGTGCTGCCTTCTACGCCAGCCTCTTTTTGGGTTGGGTGGAGAGGGAGGTAGCACTTGGCAACCCTATGGCTAAATACACACCACATGTGTATGTAGGCTGAGGTACATAGATGACCTATTCATACTATGGCAGGGCTTGTATGATGTTCTTTTGGAATATAGAGGCTAAATTCCAACCCGTATAACATCCTTTTACAAAAAATATTTCCAAGTCCAATGTGAATTTTCAGATGTTGTGGTGGAGGTGAAAAAAGGCAGATTGAATACCAAAACTGTACCGCAATCCAACGGCACTAATTCCCTCTTACACTTTAACAGCTCACCACCTCAAATCACTTATCAGAGGCATACCGAAAGGCCAGTTTCTATGTGTGCGAAGAAGCTGTTCCAGACCAATGACTATGTAGAGGCAGCGAGACTGTGGAAAAAACCTTTTTGGTCTCTAGAGCCCAAGGTAATGGATATTAACTCCACTTTTACTCCATTAACCAACAATGGGATAAAATTCATAAAGCATTAACCGATAATTGGTTCATTCTTAGGAGTGATCCACTTTTAAGAGATCTAGTGCCGTTACACCATTATTGACAGCTAAGAGAAGTCAGAATCTATGGATAAACTGTGGTAGGAGCGATTTTGATAGATTGCCCTGTTCCTTGGGGAGAAGTACACCTCTAAAGGGTATGTACCGATGTTGGACCTGTAAATTTTGCAAACATATGGTCCAAAGAGATCATTTCACTGAAAATTTGGGAAGCTGCATAAGCTCAAACATTATTTTAACTCTGCAATAGTCGAAATGTGGTCTACCTTTATCATGCCCGTGTCCACTAACTATATGTAGGTAAAACAACCCAGAAAGTTAGCAGATATGGAGTTCCATTGTCAAATATCAGAAATGCCAATAAATTGGTGACAGAAGGGCAGGTATAACAAGTGGTGGCAGAGCACTTTTTAACAACATGAGGGTCAAACTGATACACTAACATGTATGATCACAGATAATGTAAAATTAAATTTAACGACAGGGGCATTTGGACAACTTACTGTTGGAAAAAAATGCCCGTTGGATTATGGACTTGGCACAATGGCCCCAACAGGACTTATGAAGAATGGGATTAACTCCATTATTTAACCTGTTTGACTTTAATTCCTTTTTCTCTCATTTAGATTATGTTGATCTATTTGGTGGATATGACTCCAGTTTTGTACGCTAACCTCCAGGATCCATTTGAGGGAAGGATCGTTCCCTATTTTCCTTATCTTGCCAGATGTAGATAATTGCTGGATTACCAGTGCCATTTGAGGATGATAGACTTTCCCTTAGGATGCCAGTTTTGTTGGAACCTGGAAGAACCAGATATATTAGTCATATAGGATCCGCTTGGATACTTGATGGTTCGCCATAATTGAGATTAACATCTACCTTTGTGACGGTACCTGTGGACACCATACATTATACCTCTAATATATGAGTTGATGTCTTTCTTTCACAGGGCATATGGAGGACCTCTACTACTGTACTGTTTCCTCAGGATTCCACCCGGGACTCCAGCACTCTTGGTGCATTTGATATATTATGGTTCATTGGTTATATGTATAATACTTACCGTTTTGTTTTTCCAGCTTACATTTTTTTTCCATTTTTGGATATAATAATAACAAAGGACTAGTCCAAGACAACCTGTCAAATAAAAACTGTAAGTGCTTGTAGCTCCTCAACAAAATGATATTGTGAGGTAGAAAATAATCAATTCGACCTCCAGGCCCCAGGTACTTTCCATTTTTAAAATTAGATATCCTTTAACTAGAAAGGGAAAGTTTAAGTATAAACTTGAATTGGGTTGAAAGGCCGCATTTGACACCTTACTCTGGGAGTTCCTATAACACCTCTTAGCCACTATCTAATCACAAACACACCCTTACACCTGGCTGTGATGCTAATTGGGATTTCCAGGGTACATAATTGCCACAGATTCTGTACAAGTCATCTGAATTGGAGAAAGCCAGTCGGATGACTAGCGAAACGTCTTCAAGAACTAAACTTCAAGTCCAGTTGATTCTAATTGAATCAACAGATTTTACTATACTTACCCTTTAAATGACTGCAACAGGTATGGATGGGTGGTCAGTAGGTGTGTGTACCTGTGACATGTTCGGGTTAAAAAAACAAACTTTTGTTATATTGAACAAAATTAGTTTTTTTATTTAGTTATCCTTTAATATGGGCTGCCCAAGCAATGGATAAGTAGATCAGTAGGTGTGTGTACCTGTTTAGGGCTGGGGGTTACATAAAAAAACTTTTGATGATTTGTTCAAAAAAAAAATTGGACTTTAGTTACTCTTTAGGTATGGCTCAACATAATGGAGGGGTAGTCAGTAGGTTGTTTACCTGTATCACGTTCGGGGTTAAAAAACAAACTTTTGGATTATTGATCAAAATTTGTTTTTTTACTTTAGTTACCCTTTAAGCATGACTGCCACAGTAATGGATCAGCAGGTGTGTGTACCTGTGTCGGGTTGGGGGGTTAAAAAACACAACTTTGTTGATGATTAGTTAAAATATTTTTTTTTACTATAATTACCCTTTAAATATGGCTGCCATGAAATGAAGGGTAGGTCAGTAGCGTGTGTACCTGGGTCTGGTTGAGGGGTATGTCTGGTTTTTGTGTTTTACAACATAAAACTATCTTTTATTGAGGATGAATCAAAATTAGCTTTTTGAATTTTTTATTACCTTTTAAGTAAGGCCCACATGAATGGAAGGGTAGGTAATAGGTGTGTGTACACATGTGAGGTTGGGGTATGTTCTTTTTTGTTTTTAAACAACCATAAAACTAACTTTTATTGAGGATATATCAAAAGTGTGTTTTTTTTTTCTTCATTTACCCTTAAAGTATGACTGCCATGAAAATGGGAGGTAGGTCAGTAGGTGTGTGTACCCATTTGAGGTTGGGGTATGTGTTTTTTGCATGTAGACCATAAACTAACTTCTATTGATGATTGATGTTTTTTTTACTAGTTACCCTTTAAGGTGGCTTCCATGGGAATGGAAAGGTAGGTCAGTAGGGTGGGTGTACCCATGTGAGGTTGGTATGCCTTTTTGTATTAAACAACCATAAAACTAACTTTATTGAGGATATATCAAAATTATTTTTTTTTACTTTATTTACCTTTTAAGTATGACTGCCATGGAAATGGAAGGGTAATCAGTAGGTGTTGTGTACCCATGTGAAGTCAGGGGTATGTGTTTTTGCATGTATGACCATTTACTAACTTTAATTGATGATTGATCAAAATTAGTGTTTTGACTTAGTTAACCTTTAAGTATGGCTTCCATGGGAATGGAAATAGATGTCAGTAGGTTGGTGTACCTGTGTCTTGTGGAGGGTTGGGGGTATCAGCATTTGTGTTTAAGAGACCATGAAACAACACTATTTTGAATATCCACATTTGAGGATTCTTACCATTATAGTCTATGGGAACAAATGTCCCCGAAATTCGCTGATAACGCCGTAACACTTCCGCGGATTCATTAGCAGGTAATAGCACACTTCTCCTTATTGCCCCGCATGTCTGTACCAAATTTCATGACTCTAGCTCAAAAACTGTCGGAGGAGATACAGTCCAAAAAGCGGAAGAATAAAACGGAGAAAAGAAGAAATAGAAGGAACAGTAATTGGCTCTTCATCAAAATTAATATATATTTGGTGCTGAGCTATGCAATCCACATAACAATATAATTCAAAATATGATTCATGTGCATTTGATGATTACTGCAATGACAACCACTGGGTCTCCATTTCACATATGAATACATAGGTTTGAAATTTCCTTTTCGGATATTATGTTCAGGTCAGGTGACAACAATACTTTTAGTGAGGTACTGTTATAAAAACCTATATCTAAAAATATATCTGTTGTATTCAATTGAAATTTAGTTCTGAAGACGTTTCGCTAGTCATCCAACTGGCTTTCTCAATCAGAATGACTTGTACAAGAGTCTGTGGCAATTATGTACCCTGGAAAATCCAATTAGCTATCACAGCCAATTGTTAAGGGCATGATTGGATAGTGCTAAGAGGGTTAAAGGAACGTCCAGAGTAGGTGTCAAAGCAGCATTGTACATGGCAGACAGTTGGGTGCGAACCCCCCACCTCTATTTAGGCTTGGTTTCTTTATAAGAGTGGGAGGTTCGACACCAACGTCCCATGTACAATGCTGTTTTGACACCTTACTCTGGGCGTTCCTATAACACCTCTAAGCCACTATCCATCACCCCTTAACACTTGGCTGGATATGCTAATTGGGATTTTCCAGGGTACATAATTGCCACAGATCTTGTACAGTCATTCTGAATTGAGAAAGCCAGTCGGATGCTAGCGAAACGTCTTCAAGAACTAAACTTCAAGTCCAGTTGATCTAATTAAATACAACAGATATACCATGACCTGGATAATGAGAACCTTCACAAGCATATCTAAAATAATATTACTAAGTTTGATAGTAACCATCCCAGACCCTTTTGAGAAGTATCACAGCCAATTTTTACGTATCAGATAATATGTTCAACTTGGGAGTCTTTATTCTTTATGCCATGTCTCTTTGGGACACGATTATTGGAAAGATGTTATGACTAATATACTATAAAAAAACCATATGATTGTGCAGTGGCAACACGAGAGGATTCACAATATGTCTTGTACCTTATAATTGTGGATGGGCCCAATATGTTGGGAAACGAAGACACCCAGCCACGGCAACGTACAGTCAACACGACCAACGCACAGACGTATTGCTCCCGCAGATATCGTGCCGAAACAGCTTGTTTCAACTCGCAGGTATCTGTCGGGGGTCATGGTTTTGGCCACAAATCGGAGTACATAGGGGCAGCTCTGCTGCCATTCAGATGTCGCATGTATTTTACTCATCTTTACTCTACTAATATACCCTTGATTATCCCTTCCTCAATCAAAGCAAGATTAATTTCATAACAATCAACACTTTTATATATTTAATATTACTGTTTTAATGTTTCAGATTAGAAGAAGTTGCAATGGATTTATTGGTGGGAAAAATCAGCCATTCCATTCCTAACATGATCTTGTTTAGGAGATACATGCACGAAAACCTTAATATAAAACACATTCTTGTGTCAGGGATATTCTTTTGTATACTTTCCCCTGCAATACTTACAGTTAAAACCAATCGAAGAGAGGACAGAGTGTCCTTAACGCTTTGTGTAATCTCTTTCAAAGGGGAAGTTCAGTGGGAACAAAAAAGTTGTTTATCTGTAGTAAAGGATCATTATACTTTACCGTTCTCCCTGATCCATTGCGCTCCTAGTACCACCCGGGTGAGAACAAAAGAGCTGTCCTCAACCCTGGGTGCTTTCCCCCTAACTACTTACTGCCTACTTCTGAAAATCTGCTTGGCGATCCTCTAGGTCCCTCCTCTCTCTCTCCACTGTCAGTGACGATTCAACGTGCACAGCAATTGGAAGACACTCCTCCTTGCAAGTGTTCTTCCTATTGTGCTGCAATCCACGCATCTGTCACGTGAAGCAGAACTATAATTATAGTGTTATCTTTATAGGTGTTTTGCTATGGACCTTAGTGACCTGCCCATTTCGGTTCTGTAATGGTCCCTCTTCTTCCTCAGGATGCTCTTTCTTCTAAATAATTCCTAAGACAGTATTTCTCTACGGATTGACTGTGGATAGGTCAAATATGCTTAAGATTTCTAATTGTGAGCACTGCATCAAAACCCAGAGCTAAGTCAAGACAGCCATAAACACACTATGAGGGGTTTCTTCACACCGGTTAGTGGTGTTCTCCTGGAAGCATTTATTTATATACACAGAGACTGTGGCAGATTATGATGCATTGCAATTGAAAATACTACCCTGAAGCATATGTATTCGTGGCTGAACAAATCCTATCGAACCTCCTAAATAGATAGTCATATAACTTATTTTACTGAACATTGTGGAGACATCATATTATATCAGTTACAATGGATTAGACCTAACATAGACATAGTTAACAATTAAAGCATAGCTGATTATACAGTTCACAACCCCAGTTACACCCAGTCTCAACCCAATCCAACGCCTTGAGTCCCCCCATGTGCTCATCCCTCGGAGTCTTCATTCACATCACAATTGTGCTGTGCACAAAATAGTTTTTCACATAGTTCAAAATCATTGAATACACGATTCAGAACAAATAGAATAACTGGCGCGCATGATAAGAGAAATACAGGAGTAAAAAACAAAAACAAAGGTTCTTAGGTTCCTCCCTAAATGCTGGACAGCCAATGGAAGCTTAAAATCGAAAACTTAACTATGCTAACCTAAATGAACAAATATCTTGAAATGTAAGTTAACCACTTAACCACTTATTAGCAAAAGTGTGTTTACTGTACTTTAAAGCAGGATGTCCAATGTGTTCCCTCACTATCCGACTCCCAGTATTATCCGCCAGTGAGGACAGCCATAGGGTGGTGGAGTTTTGCAAAGTAATGATGGACTTTCCTGCTTTAAGGGATACTTTCATATTGCTTGTTTAATCTTTGTTTCCCTAGTGCAGGGTTAGCTCCACCCCCCGAGATTTTCTGCTACCTCCTGATTGTCAGCCCTCAATTGGTAAGGCCCGTTCGCGTCCGCGTGCGCACGCGCATGACGTCACGGCACATGCAACATGACGTCAGTGCGTGCATGGATCTCGCCACATGCACACAGTAAAAAAATATAGCACAAATATTTTAAAGTTGCAGCTTCCATTGAGCATACTTGATTTTACAGTGTACTTATCTTTTAAACAATTATCCTGCCATCTATACTGCGTATTACCTATTTTCGTTTTTGAGCATACTACATGTATGCGTTTCATTACTATTAACTATTATTAATAATGTAAGGCATTCGTTGTTATGCGCACAATTCATATGGCATGTCCCACTTATACATTGTGTTGAATAGCACAGCAATAATTGTCACAGCCTCAGGGGTTACTCTAGGGTTTTTGCCACCTGAGCCAAATTTTGAAATGCCCCTCTATGTACCACTAGGTGCCATGATGTGCCAACTGCAAACCAGGCCTTAGGTGTGCCTGGCTCCAGGAAGTGGGCTTGGTTACATTTCTATCATTAAAATTGTGCTAATTTTGCCCCAACCAATACAGATGTTAGCTTCAAATGTTAATAAGATCTGATTGGTGGAGCAAAATTGGCACCATTTTACACAATAAGAACTTTTATGAATCTCCCTGCATGTCTTTTTAAACATCATGGCGGTATTTAACAGTTACTCAAAAAAGACATTTATGAAAATCATAACTCCTGTAGAATAAAATATTGTTTTTCCAAAAGTTGTGAAGCCTGCTACCACCCCGTAAGGTAGATTTTTGCAGCAGGGCCCTAGCTAAACTAACCCGAGCCCTATGCCCATCTACACAAAATAGGTACAATAGATCCCTTTTGCCCAGATCAAACACACTGGTACATAAACTGCCACTAATGCCAAGATCACAATACATATAAGATGCCTTTTGCCCAGTTCAATCACACTGGTACATATAACATGCCCCATGCCAAGATAACATATATAGTGCCTATAACATGCCCTTATGCGTGAGATCACCCAAACTTTTGTTGAAAATAAGATGTGCCCAGCAGATATTACCCTAATTTTGCTCATATTGGCCTCATTAGAAAGACCCCCCCTGCTCAGCAACACATGTAAAAGCATGTAAAAACACACATGTGTGATAATGTGTGTACAAGCCTAATTGCTCCTCTAGAAACTTCAAATGCTGCATTTTACTATACAAAAATGTACAAGATAACAGAAAATAATTTACGGTGAATCTATACTAGAACGCATGAAAAAGCGCATCTGATTTTTCCGTGATCAGAGGCCCTTGAGAATCACGCTAGCCTGCCTAGCCCTTAGAGATTGCTCTACAAGCTATTCACATTATAAAGTTTGTATAACTATTTTTATATAAATTGACACAATTGAGTCTGTTATAGAGCAAAATGTGATTATATAGAAAATATAATATGCAGTTAAATATAAAGTGTGTCCTCTGCTACTACTGAATACAATTCTACACACAATAGGTCCTGTAAAAAGCAAGTACAAACACAATCCTACAGACTCAACTTTACTATCCTTGTTTGAAAAGTGCAGAATGCTAATTTTATGCTAGTGGCGCTTGGTTGTTGATCTTCATTCATATATTTCACTCCCTGGTGGCACTAAGGAAAGGATTTCAATAGACCTTTGAATTCCTGCACCTTTTAATAATAAATTTTATAACCCAAGTATCGAAAGCATTGGTCCTTCCAGTAAAATTACAACTCCTAGAACCCCTTAACAGTTCTGTTCTTTACTTTTTACATGTCAAAATAATCACTGGAATCATTTGAAAATATTTGTTTGACACTAAAAACTTTTTTGTGGCTAATAAACATAAAATGTTACCATTTCAATATGGTGTGATAATCAAAAACCTAAAATAATGAATAATACAATAAAGAAAAACTAATGCAAAAAACTGCTGCCTTATGATAGCCAAAAAAGCAGAAATCATGGTCATATGATACAGGGGCCACTGTGTATGGGCAACTGGCTGACGATCGTATGTTTTTTTTTTTATTTCATATTTTGATTGAACTTGCCAAGGATATCCAAGAAAGAGGAGCACACTCACTTCAGGCGTATAAGTTATTGTATAGAAAACATAGCAGATAAACTACGTTGTTGGGGAACGTCTGTCTCCTCCTAATGTATCTACCTGAAGAAGGGGACAGACTTTCACCGAGCGTTGGATTCTGCCATGTTTGCTACACATAAATTATTCGCACTGAATTAGTGTGCTCTTCTGTTCCTCTATCTATTGCTGTCCCACAGTTCACCCATTGGTATATTGATCCATAAATCTGATGGAGGATATCTGGCAGATTTTGTGAATATGATGGTATTTTATGACCAACCATTTGTATATTAACAAACGTTCATGTAAATGTACGATTCGCGGCCAAACATTTACGCCCGCCGTTTTAATTAACCGGTAAGCGAGGCATCGCTAATGTGTGATACCGTGCATTTATAAATATGGGCTACTGCATCAAGCAGAGAGAAAGATTAATATACCTTGAGATATATATTGGTAAGAGATAGTGATAGAAAGCATGTAATGTTTACTTACCACAAATGTATCAAGACATAAAACAAACAAAGGACTATCACAAAGATATAATATTGCCATTAGAGACTTGGTATATAAAATGTATCTATTGCTTCATATGTGTTTATATCATGTTTTCAAATCTCATGAAATGGAAAAGTAGGGAGTTAAATACCTGAATATATTTAGACAGATTGGATAATTTTATAATAATGTATTAAAATAGAAATCAATGAAAGATGTAACTTCCCAATCCTTATTAAGTCCTTTGGGCCATCTACTCTTTATTTCAAAATCCACCAAGGTTCTCTTTTGGCTAATAGGGCTTCCTGATCACCCCCTCTACATCCTGTGTTTATTTGTTTAATACCCATAACTTACTCCCTGGTGAGATGGCACTCCATGCTATGTATTCTCAGGCGTGTGTGCATGTATCACCATTTTTGATATAATTGAGTGTTTCGTACTGACCTCTTTTAATCGTTGGGATCTCTTCAACCTTGGGTTGCAAGAGGCCTTGGAAAAGGCAGTTGTTGTGTGGCGCACCATGCGGGGAGTGAGTGGGTCAGCTCCCGCTGGTGTTGGCGGTGTGGGGATTTATTGTCCTTAAAGGGTTTGTCCAACAACCCCCCCCCCCCCCCCCCCCAATCACACACATTCATCTTATTATTTCACTCCCAGGAGAATTTCTTTTTTTTTTTGCGTTAACTGCCAGAAGAATTTTCAGGATTTTGTCCTTAATCGCTTTAGACTAATTTTACAGTAGGAAACCTTGCAGTAAATCTATCTGTTGTATTCAATTAGATCAACTGGACTTGAAATGTAGTTCTTGAAGACGTTTCGCTAGTCATCCGACTGGCTTTCTCAATTCAGAATGACTTGTACAAGAATCTGTGGCAATTATGTACCCTGGAAAATCCCAATTAGCATATCACAGCCAGGTGTTAAGGGTTGTGATTGGATAGTGGCTAAGAGGTGTTAGAGAACGCCCAGAGTAAGGTGTAAAACAGCATTGTACATGGCAGACAGTTGGTGTCGAACCCCCCCACCTCTATTTAGGATTGGTTTCTTTATTTTCCTAAATGGCCTCCTTAACACCTCTCTTGAACCAGTCACATTCCTTCGCCAGTATGTTAACATTACAATCTTCAAAGGTATGTCCTTTATCCTTAAGATGCAGATACACGGCTGAGTCCTGACCTGAGGAATTGGCTCTTCTGTGCTGGGCCAACACACACAGATCAGTATTTGATGTTTGACTCCCACCACCCTTTAGATCACAAGCTGGGTGTCATCAGAACCCTGCAACACAGAGCCGAGAACATCTCCACTAGCACAGAGGTGAAGGCTAAAGAAATGAAACATCTCAGAGGAGCCCTTAAAACTTCTGGATATCCAGACTGGGCCTTTGTCAAAAGAAGTAGAAGGAAAGAAAAGAACACAAATACCAACAGTGAAGGGGAAAAGCAAGGCAGGAGGAAGAACATGGTCATCCCATATGTAGCAGGGGTCTCCGAGAAATTAAGAAGAATTTTCAAAAAACATCGTATCCCTGTCTGCTTTAAACCGAACAACACACTGAGGCAGCAATTGGTACATCCGAAAGACCCAATACCTAAACACAAGAAAAGCGACATCATATATGCAGTGCAGTGCAGTGACTCTGATTTGTATGTGGGGGAGACCAAACAGCAACTGCATCAACGTATGGCCCAGCACAGAAGAGCCAATTCCTCGGGTCAGGACTCAGCCGTGTATCTGCATCTTAAGGATAAAGTACCTTTGAAGATTGTAATGTTAACATACTGGCGAAGGAATGTGACTCGTTCAAGAGAGGTATTAAGGAGGCCATTTATGTGAAAATAAAGAAACCAAGCCTAAATAGAGGTGGGGGGGTTCGACACCAACTGTCTGCCATGTACAATGCTGTTTTAACACCTTACTCTGGGCGTTCCTATAACACCTCTTAGCCACTATCCAATCACACCCTTAACACCTGGCTGTGATATGCTAATTGGGATTTTCCAGGGTACATAATTGACACAGATTCTTGTACAAGTCATTCTGAATTGAGAAAGCCAGTCGGATGACTAGCGAAACGTCTTCAAGAACTACATTTCAAGTCCAGTTGATCTAATTGAATACAACAGATATACCATGACCTGGATGAATGAGAACCTTCACAAGCATACTTGCAGTAAATCAGGAATATTATACATTGTTTTTTTCAGCACAAAGTGTACTTTAACACAGTAACGGAATTTTGTAACTTTTCTGGAAATTTTACTGGAATTATGGGTAAAATATGTAAAAAAAATTAAAAATTTGCAAATTTTCATGGATTTTTCCCAAGTTACCAAATATCAATCTCCCAAATGTGTGGTTACACACGCGGATGTGGAAGCGAAAAGCCACAAAGTGAGACAATGCACGATGGCTCAGAAACGGCGAAAATATTTAGCCAACTCCGAATTTGGACAGTCTGCAGGTTTTTCCACAAAACACCCCCGTAACTTAGAAATACCCCCACAAAATATATATTACTGAAATTTACACACTTTCAGCTATGTAACACTGTAGTTTGTTCATTCATACCATCAATGGTGTGGGCGCAGTTCTTCGTAGAAATTCGCATTTGTCTGAAAAAATTAACAAAAAACAACTTCAAAAGGTAGAAATCATGCCAAAACCTCATGGAATGTAAAAAAAAGTTACTAAATATCAATCTCCCAAATGTCCTGAATCAAACGGTATGCCATATGTGTGGTTACACACGCGGATGTGGAAGCAAAAAGCCACAAAATGAGACAATGCACGATGGCTCAGAAACAGCGAAAATATTTAGCCAATTCCGAATTTGGACAGTCTGCAGTTTTTTCCACAAAACACCCCCGTAACTTAGAAATAACCCCCACAAACTATATATTCCTGAAATTTACACACCTTCAGCTATGTAACACTGTAGCTTGTTCATTCATACCATCAATGGTGTGGGCGCAGTTCTTCGTAGAAGTTCGCATTTGTCTGAAAAAATGAACAAAAAACAACTTCAAAAGGTAGAAATCATGCCAAAACCTCATGGAATGTAAAAAAAAGTTACTAAATATCAATCTCCAAAATGTCCTGAATCAAACGGTATGCCATATGTGTGGTTACACACGTGGACGTGGAAGCAAAAAGCCATAAAGTGAAACAATGCACAATGGCTCAGAAACAGCAAAAATATTCAGCCAACGGGGAATCAACTAGCCACAAAGTGAGCCAAGAACAATTGTCCAATTACAGCAACTTTTCAGATTTGTCAGACTAAACACCCCTCTATATTAGAAATACCCCCCCCCAAAACTGTATATTTTTGGAATCTACACACCTTCAGCTACACAATGGTGTGATTCCTTTATGCATACCACCAATGGTGTGGGCGCAGTTTCATGTAAAATTTCGTTTTCTTACCATATTTTCAGGAAAAATTTATAAAAATACAATTCAAAGTTAGAATCATGGCAAATTTCCATGTCATGTAAAAAAAAATTGTCAATTATCAATCTTCCAAATGCCCTGAATCAAAAGGTATGCCATATGCGTGGATGCACACAGGGACGTGGCCACCAACTAGCTCAAATGGGACGCATGCACAAGTGTAATTAAAAAAAAAAAAATCAAAGTGCTCTGTAATTTCAAACCGCCCCAAAACTTGGAAATGCCCCCCACAAATAAACCCACCACTAAATATCACTCTCCCACATGTTCTGAATCAAACGGTATGCCATATGTGTGAGTGCACACAGAGACGTGGCCACCAACTAGCTCAAATGGGACGCATGCACAAGTCCAATTACAAGAAAAAAATCAAAGTGTTCTGTAATTTGAACAGCCTAATCAACTTGGAAATATCCCCTACAAACTATATATTTTTGGAAGCTACACACCTTCAGCTACGTGATGGTATCATGCTTTCGTATATACATGAAGAATTCCAGACGCTGTTATTCATAGAACTTTTAGGAGATTTTGTGAAAAAATAAAATAAGAGGACTCAATGGTTGAAATCCTACCTAAACCCACTTGGCAAGTAAAAAAACCCACTATATGGCAATCTCCCACATGTCCTGAATCAAACGGTATGCCATATGGGTGGGTGCAAACAGACGGGGCCACCAACTACTCAAATGGGATCCATGGCAATTGCAAAAAATAAAAAAGCCACCAACCCCCCCCCCACCCCTATCCCCACTCCCCCTTTTAGTGTGTATTTTAGTGAAAACCAGTTAGTACGGAGAGTCACGCAAGTTTTTGCACACTTTACTGTCCTAAAAATTCAATCCGGTCTTTTTTTGGTACCTCTGCAAAATTTCCTACTAAAATAGGCTTAGTTTCCCTTGAAATCCAACAATAATGATCCGCTTTTACTTTACCGATATCACCGGGGACATTGGGAAGCTTGGAGAAGACAACGTTTTTTGCTAATTTATAGTTTTAGGGTAAAAAAAAAAAAGGTATGTGTATCAGATTTTTTTTGTGTGCATTTCCCCTTTTTTGGGGGGGGTCATTCCCAAAGATGATCATCAAATCAAAAAATTTTGATCCTGTCCCAATTTTTTTTAAGTCTTCGCTAAGTAGCAACTGGACCACCAGGGGCAGCATCCTAACTCTCAAGGGAAGACCCTGGTGAAGGAGGAAGCTCTGTGACATCACCGGTCTCCCTTTCCGTTTCCTCCACAGACTCCATGTGGGACCGGCTTCTTCCTTGCGGACCCGGCTAAAGGTAGGGATATCGTCCAATCCCCCCTCGGATTTGGACCACACCGGGGGCTAGGGGGGCAGTTGAATGCCCCCCGATCGCCCCTAGCGGGGGCAAATTTTTTTTGCAGAGGGAAAGCCACAGATCTTATATTCACGATCTGTGGCAGTTTGGTCATTCACTGCACATATCGTGAATATACGATCTGTGGAGTTTAAAGGGTATCTTTTTTTCAAAAATCACAGCATTTACTGGGAAAGACCTGTCACTACAAAGCAAATATTAGAATATGTGACCCATTATGACCTCTTTGCTTGCCTGCCAGCCCACTTTCTGCACATTTAAGAGAATCGGCAGAGAAAAGAAGCAGGGGGGAGGGAGGGGGAGATGTGTAAGCAGAGCAGTGTCCACGGTGAGGCTGGGCAGAACTTATAAGTGTCGTAAACACTACAAGAAGCCAGTGAGTACTCACTAACATTAATAATTTAAACAAATAAAGCACCGATAAATATGTTAGTACCTACTCTTAAATTGTAGTTTCAGAAAATGTAAGTTTCAGTGATTATAGTGGCCCTTTAATAAAACACCCCCAAACCGTAGACCTCGATAGGTTGAAATCTTCCTCAGCTCCTAATTAGCCTTACCAAACCTGTTCCCTCAGCTCTCTGCTGCTGTTTCTTGCCTTTTCTGTGCACAGCAAGGGGGCCAGACCAGTAGCGGCATCGGTGATTGGCTGAGATGCGATGTCTCAGCCAATCGCAGATGTGCTTTATTTTATTTCACATTTTAGGGTATTTATTCCACTTTTTATAAAATCTATGGGGTGGGAGGATGGATTATATTGGATAATGTACTCCTAACTATAATTTACTGGGTTATTAGAGGTCACCTCGGTGTTCCATGCCCTTTATAAAATCAATCGACTTTTATATACATGGAACTTCTAATACCTTATAATTACAGTTGGCATACATTTTCTACTATATAATAATCACCAGCTACTTACCTAGTTGAGTGATTATTCTAAAAAAAAAAAACAGGACAGCCACTTATGATTATAATATTCCTGAATAAGCTGAATAAAACTGATAAACTGAAACACTGCGAGTACTGCCGAATTTCTGCATTTTATAGGTTTTTATACCTCTTAAAGGGTATGTCAACCCTTAGCCAATCACTGTTGCAGCTCTGGTTGAGGTCTAGGTTTTGGGGGGTGATCTACTAGATCTAAAATCTATAGATGCAATCATTTACACCAGGAAGCAGAGTTTGAGTTTTTTTGGATGGCTAATCCCAGACTGTGTTCTTTATTTTATTATTGTTTTTAAGGGCCAACTATATTGTAAAAAATTACTTTTTAAAATTAAAAGTACTTGGGGCAGGGAGGTAGGATTCGTTATTTCCGTCTCCCAATGGGTACTTAACTGTTTTTGAAAACCTTTAGGCGCATTATTGTTCTCCTTTAATCTTTGAATATGTTTTTTACTGTGATTTATCAGTTATAAATTGTTGTATCTAAGGAATAATTCACCCCTTAATAGTATAATAAAAGGATTTTAATCTTTTACCTTTATAAAAGTACAAGTGGCGGTTTTATTTGGTATATAATACATTTATATTTCTTTAATAAATGTATTAATTAACTGTGTATGCGGTTACCACCACGTTATCGACAGATTCCAATGAATCTGATGTACACAGGATCGTAATTGCATTAAAATACCAATTTAAGTAAGATGCATGCTTAAAAACATGTACTTACTTCCCTTTTGTGATGTGTTATAAACTCAGAGGAATATTACTAAACCATGTCTATTCATTACCAAATACTAATGAAATTACAATAAAAACAGACTACTTAAGGGAAAGTTCATATATATACATATACTTTTTGGTATAGTATAGGAGCACTCGGGTATTTTTTTTAAAGTTTTTTTTTTCCCCTATATGAAAGTTCACCTTCCCTCAACCCCCCCTCCTATCTTTTTTCCCCAAAAATCAGCTCTGTTCCTTTGCAGCAGCCTCTGGAAGCTGTGTAGCTCCTGGGGGTTTCTGCTACTGTGCGGGACAGGCTGTCATCAATGTGCATTTCTGCCACACCCACTTACCCCAGTGATGCCTGATGTAAACAAAGCCTTTCCTCCCGGTCTCTATGATCTATTCACAGCTGATAGTGCAGGGAGAGACAGAGGGGGAAATTATAAGGTTCAGCCACACAGCTTTATGTAAGGAGACTTTTTTTTAACAATTGCAAAAGTAATAGAATTTATAGGAATCAAATGGGGGGGAGGTGTGTTTGTAAGGGAGCAGAAGGTGTATTTAGAGGGGATGCTGGGAATGTCACTAGCTGTATTGCAGGGGCCTGGGAGACAGAAGGTGTATTTCTGAGGGACTGGGGAGTGTCATTAGCTGTATTGCAGGGGGGCCTGGGAACAGAAGGTGTATTTCAGAGGGAATGCTGGGAGTGTCATTAGCTGTATTGCAGGGGGGCCTGGGAGACAGAAGTGTATTTCAGAGGGGATGCTGGGAGTGTCATTAGCTGTATTGCAGGGGGGCCTGGGAGACAGAAGGTGTATTTCAGAGGGGATGCTGGGAGTGTCATTAGCTGTATTTCAGGGGGGCCTGGGGACAGAATGTGTATTTCAGAGGGATGCTGGGAGTGTCATTAGCTGTATTGCAGAGGGATCTGGGAGATGCTATTCCTTGGAGCAAGAAACAAAAAGCCAATACCATCTATCTCCTCTATCTATCTCTATCATCATCTTCTATCTATCTATCTATATCTGTCTGTCTGTCCTATCTATCCATCATCTATCTATCTATCCATATCTGTCTGTCTATCTATCTATCTATATCTGTCTGTCTATCTATCTATCCATACTGTCTCGTCTATCTATCCTATCTGTCTGTCTATATATATCTATCCATATCTGTCTGTCTATCTATCTATCTATCCATATCTGTCTGTCTATCTATCTATCTATCCATATCTGTCTGTCTATCTATCTATCCATATCTGTCTGTCTATCACACCACACACCACACACACACCCCTCTCTCTCCCGGAGGAGCTCGTGTCGATATCTCTTGCTGCCATGGGGACATGACGCCTACGTTCCCATTGGCTGTCGGCATAGACGTGGGGTAGCTAGTCCCGACTACGGAAGGGACTTAGCACGCATGTCCAACGGGAGCACGCGCGTCGGCAAATAGGAGGTGGGCGGGCATATCAGGCAGAGGAATCTTGCGGCTGTACAGTGTAAAGGCAGCAGATCGGAGCACATTGGAACAGAGGCCCTATTTATAAAAGATTGTTATCGAAAAAAATAACGATCTCTATTGTAAAATAACGACCGTTATTTTCTGATAACGACCGCTATTTTCCGATAACGACCGTTATCGTAATACTGATCGTTATGTAAAATAACGGTCGTAATCAGAAAATAACGGTCGTTATTTTACGATAGCGATCGTTATTTTTTCAATAACGATCTTTTATAAATAGGGCTCAGAGTGACCTAAGATTACAGGTATGACTTAGTTTAGCTATATAAGCCAATGTCATTTTTTACAGTGGAGATACCCTTTAAGGTTTATTCAACAACATAGTGGCAATGTTTCAGCCCTGTATATGGGGCCTTTATTAAGCATCAGCTAATGCTGGTCTGGCATGGTAGTTTTTAACTGCTGATCACATGCATCTTATGTACGCATGATCAGCTGTTTAAAAACTGCTGATTCCATTCGATTAGTGTGAATAGGGTGTGGTCAGGGGTCTGCCTCAATAGACGCAGGGGGCCCAACCCCTGCAGTTTACCCGCTAACAATGCACCATACCCTCCACTTTTTCATGTCTCATTGGTCTCCTTTTACCTAAGCAAGCCAGCATCCCTATTCCCTAAAGCCGGGTACACACAATGAAAGTTCTTTTTAAAATGACAGACAGAATCTGTAAGAATAATCCTGAAGTATTTTAAAGAGGGTTTATGCGTGTGCTCTTTTTAATAAGGCCACTTGTATGGAGACCACAGTTCCCCTTTTAACGATAAGGGACGATACTAATGAAAACCTGAAGCTAAATTGTTGGATGTACAAAATTGGAAAGAGGATATATTCATATCTTTATCTTTCTTGCTTAAATGAATATCCACATCTGTGGATGAACCTGATGAACCTGATCATCACCTTTGATGAGCAGCCAATCCATCAAAGTGTAGCATTGGTTACTAAAATAAAATATTGTAGCCCAATGGCATGATTGTATACAGTGCTACTCCAAAAACACCCCGTGTAATGTAAAACCTAATAGCAGCTGTCTCTTCACAAGTATAAACTATTTAGTCCTAAACTATTTTTAATGACTGATTTTCACTACTATTCCTTTAATGTATTGATTAAAGACCATGCTGTTAAGAAGCTTGCCTTACCTTCTGTTCTTTAATCAATTGGTAGGCATAGCTGCCTTTACCTCCCAGTCATCAATCAATACGTCAATAGTTCAAGTGAACTATTCCTTTAATGTACTGATTAAAGGCCAGGAGGTTACGGAGCATGCCTTCCCAATTGATTGAAGAAGGGAAGGTAAGACATAGTTGCCTTTACCTCCCAGTCATCAATCATACATTAAAGGAATAGTTCACTTTTCAAGTGAACTATTCCTTTAAGGTCCATAAAAGACAAGTACTGTCACCACCAAACAATAAAGTCCTCAATAATATTACTAGACTGCCAGGGGTGGATTCTGCCTTGGTGGTGTTACCAACTGTCAAAAACTTAAACCGATAGATGCAATAAAAAAACATTATTGTAAAAGTTAAACCCCACTTAGGGTTAATCTATCTATCTATATCTATCTATCTATCTATTATTTCATTATCTATCAAATCTGACTTTCTATTTATCTATCTATCTAACTACTGCTTTTTATATATCATCTACTAATCTATCTATCTATCTTCTAACTCTGCTTTCTATTTATTTATCTATCTTCTAACTCTGCTTTCTATCTATCTATCTATCTAACTCTGCTATCTATCTATCTATCTATCTAACTCTGCTTTCTATCTATCTAACTCTGTTTCTATCTATCTATCTAACTCTGCTATCTATCTAACTCTGCTATCTATCTACCTATCTATCTAACTATCTATCTATCTAACTATCTATCTAACTCTGCTATTCATCTATCTATCTATCTAAATCTGCTTTCTATTTATCTATCTATCTAACTCTGCTTTCTATTATCTATTCTACTATTATCATCTATCTATCTTTCTCACTCTGCTTTCCTATTTATTTATCTTCTTCTAACTCTGCTTTTCTCTATTGCTATCTAACTACTATCTATACTCTGCTATCTATCTACTCTTCTATCTCTCTAACTGCTTTCTATCTATCTAACTTGTGCTATCTATCTAACTCTGCTATCGAAGTAGGTCGAGCGGCGAATTCTAGCGATCGAGCGATATCTACAGGTAGGGCACAGTCTCAGCGTAACGTAGTCAGGCTAGAGCAGCTGAACTAGTCGGCGATCGTACGATCAGCGAACGGGCGCGATCATCGACGAGATAGCTAGCTAGTCGTACGGGAGTCGATCGAGCGAGCGACATGCTAGTCATACTCTGAGCGAGTCACGATCGAACACGAGCGAAGACCGTTCTATGTCACTAGTCTATTAGACCGAGTGAGCGTATCGAGTCGACGATATCTTCGGTCGTCGATCGTAGACTCTAGCTATCATCGATCATCTATCTATGCTATCTCCATCATCTATCACTTGCTTCTATTATATCTATCTATCACTTCTTCAACCTAACGCTTTCTTCTAACATTATCTTCATACATCAAGTCTGAACTGCTTCTCTATCTTCTACTCGCATCTATATCTATTGTTCTATCTATCTAGTCTATCTATCTATCTAACTCTGCTTTTATCTATATTCATCTAACTCTGCTTTCTATCTATCTGTCTATCTAGACTCTGTTCTTCTTCTACAACTCAAAGCTTCTATCATATCTCTCTATCTATCTATCGATCTAAACTCTGCTTTCTATCTATCTGTCTATTCTAACTTGCTTTCTATCTATCTATCTAATCTGCTATCGATCTATCTATCTATCTATCTAACTCTGGGTTCTATCTATCTATCTAACTCTGCTATCTATCATATTCCTGTCTACCTATCTAATGTGATTTTTGGTACAGCATTGTGTACACTGCTGTTGAGCATGCAGGTCAGTGATAGAAACAAATTGGATTCCCAAGGCATACCATTGCAGCAGACGTGAGTTGGAAATTCCTCAGTCCCTCCTCCTTCCTATGCGCACTGCACTCTACTCGGCTCCCCAATTGATATGAACCCGCCCCACAATGTGACGCATGGAGGAGAGACCCAGCCAGGAAGCAGGCATTGTAAATCGTGAATTATCTGTGTTGGGGAGGTCCAGAAGGGAGGATTCAATCAGTTCTCTCTCTCCCTCTGTAAGCCACACGCAGGAGTTTGAATCTCCCGCTCTCCCCGCTCTCCCTGCTGTACACGTGACTCTGCAGTAGTAGGAGGGCGGGAGCGAGCTCACATTAGTTGGTTCGGGGCACTCGCGCTACGAAGAGCTAACAGGAGATTCGGGGCACTTAGCAAAAGATCCGGGGCACGTGCCCCGAATCTTTTAACATAGATACGCCACTGGACATCACCTGCACTCCTCTGGCTGGTGGTCCACATACTATGCTGAACATGTGCAGATCAGATTCTCCCTAAGGATTTTTTTCACACTACACATAATTTAACCCACTACTGGCCCCATTCTGTAGTGTATAAAAATCCTTACCTTACATCCCAGCTCCAAATGGTTCTCCTGTAATGTCCCTCCAAAGTCCAAAAAACTGGCCACCAGGAGCACTGCAGGGAGGGAAATTGTTTCCGTCTCTGAGGCTTGCTCATAGCAGCCCTCCTCCCCCTCCCCCCCCTCTCCCTCCTTCTCCCTCCCATTTTCCTCTCCCTCCCCCTAGTGTAACATCCCCTTGGGGTATTGTAGGGCTTCCTAAACCCAACCCCAACCACATTATTCTTATGTCCAGAAACTCCCCAGATCTTTACTTACATTCCCTCTCTCCCCCGGCACTCTGAATCTCCGGCAGCCGCGTCTGTGATTGGCTGCCTCTCAGTACGGCGGAGGAAAGATTGTGGAGTTTCTGGATATAATAATAATGCGGTTGGGGCTGGGGGAGGAAGCCCTACAACATATTCAAATTTAAAAAAAGAGGTGGACATGCCCTTTAATTGAAATGTTACTGAAGTGCCACTTGTCATATCATTTAATGTTAACCCCCTGTATAAAAGTTTTGATCAGATCAGTCTTCCAGATCAGTCTTCCAGATCAGAACTTCCTAAAGGCTGCTTGTGAAGGTTCTCATTCATCCAGGTCATGGTATATCTGGTTGTATTCATTGATCAACTGGACTTGAAATGTAGTTCTTGAAGACGTTCCTATCATCGACTGGCTTTCTCAATCCAGAATGACTTGTACAGGAATCTGTGGCAATTATGCCCTGGAAAATCCAATTACATATCACAGCCATGGTTAAGGGCGTGATTGGATAGTGGCTAAAGGTGTTATAGGACCGCCCAGAGTAAGGTGTTAAAACAGCATTTACATGGCAGACATTGGTGTCGAACCCCCCCCCTCTATTTAGACTTGGTTTCTTTATTTTCACATAAATGGCCTCCTTAACACCTCTCTTGAACCAGTCACTTCCTTCGCCAATATGTTAACATTACAATCTTCAAAGGTATGTCCTTTATCCTTAAGATGCAGGTACCAGCTGAGGTCCTGACCCGAGGAATTGGCTCTTCTGTGCTGGGCCATACGTTGATGCAGTTGCTGTTTGGTCTCCCCCACATATAAATCAGAGCATTCTTCACTGCACTTCCTAAAGGCTGGTACACGCCATGAAATATTTTGGTCTGATCGACCTATAGTTCAGACAGGTTGGAAAACCACAGCCGATCATGTGGTCCTCTATGGACCGTGCGCTCGGTCGTGGCAAATTGTCGGCCGCGGCCACTATTGCAGCGACCAAAGTCCTTCATAGCCGACAAGTCGGAAGAGCTGAACTGTAAGTTAGGAGGTAAGGTTGCATGGTGTGTACCATGCTTAAAAGTTCTTGGTAAGTAGGAACCCTGCACATGGATGAGATGATGTCTTGGAACTCTGTTGTGAATAGGGGTACACTCCAGCAGGTAACTACTTATCCAGCAGATAACTACTAATCCAGCAGATAACTACTTATCTAACAGGTAACTCGTGGATCCGTCAGTTTCTTTGAACTCTGAACTTCATCAAAAAATTGGAAATTGAGTATTAGAAAATGGTAAAGATTGGATTTAGAATTTGAAAATTCCTATTAAAAATGGAAAAAAGTCCTAAAATTCTAAAATTGCTCTCACGTACTTGACCTAATTGTGACCGAATATTTGAAAAATGACAATTCAATTGGGTTCAAATTGGATTTTTGGAACTTCAATAGGTTCAGGAGAAATGCTATCGGAAGGAAACTGTAAGAATCTTACCTGCCTCTCTCCTACGCTGCTCTGGGGCGGGTGACGTAGGCATGACTTCACTACGTCCAGGCAACGGTGCAAAGATTTAAAAAGGCACTCGTTCCTCTATTGTACAGCACCCAGCAGCACCATTGTCTCCAGTATCCAGCTACTTCATTGTCTTGAGCACCCAGCAGCTCCATTGTCTCCAGTATCCTGCTACTCCATTGTCTCCAGCATCCAGCAGCTTCATTGTCTCCAGTATCCAGCTACTACATTGTCTCCAGCACCCAGCAGCTCCATTGTCTCCAGTATCCTGCTACTCCACTGTTTCCAGCATCCAGCAACTCCATTGTCTCCGGTATCCAGCTACTCCATTGTCCCCAGCTTCCTGAAGCTCTATTGTCTCCAGTAACCAGCTACTTCACTGTCTCCAGTATCCAGCACCTCCACTGTCTCCAGTATACAGCTACCCAACAGCTCCATTGTCTCCAGCACCCAACAGCTCCATTGTCTCCAGTATCCAGCTACCCCACTGTCTCCAGCACCCAACAACTCCATTGTCTCTGGTATCCTGCTACTTCATTGTTTCCTGTGACCTGTCTTACCCTCTTAACCGTCTTCCCTATCTGGACTATTTATCAGATTCCTCCTAAAGGTACTGTGGACACTTCACCCCTTTGGGACTCAGTTCCTTTAAAGTATGAATAGGCCATAGAAGTACCCTAGGAAGCCATGGCAGATTTGGGCAAGACGCTGCTTTCAATTTCCAATTATATGGATGGCTTTGAGCACCAGCAGAATTGCTAGCCCAATTCATGCAGCTCATTTACCCTCTGGTCCTACACTTCCTGCTCCTTCTGCTCTTCCGGTGGAATCCCTCCCCCACAGGGAACCACGGGTACCACCACCAGTCCGGTACGAAGGAGATGCTCAAGCTTGTCGAGGGTTTGTCATTTTGTCTCAGACCGAGCTAAAGTGGGGTATGTCATTGCCTTGCTGGGAGGCAATGCCCTGGCCTGAGCATCCCCTCTGTGGGAGAAAAATGATCTGGTGGTCAATGATATCTCCTTATTTCTTGAAAACTTCAGGAAAATTTTTGATGCCCCCGGCAGAACTATCTCCACCCGTTTGATGCAATTGCGACAGGGCTCCAGTTCTGTGTCAGGGAAGTGTGTAGAGACTTGGCAAGAATGGGTTAACTATTGGTATTAGGACCAATGAAAATGCCATTCCACCCTAGAAACAGTCCCCAGTGTTATATTAGGGTTATTGAAGCATGGAACCAGATGTTCTTTTCCAGACAATGTGGGGCCGAACCGTGTATCTGGAAATCTCTTCAGCTAGAGGGTGGGTACCATAAGGGGTCATTTTAAGGACAGCCATACTTGTAAAATATATTTTGGTATTGGAATATGTGAGACGGAAACCAATATTATATTTGTGAATGGGAAGGTAGGCCCATTAAAATGATCCCCACCATGGAGCCCTTATTTCCTTGTCAAGGCGAGTTATTAATATCTTGGGAAATATGTATTACACACAGGTCATGTTTGCTATTGTAGGAATTGATAATTAATATAGGAGAGGAATATGTGGTCTATATCCCAATACAATGTACATATCTAAAGTTATATGGAATCTGCCTAACTGAGGGGGAATAAAGGATTGTGACAAGTCATAAATCTGGACATTCCTGAACACTCCCACCTCATGCATAGCTAAGTAGGGGGATGGTTCATCAATGGGATTAAAAATCCTTGTAACCCCTATAATTTTGTTCATACTGAGGGGACATGCTAAATGTGTATGGATCATATTTCCTTCTCTCCCCGGGACACAGGACTTCTAGTGAGTAGGGTCTGTGAATATTTTTATCCTCGTTATTTTAACTGTTGTTCCTATTGTATGTCATTTTATCGTAACACCATTTTCTTTTATTTTTGTGTTATATGCACTGTCCACTATTAAATCTAAAATGTAATAAGTTTTGTCTTTGATGCTCTAAAAGAACTCTGATAAGTTTGTATGTGTTTAGATGGAATGCTTGGCTAGTGTAAATGCTAATTTAGTGAATGGTGTAGTGTTAACAATTTAGCTGCCAAGACAGGGGTGTGCATAGTCAGTGAGAGTCAAAAGTTTTTGGGGCGTCTTCAAGGCCATAACTTGGAGTGGTGGTATCATATTACCGATTGATTAGTCAGATCACGTTCCCAGCAAACTGGCGTTCGTGACAGACAGTATGCTATTGAATTCCGTACTTTGGCCGCAGAGACTTCTTGGAACAACTAGGCCCTGTAAGCAGCCTTCTGGCAGGGTTTGTCAGATCGTATTAAGGACGACTTAGTGTCCAGGGAGTTGCCAACCCAGCTGGAGGAACTGATTAACATGTGTATTCATATCAGAGAAGGGCAAGCAGAGAAGTCCTTTAACTATCCATTTCCTCCCAAATCTATTCGTCGTTCTCAAAGACCAGGGCCAGTGGCGTAGCTACAGACTCATGGGCCCTGATGCTAAATTTGGGCATGGGCCGCCCAACAACGCTGCAAACACAAATCGGCACTGCAAACCAAATAATCATTGGTAAAATGCTTTGTATATAACCTAAAAACCATAACCATAACCATAAAATATTTGGCACAAAGACTGGTTAAATGCTTAGCATGCAGACAATGATAAACTGGTTGGGAAACTGGCACTGCACACAGCAAGGCACTGGTTAAATGCTTGGCACACAGACAATGGTAAAAATGTTTTGTACACAGACCACTGGTAAAACAGTTGGCACACAGACTGGTAGTTTTAAAACCTTAGCACTAAATGGGGGCCCTTCTTGGCTAAGGTCCCTGGTGCGGTCGCATCCCCTGCACCCCTGGTAGCTACGCCCCTGACCAGGGCCACTGACTAATGCCTCTCCAAACAGAGGAACCGATGCAGATTGGAGGAACACATATATCTGCCAAAGAAAAACTCAGAAGATGGACCCATGGACTCTGTTTGTATTGTGCCGCCCATTCACTCGTTCGGGAAAGGCCGAAAATTTCCACCGGCCGCGCTAGACTCCCTATAGAGGAGTCTAGCGTGGCCGATGGAAACACACAGTCCCGAGCATTCTCCTTATGAGGTTCATAGGGAGAACGCTCGGGACTGTGTGTATGCAGATCTTTGAAAGATGGCAGACAGGATCTTGCAGATCCTGTCTGTCATCTTTCAGAAATCTGTGCTGTGTGTACTTAGCTTAACAGAAATTTCCCATCAGAATACAAATCCAACAGTTTAGTTGGGTCCACTGCAATTCCAAAAATGAGGGGGGTCTGAAGTCACAAAAGGGTAAGTTATAAATAGACCCATTGTTCTGACCTGTCCTTTATCACCTTACTAATTTATCCCAAATATCCCTATAAGGGCACTCATTGTTACATTTATCACTGTAAAGACCAGGACAGTATTCACAAATACTGTCCTGGTCTTTACAGTGATAAATGTAACAATGAGTGCCCTTGTTCATGGGTGTAATGTAAACTTCTCCCGGGGGCCAGGTAGGAGGCAGAGTCCTATATGGACTCTGTTATCCTCCTGGTGGGCAGTTTTTGGGACTTTGGGGGGGACTACAGGAGAACCATATAGAGCTGGGATGTGAGGTAAGGATTTTATTACACTACACAATGGGGCCAGTAGTGGGGGGGATTATAGTTTTGGGGGTGGACATGCCCTTTAATACCAGTAATTCTCAATATTTTTTAGATTTAGAAACTTATCCAGGCCTTTTTTAAAGCTATTCAATGAACTTGCCATTACAACTTCTGCTAGAAGACAGTTCCACAGTTTCACCATTCTCACTGTATAGAAACCTTTCCTAACCTGAAGATGAAACTTCTTTTCTTCCAACCTTAAAGGATGTCCACGAGTCCTCTATTAGTAAACAATGCACCAGAGAGTTCATTGTATGGCCCATTAATATGTTTGTATAAGGTTATCATGTCGCCACGCAAACGTCGCTTCTCCAATGTAAACAGCCATAACTTGTCTAATCTGCCTGCATATTGTAAAGAGGGAGAATAATATTTTTCTCTCTTGAATCTATTCCCCTCTTTATACAAGACAATATCTTGCTAGCTCTAGCTGTTGATACCTGGCATTGTTTTCTAAGTCTGCTATCTACCAGAACCCCCAAATCTTTTTCCATTACGGATGCACTTAACACAGAGTTATTTATGGTGTAGGTGGCACAGGGATTATTAAATCCTAAATGCATCACCTTACATTTATCAACATTAAATCTCATCTGCCATTCTGCTGCCCATTTTGATAATCTATCTAGGTCTGCTTGCAGCACTTGCACATCATTTGAAGTTTCCAAAGCTCTGCATAGTTTAGTGTCATCAGCAAACACAGAGACCTTTCTCTCAATGCCCCCTTCTAAGTCATTTATAAATAGATTAAACAGAAGCAGCCCCAGTACAGAACCCTGAGGCACTCTGCTTAGAACTTTAGCCCACATAGATGTAGCTCCATTAACCACCACTCTCTGTTTGCGATCCAATAACCAGTTCTCTATCCATGAACAAATGTTTTCTTCAAGGTCAACAGTCCTCAGTTTATACATTAGTTGCCTATGTAGCACAGTATCAAAAGCTTTAGCAAAATCCAAGTATACCACATCCACTGCTGTGCCTGAATCTAATTTCTTACTAGCTTCTTCATAAAAACCAATTAAATTTGTCTGGCATGATCTATTTCTCATAAATCCATGCTGACTACTACTAATAAGATGAGCTCTGGAGACAAAGTCAAGGATATGATCCCGTAACAAAGTTTCCAGCACCTTCCCTACCACTGATGTTAGGCTTACAGGTCTATAGTTACCAGGCTGTGAACGACTATCTTTTTTGAATTTTGGTATTACATTGGCTTTTTTCCAATCCAGCGGCACATCTCCAGACCAAAGCGAATCTGAAAAGATGAGAAACAGTGGTCTAGATAGAACTGAACTAAGCTCAAGGCTTTATTGATATTAACTTTGTCTAATTGTTTCCGTACCATATCCTCTGTTAGCCAATGTGAATACTCTTCATTTCTACCCTGCATACTATTACAATGCCTGCTGTAAGGACAAGGATTCTCAACAGCAAAAACCGATGAAAAAAACGGAGCAGGTACCATAACAGAGGATTCTGGGTAGGGAGCTGGTGGAGCTGCAGTGAAAGTTACAATGAAATTTCCAAGATAGAGGAAGAGATTATTCAGATAAAAAGAACTAAACTTAGGAGAGATAAAGAAGACGAGAAGAAAGGACAGATTTATAGGTGGAGTCACTCAGGGAATAGAAGGAGAGACTTTAGTAGCTCCTATACCAAGTTGGCAAATTCCAGAGGGTCCTCAGAGTTGGATCACACAGACACAGATTCAAGTTCAGTAACTTTTTTAGACAAAGGAAAGTCAGGCGAGGGCGAATGCGGAAGAAATTTGAGAAAAAGACAGCGGAGATGGAATTATTCCGAAAAGAGAAGTTACATGAGACAGCACAGGTCAACCTTAAAGTAATTAATCTATCCACACACATCCTCACTCAAGCGCAAAGGTCAGTGTTGGAAAAAGGGCTATCCTTCTGTCCTTCTACCAATATGGACAGTTTCATGGTGATCAAAGATCTTTTTTTATTCTGTAATAAGATAGCCCTAAAGGCACATTTGAAAAGGGAGGTTGATGTGTATACTTGTGAACCTCATTTGATTAGCGAGAATCTGGATAAACTTTGCACTTTAACATCAGGTAAGATCTTTAAGAAAAGATCCAACTACACTCCTTCATTTGCAGACTTTCCTGCCTTAAAAGTTTTTTAATGAATCCCCAATAAAAACACATATATCTATCCCCAGGGGAATACCAACACATAATCTATCCCATGCTGAGTCTCAAACAATACAAGAATTAAGTGAACTAAAAAATTTAATTATTAAACATTCAGACAAAGTTGGGAATATTGTTTTTTGGGCGGAAGATCTATATGCAATAGAAGCAATCAGGCAGTTGTGTAACACTAATAATTACAAAAAACTTGTTTCCAATCCCACAGAACATTTCCAAAAACGCCTACAATCTATTCTGGATGAAGCAAGGGACTCCAATGTTATAACTGAGAAAGAGATGGGCTACCTGATGGTTGATAATCCCATAACTCCAACCTTTTATCTTCTTCCGAAGATTCACAAAAATGCTACACAACCACCAGGTAGGCTCATAATATCTGGGATGGGTAGTATGCTTGAACCCGCATGTTCCTTTATTTATTTTCTGCAGCCACATTTGATGACCCTAGAATCATACATCAAAGATACTACAGACTTTATTCAGAAGATAAAGGATATTGTGATTGATGATGATGTCTGGGTTGTCACATGTGATGTAGAGTCCCTCTATTCAAACATCAATCATGAGGATGGGATAAGGGCAGTCGAGTACTTCATGTCCATGCAAGACAAGGCCCATTGTCCCAAGACCAGGTTTATCATCATATTGTTACGGTTTATTTTGAGTCATAATTCCTTTATCTTTGATAACATCTACTACCTGCAAGTCAGAGTCACAACTATGGGCACCAAATGTGCTGCCTTCTATGCCAGCCTCTTTTTGGGTTGGTGGGAGAGGGAGGTAGCACTTGGCAACCCTATGGCTAAATACACACCACATGTGATGGTATGGCTGAGGTACATAGATGACCTATTCATACTATGGCAGGGCTTGTATGATGTTCTTTTGGAATATAGAGGCTAAATTCCAACCCGTATAACATCCTTTTAACAAAAAATATTTCCAAGTCCAAGTGTGAATTTTCAGATGTGGTGGTGGAGGTGAAAAAAGGCAGATTGAATACCAAACTGTACCGCAATCCAACGGCTACTAATTCCCTCTTACACTTTAACAGCTCACACCTCAAATCACTTATCAGAGGCATACCGAAAGGCCAGTTTCTATGTGTGCGAAGAAACTGTTCCCAGACCAATGACTATGTAGAGGCAGCTGAGGACTGTGGAAAAACCTTTTTTGGTCTCTAGAGCCAAGGTAATGGATACTTAACTCCACTTTATTACTCCATTTAACCAACAATGGGATAAAATTCATAAAGCATTAACCGATAATTGGTTCATTCTTAGGAGTGATCCACTTTTAAGAGATCTAGTGCCGGTTACACCATTATTGACAGCTAAGAGAAGTCAGAATCTATTGGATAAACTGTGTAGGAGCGATTTTGATAGATTGCCCTGTTCCTTGGGGAGAGGTACACCTCTAAAGGGTATGTACCGATGTGGGACCTGTAAATTTTGCAAACATATGGTCCAAAGAGATCATTTCACTGACAAATTTGGGAAGCTGCATAAGCTCAAACATTATTTTAACTGCAATAGTCGAAATGTGGTCTACCTTTTATCATGCCCGTGTCCACTACTATATGTAGGTAAAACAACCCAGAAAGTTAAGGAGATATGGAGTTCCCATTTGTCAAATATCAGAAATGCCAATAAATTGGTGACAGAAGGGCGAGGTATAACAAGTGTGGCAGAGCACTTTTTAAATGAACATGAGGGTCAAACTGATACACTAACATGTATGATCACAGATAATGTAAAATTAAATTTAAGACAGGGGCATTTGGACAACTTACTGTTGGAAAAAGAAGCCCGTTGGATTTATGGACTTGGCACAATGGCCCCAACAGGACTTAATGAAGAATGGGATTTAACTCCATTTATTTAACCTGTTTGACTTTAATTCCTTTTTTCTCTACATTTAGATTATGTTGATCTATTTGGTGGATATGGACTCCAGTTTTGTTACGCTAACCTCCAGGATCCATTTGAGGGAAGGATCGTTCCCCATTTTCCTGTATCTTGCCAGATGTAGATAATTGTTGGATTACCAGTGCCATTTGAGGATGATAGACTTTCCCTTAGGATGCCAGTTTTGGAACCTGGAAGACCAGATATATTAGTCATATAGGATCCGCTTGGAATACTTGATGGTTCGCCATAATTGAGATTAACATCTACCTTTGTGACGGTACCTGTGGAACCAATACATTATACCTCTAATATATGAGTTGATGTCTTTCTTTCACAGGGCATATGGAGGACCTCTACTACTGTACTGTTTCCTCAGGATTCACCCTGGGACTCCAGCACTCTTGGTGCATTTTGATATATTATTGGTTCATTGGTTATATGTAAATACTTACCGTTTTGTTTTTCCAGCTTACATTTTTTTTCCATTTTTGGATATAATAATAACAAAGGACTAGTCCAAGACTAACCTGTCAAATAAAAACTGTAAGTGCTGTAGCTCCTCAACAAAATGATATTGTGAGGTAGAAATAATCAATTCGACCTCCAGGCCCCAGGTACTTTCCATTTTTAAAATTAGATATCCTTTAACTAGAAAGGGAAAGTTTAAGTATAAACTTTGAATTTGGGTTGAAAGGCCGCATTTGACACCTTACTCTGGGAGTTCCTATAACACCTCTTAGCCACTATCTAATCACACCCTTAACACCTGGCTGTGATATGCTAATTGGGATTTTCCAGGGTACATAATTGCCACAGATTCTTGTACAAGTCATTCTGAATTGAGAAAGCCAGTCGGATGACTAGCGAAACGTCTTCAAGAACTAAACTTCAAGTCCAGTTGATCTAATTGAATACAACAGATTTACTATACTTACCCTTTAAATATGACTGCAACAGTAATGGATGGGTAGGTCAGTAGGTGTGTGTACCTGTGACATGTTCGGGGTTAAAAAAACAAACTTTTTTTATTATTGAACAAAATTAGTTTTTTTATTTTAGTTATCCTTTAAATATGGCTGCCCAAGCAATGGATAAGTAGATCAGTAGGTGTGTGTACCTGTTTAGGGCTGGGGGTTACATAAAAAAACTTTTTGATGATTGGTCAAAAAAAAAATTGGACTTTAGTTACTCTTTAGGTATGGCTGCAACAGTAATGGAGGGGTAGGTCAGTAGGTGTGTTTACCTGTATCACGTTCGGGGTTAAAAAAACAAACTTTTTGGATTATTGATCAAAATTTGTTTTTTTTACTTTAGTTACCCTTTAAGCATGACTGCCACAGTAATGGATCAGCAGGTGTGTGTACCTGTGTCGGGTTGGGGGGTTAAAAAAAAAAACAAACTTTGTTGATGATTAGTTAAAATATTTTTTTTTTTACTATAATTACCCTTTAAATATGGCTGCCATGAAAATGGAAGGGTAGGTCAGTAGGCGTGTGTACCTGGGTCTGGTTGAGGGGGTATGTCTGTTTTTGTGTTTACAACCATAAAACTATCTTTTATTGAGGATGAATCAAAATTAGCTTTTTTGAATTTAGTTACCTTTTAAGTAAGGCTACCACATGAATGGAAGGGTAGGTAAGTAGGTGTGTGTACACATGTGAGGTTGGGGTATGTCTTTTTTGTTTTTACAACCATAAAACTAACTTTTATTGAGGATATATCAAAATGTGTTTTTTTTTCTTCATTTACCCTTAAAGTATGACTGCCATGAAAATGGAAGGGTAGGTCAGTAGGTGTGTGTACCCATTTGAGGTTGGGGGTATGTGTTTTTGCATGTATGACCATAAAACTAACTTCTATTGATGATTGATGTTTTTTTTACTAGTTACCCTTTAAGTGTGGCTTCCATGGGAATGGAAAGGTAGGTCAGTAGGTGGGTGTACCCATGTGAGGTTGGGGTATGCCTTTTTTGTATTTACAACCATAAAACTAACTTTTATTGAGGATATATCAAAATTATTTTTTTTACTTTATTTACCTTTTAAGTATGACTGCCATGGAAATGGAAGGGTAAGTCAGTAGGTGTGTGTACCCATGTGAAGTCAGGGGTATGTGTTTTTGCATGTATGACCATTTAACTAACTTTAATTGATGATTGATCAAAATTAGTGTTTTGACTATAGTTAACCTTTAAGTATGGCTTCCATGGGAATGGAAAGATAGGTCAGTAGGTTGGTGTACCTGTGTCTGTGTGGAGGGTTGGGGGTATCAGCATTTGTGTTTAAGACCATGAAACAAACTATTTTGAAATATCCACATTTGAGGATTCTTACCATTATAGTCTATGGGAACAAATGTCCCGAAATTCGCTGATAACGCCGTAACACTTCCGCGGATTCATTAGCTAGGTAATAGCACACTTCTCCTATATGCCCCGCATGTCTGTACCAAATTTCATGACTCTAGCTCAAAAACTGTCGGAGGAGATACAGTCCAAAAAAGCGGAAGAATAAAACGGAAGAAAAAGAAGAAATAGAAGGAACAGTAATTTGGCTCTTCAATCAAAATTAATAATATTGTGGTGCTGAGCTATGCAATCCACATAACAATATAATTTCAAAATATGATTCATGTGCATTTGATGATTACTGCAATGACAACCACCTGGGTCTCCATTTCACATATGAATATCATAGGTTTGAAATTTCCTTTTCGGATATTATGTTCAGGTCAGGTGACAACAATACTTTTAGTGAGGTACTGTATATAGAAAACCTATATCTAAAAATATATCTGTTGTATTCAATTGAAATTTAGTTCTTGAAGACGTTTCGCTAGTCATCCAACTGGCTTTCTCAATTCAGAATGACTTGTACAAGAGTGTCACGATCTGCTACTGACTTTATAAGTTACTTACGTGAACTTCCTCATTTCCACCAGCAGAGGGCTCTCTGCCTCAGGAACTGGGTGTGTTGCAGACTGTTGGTGGGAGGAGTTCGGTCACCTGACCTTCCAGGTCTGCATTTAAGGCCAGCACGACCATTGCTTCAGTGCTAGGTCATTGTTCTTCGTATCCTGTGCCCTAGTCCTTCCTGCCGGAGCCTGCAGTCCGTGTTCACAGTCTTGTTCCTGGTTATCCTCTATGTTTTGTCCTGAGGACTTTTTAGTCCTTCCTGCCGGAGCCTGCGTCCGTGTTTCCAGTCCTGTTCTGGTTATTCTCCTATGTTTTGTCCTGAGTTACTTTTTCGTATGTATGCATGTTGTAGTGGCATGATGTGAATGTCTACATCTGCTTTATATCATTTATATTCTTGCATTCGTTAATAAATTGTCTTGTTCATTTATCCCTGGCTTGGTCGCTCAGTTTTTCCCCATTAGTGACATCCTGCACTATTGCACATCTTGTGCATTGCCTATGATTCAGGTGCAATGCATAAGTGCATTCTAACAAATGACCTAGCCAACATGTCCCTGGGAAATACTGAAAGTTCATTGCTTTAGCCATGGGAGTTAATTGGAATACGAGTACAGTGATTATTATTCCTTATTAGCTCAGAGGAGATAGGATCACTGTTTTGCAGAACTCTCAGATATTCCTATGAAGAGTTATACAATTATTAGGCAAATTAAATCATCTGTGCAGCAGGGAGATTTTTCAGTTCTGAGTACAAACCTGCTGCAGATTTTACAGACTCTCCAATCTATGAGGTCTCCTTCAATTATCTAATCAGTGGTAACCAGTTCCACCAGTTCCCATTTCTTGTAGAGTTCCTCAACAGTCATTCACCAGAACCAACCCAATAAGGTTCCAGTGACTTCTGTGCAGAAAAATCAGTCTAAAAAATGATGCTCTGGGTATCTATCTATCCCGTTAAAAGGAGTGGGATCCTCCTTTTGAAAAATGGATGTTGGAGCTTACTTTCTGAGATGGAGTGTGATGAGAATGTTTAACGATTATACTCTTAAAAGTGAAATCTTTTGAAAGCAGCATAGACTCTGCATCTACTTTGGTTAAAAGATGGGATTTGTGGCATGATTTTGTAGCTCCTTGATTGGTGCATGGAAAAAAGATTTTGCATGCAAATTTGCTGCTGATAAATCTAGAAGTCAGCATTTTTATACCAATGTTAACCCTGCCAGTTCCAGTAACAAGTTTACTTTTAACCCCAGTATTTTCTCCTGAACAGATTGATTGTATGTTTACCTATCTTAAAAATAACAGAGATCATTTTATGAATCTACTTAGAAAAGGGTGATTTTGTATGTGTTGGCATGCATGCGTGCACGTCAGTCTATGATTGATCACAAACTTTGTAAGCATGAATCTGCTTCGGCCTTGCTGACGCTGGCAAGGAATACGGTCTCCTTCTTATCAGGTTCAAAAACTCACTACTCACAGCAGTTAAAACAGCTCAGAGACTTTAATTACCCACACTTGTTCCTCAAAGAAAACCTGTCACTTTGCAAACAGCAATTAGTCCACACCGTGGTATTCCAGCTTCCTACAACCTCATATAAAAGATCTTGCAAACTTAATCCTGCTTCAGACTGAGCCGGAAAACAAATCTAAAAAGAAATATTTTCCTACAGCCTCAATCCTTCCTGTTACTTCCGCAAAAACTCCAACAGCTTGTTGCCGATTTCTGTTGATCCACAAAACTATTTCTTTGCAAGAAACACGTTTCTTCTCTACCCATGCCAGTTGGCTCCGCCATGCCTTGACAGATAATTTGGCAATAGGCCCGGCATATTCCTCCGCAGATTTTTTCGTCAGCTGCCCCGGCAAAATCTCTCAGTCTGCCGTTCTAGCAGAACCAATACTTTACAGCTCAGCCAAAGGCCCAGTCAAATGTCAATCTGAGGTTCAGCTGATTGCTTGCCAAGGTCCTGCCAGAGATGCAGTCACTGATTCAGCCACGCTCAGCCAAAGGTCCCGCTTTCAGTTTCTGTGGACGTTCCTGGCCCTCCAACTCCTGCTAGAGTTCTAACGGTTGCTGAAGTTAACCCATACAGATGTCAGACATTCAGTTACTAATGATCTCTTCCAGCTCTCTCCAGTTGCACATTACAGCCTGCTTCCAGCTCTCTCCAGTCTGCACCATACAGCTGCTCCAGTCTCTCAGTCTGCACCCATTACAGCCTGCTTCCAGCGCTCTCCCGTCTGCACCATTACAGCGGCTTTCAGCTCTCTCCGTCTGCACCATTACAGCTGCTTCCAGCTCTCTCCAGTCTGCACCATTCCAGCCTGCTTTCAGCTCTCTCCAGCCTGCGCCATTCCAGCCGGTTTCCAGCTCTGTCCAGCCTGCACCATTCAAGCCGGTTCGTCTTCAGCCTGACCTCCACGATCCAGTGTCCAGCCTGCGACCATCGGGTTTCAGCTCTGTCCAGCTGCACCATTCCAGCCGGTTTTCCAGCTCTGTCAGCCGCGCTTCCAGCCGTTTCCAGCTCTGTTCAGCCTGCGCCATTCCAGCCCGGTTCCGCATCTGTCCAGCCGCGCCATTCAGCCGGTTTCCAGCTCTGTCCAGCCTGCGCCATTCCAGCAGGTTCCAGACTCTGTCCAGCCTGCGCATTCAGCCGGTTTCAGCTCGTCCAGCCTGCGCCATTCCAGCCGGTTTCCAGCTCTGTCCAGCCTGCGCCATTCCAGCGGTTCCAGCTCTGTCCAGCCTGCACCATTCCAGCCGGTTTCCACTGTCCAGCCTGCCATTCAGCGGATTCCAGCTCTGTCCAGTCTGCCCTAAGTCAGCCTTTCAGCTAAAGACTCCGTTTAAGAAACTCACTTCTATATCCATTTTGAGGGGGTCCTCATCCATTGGATAAACTATATCTGTTAAAGGTATTCCCAAAACGTATACCTTTAACAATTATCTAATGCCACGTCTGCAGTCCTGAACCAATACTTTGAATCTACAGTTTACAGACCCCTTTAATAAAACTGCTTTGGAATCCACAGCCTGCAGAGCTGTTACTTGCATCTACAATATACAGATCTTTTCTCAAATGCACAACTTTCAGATGTTTTGCCTGTACATCCACAGTCTATAAATCTCTGCAGATGACTTCTTCGGTCCTGTCCAGTACCAGTCTCCAGAGAGATTTTTCGGTCCTGATCTAGTATCCAGTCTCAAAAGTGACTTCTTCGGTCTTGTCTAGTATCCGTCTCCAAGATGATCGGTCTTGTCCAGTGCCCAGTCTCAGAGTGACTTCTCGGTCCTGTCCAGGCCCAGTCATCCAGAGATGACTTCTCCGTTCCCGTCCTAGCGTCCGTCTGCAGGAGATGACTTCTCCGTTCCGGCCAGCGTCGTCCAGAGAGACTCTTTGGTCCGGCCAGCGTCCAGTCTGCAAGACGACTTCGGTCGTGTCCAGTCCAGCTCCAGAACACTTCTTCGGTCCCGTCCAGTCCAGTCTGCAGAGATGATTTTCGGTCCCGTCCAGCTCCAGTCTGCAGAGAGACTCTTCGGTCCCGTCCGCGTCCAGTCTGCAGAGAGACTTCTTCGGTCCGTCAGCTCCAGTCTGCAGAGACGACTTTTCGGTCCGCCAGCGTCCAGTCGCAGAGACGACTTCTTCGGTCCGTCCAGCGTCCAGTCTGCAGAGACGACTTCTTCGGTCCCGTCCAGCTCAGTGCAGAGAGACTTCTCGGTTCCGTCCAGCATCGTCTGCAGAGACGACTTCTTCGGTCCCGTCAGCAATCCAGGTCTGCAAGAGACGACTCTCGGTCCGTCCAGCATCCAGTCTGCAGAGACGAATTCTTCGGTCCCGTCCAGATCCAGTCTGCAGAGACGACTTCTTCGGTCCGTCAGCATCCAGTCTGCAGAGAAGACTCTCGGTCCCGTCCAGCGTCCAGTCTGCAGAGACGACTTCTTCGGTCCCGTCCAGCGTCCAGTCTGCAGAGACGACTTCTTCGGTCCCGTCCAGCGTCCAGTCTGCAGAGACGACTTCTTCGGTCCCGTCCAGCGTCCAGTCTGCAGAGACGACTTCTTCGGTCCCGTCCAGCGTCCAGTCGCAGAGACGACTCTCGGTCCCGTCCAGCATCCAGTCTGCAGAGACGACTTCTTCGGTCCCGTCCAGCATCCAGTCTGCAGAGACGACTTCTTCGGTCCCGTCCAGCATCCAGTCTGCAGAGACGACTTCTTCGGTCCCGTCCAGCATCCAGTCTGCAGAGACGACTTCTTCGGTCCCGTCCAGCATCCAGTTGCAGAGACGACTTCTCGTCCCGTCCAGCATCCAGTTGCAGAGACGACTTCTTCGGTTCCCGTCCAGCATCCAGTCTGCAGAGACGACTTTTCGGTCCCGTCAGCATCCAGTCTGCAGAGACGACTTCTTCGGTCCCGTCCAGCATCCAGTCTGCAGAGACGACTTCTTCGGTCCCGTCCAGCATCCAGTCTGCAGAGACGATTCTTCGGTCCCGTCCAGCATCCAGTCTGCAGAGACGACTTCTTCGGTCCGTCCAGCATCCAGTCTGCAGAGACGACTTCTTCCGGTCCCGTCCAGCATCCAGGTCTGCAGAGACGACTTCTTCGGTCCCGCCAGCATCCAGTCTGCAGAGACGACATTCGGTCCCCAGCATCCAGTCTGCAGAGACGACTCTTCGGTCCCGTCCAGCATCCAGTCTGCAGAGAACGACTTCTTCGGTCCCGTCCAGCATCCAGTCTGAGAGACGACTTCTTCGGTCCGTCCAGCATCCAGTCTGCAGAGACGACTTCTCGGTCCGTCCAGCATCCAGTCTGCAGAGACGGACTTCTTCGGTCCCGTCCAGCATCCAGTCTGCAGAGACGACTTCTCGGTCCCGTCCAGCATCCAGTTCTGCAGAGAAGACTTCTTCGGTCCCGTCCCGCATCCAGTCTGCAGAGACGACTTCTCGGTCTCCGTCCAGCATCAGTCTGCAGAGCGACTTCTTTCGGTCCCGTCCAGCATCCAGTCTGCGAGAGACGACTTCTTCGGTCCCGTCCAGCATCAGTCTGCAGAGACGACTTCTTCGGTCCCGTCCAGCATTCCATTAGCAGAGACGATCTCTTCGGTCCCGTCCAGCATCCAGTCTGCAGAGACGACTTCTCGGTCCCGTTCAGCATCCAGTCTTGCAGAGACGGACTTCTTCGGTCCGTCCAGCATCCAGTTGCAGAGACGACTTTTCGGTCCGTCCAGCATCCAGTCTGCAGAGACGACTTCTTCGGTCCCGTCCAGCATCCAGTCTGCAGAGACGACTTCTTCGGTCCGTCCAGCATCCAGTCTGCAGAGACGACTTCTTCGGTCCCGTCCAGCATCAGTCTCAGAGACGACTGCTTCGGTCCCGTCCAGCATCCAGTCGCAGAGACGACTTCTTCGGTCCCGTCCAGCATCCAGTCTGCAGAGACGACTTCTTCGGTCCCGTCCAGCATCCAGTCTGCAGAGACGACTCTTCGGTCCCGTCCAGCATCCAGTCTGCAGAGACGACTTCTTCGGTTCCCGTCCAGCATCCAGTCTGCAAGAGACGACTTCTTCGGTCCCGTCCAGCATCAAGTCTGCAGAGACGACTTCTCGGTCCCGTCTCAGCAATCCAGTCTGCAGAGACGACTTTCTTCGGTCACGTCCAGCATCCAGTCTGCAGAGACGAATTCTTCGGTCCCGTCTCCAGCATCCAGTCTGCAGAGACGACTTCTCGGTCCCGTTCAGTATCCAGTCTGCAGAGACGACTTCTTGGTCCCGTCCAGATCCAGTCTGCAGAGACGACTTCTTCGGTCCGTCCAGTATCCAGTCTGCAGAGCGATTCTTCGGTCCGTCAGTATCCAGTCTGCAGAGACGGACTTCTTCTGTTCTGTCCGGTGTTCTGCTGTCGGGTTCCTGATCTTTGTGATAGCCAGTTTGCTTCACTTTCAGATGGTTTCCAATCTACTGTCCTACCCGACTACTAATCCAGTGTTCTTATGGAGGATCGGTTTATTCTTTTCGGATGACTGGTTTTCGTTGATTTGCCAAGGTCTCATTTTGTTCTGGCAGCTTGTCTAGTGACCAAGGTCTGTCAGCTCGGTGGTATGGGTTGTTGCCTTTTTGTTATGGCCTATCTGATGCTTTCTGGGATCCAGGCGGGTGTGAGTTAAGGTCATGTGGAGCGTCTGAGGCCGCTCCTGAGGGGGGGGGGGGTTAGGTAATGTCACGATCTGCTACTGATTTATATAAGTTACTACGTGAATTCTCATTTCACCAGCAGAGGGCTCTCTGCCTCAGGAACTGGGTGTGGTTGCAGATGTTGGTGGGAGGAGTTCGGTCACCTGACCTTCCAGGTCTGCATTTAAGGCCAGCACGACCACTTCAGTGCTAGGTCAGTGTTCTTCGTATCCTGTGCCTAGCCTTCCTGCCGGAGCCTGCAGTCCGTGTTTCCAGTCCTGTTCCTGGTTATTCTCCTATGTTTTGTCCTGAGTTACTTTTTCGTATGTATGCATGTTGTAGTGCATGATGTGAATGTCTACATCTGCTTTATTATCATTTATATTCTTGCATTCGTTAATAAATTGTCTTGTTCATTTATCCCTGGCTTGGTCGCTCAGTTTTTCCCCATTAGTGACATTTCCTGCACTATTGCACATCTTGTGCATTGCCTATGATTCAGGTGCAATGCATAAGTGCAATCCTAACAAAGAGTCTGTGGCAATTATGTACCCTGGAAAATCCCAATTAGCATATCACAGCCAAGTGTTAAGGGCATGATTGGATAGTGGCTAAGAGGTGTTAAAGGAACGTCCAGAGTAAGGTGTCAAAGCAGCATTGTACATGGCAGACAGTTGGTGTCGAACCCCCCCACCTCTATTTAGGCTTGGTTTCTTTATAAGAGGTGGGAGGTTCGACACCAACTGTCTCCCATGTACAATGCTGTTTTGACACCTTACTCTGGGCGTTCCTATAACACCTCTAAGCCACTATCCAATCACGCCCTTAACACTTGGCTGTGATATGCTAATTGGGATTTTCCAGGGTACATAATTGCCACAGATTCTTGTACAAGTCATTCTGAATTGAGAAAGCCAGTCGGATGACTAGCGAAACGTCTTCAAGAACTAAACTTCAAGTCCAGTTGATCTAATTAAATACAACAGATATACCATGACCTGGATGAATGAGAACCTTCACAAGCATATATCTAAAAATATATTACTAAGATTTGATAGTAACCATCCCAGACCCCTTTTGAGAAGTATCACAGCCAATTTTTACGTATCAGATGAATATGTTCAACTTGGGAGTCCTTTAATCTTTATGCCATGTCTCTTTGGGACAGATTATTGGAAAGATGTTATGACTAATATACTATAAAAAACACATATGATTGTGCAGTGGCAACACACAGAGAGGATTCACAATATGTCTTGTACCTTATAACTTGTGGATGGCCCAATATGTTGGGAAAACGAAGACACGCTTAAAAGAGCGTCAGTACGAACACTTCAATTATATCAAAAATGGTGATACATGCACACACAGCCCTGAGAATACATAGCATGGAGTGCCATCTCACCAGGGAGTGTAAAGTTATGGGTATTAAACAAATAAACACAGGATGTAGAGGGGGTGATCAGGAAGCCCTATTAGCCAAAAGAGAACCTTGGTGGATTTTGAAACTAAAGAGTAGATGGCCCAAAGGACTTAATAAGGATTGGGAAGTTACATCTTTCATTTGATTTCTATTTTAATACATTATATAAATTATCCAATCTGTCTAAATATATTCAGTTTATTTTAACTCCCTACTTTTCCATTTCATGAGATTTGAAACATGATATAACACATATGAAGCAATAGATACATTTTATATCACCAGTCCTCTAATGGCAATATTATATCTTTGTGATAGTCCTTTCGTTTGTTTTTATGTCTTGATACATTTGTGGTAAGTAACTATTACATGCTTTCTATCACTATCTCTTACCAATATATATCTCAAGGTATATTAATCTTTCTCTCTGCTTGATGCAGTAGCCCATATTTATAAATGCACGGTATCACACATTAGCGATGCCTCGCTTTACCGGTTAATTAAAACGGCGGGCGTAAATGTTTGGCCGCGATCGTACATTTACATGAACGTTTGTTAATATACAAATGTTCGGTCATAAAATACCATTCATATTCACAAAATCCTGCCAGATATTCCTCCATCAGATTTATGGATCAATATACCAACTGGTGAACTGTGGGACAGCAATAGATAGAGGAACAGAAGAGCACACTAATTCAGTGCGAATAATTTATTGTGTAGCAAACATGGCAGATATCCAACGCTTCGGTGAAAGTCTGTCCCCTTCTTCAGGTAGATACATTAGGAAGGAGACAGACGTTCCCCAAAACGTAGTTTATCTGCTATGTTTTCTATACAATAACTTATACGCCCTGAAGTAGTGTGCTCCTCTTTCTTGGATATCCTTGGCAAGTTCAATCAAAATATGAAATAAAAAAAAAACATACGATCGTCAGCCAGTTGCCCATACACAGTGGCCCCTGTATCATATGACCATGATTTCTGCTTTTTTGGCTATCATAAGGCAGCAGTTTTTTGCATTAGTTTTTCTTTATTTGGTATTATTCATATTTTAGTTTTTTGATTATCACACCATATTTGAAATGGTAACATTTTTATGTTTATTAGCCACAAAAAAGTTTTTAGTAGTCAAACAAATATTTTCAAATGATTCCAGTGATATTTTCTGACATGTAAAAAGTAAAGAACAGAACTGTTAAGGGGTTCTAGGAGTTGTAATTTTACTGGAAGGCCAAATGCTTTCGATACTTGGGTTATAATAATTTATTATTAAAAGGTGCAGGAAATTCAAAGGTCTATTGAAATCCTTTCCTTTAGTGCCCCAGGGAGTGAATATATGAATGAAGATCAACAACCAGCTGCCACTAGCATAAAATTAGCATTCTGCACTTTTCAAAACGGATTAGTAAAGTTGACGTCTGTAGGATTGTGTTTGTTACTTGCTTTTTTACAGACCTATTGTGTGTAGAATTTGTATTTCAGTAGTAGCAGAAGGACACACTTTATATTTAACTGCATATTATATTTTTCTATAGAATCACATTTTGCTCTATAACAGACTCAATTGTGTCAATTTATATAAAATAGTTATACAAACTTTTATCATGTGAATAGCTTTTAGAGCATATCTCTAAGGGCTAGGCCAGGCTAGCGTGATTCTCAAGTGCCTCTGATCACGGAAAAATCAGAATGCGCTTTTTCATGCGTTGCTAGTATAGATTCACCGTAAATTATTTTTCTGTTATCTTAGTACATTTTTGTATAGTAAACATGCAGCATTTGAAGTTTCTAGAGGAGCAATTAGGCTTTGTACACACATTATCACACATTGTGTGTTTTTACATGCTTTTACATGTGTTGCTGAGCAGGGGGGTCTTTCTAATGAGGCAATATGAGCAAAATTAGGGTAATTATCTGCTGGGCACATCTTATTTTCAACAAAGTTTGGGTGATCTCAGCATAAGGACATGTTATATGCACCTATCTATGTTATCTTGGCATTGGGGCATGTTATATGTACCAGTGTGATTGAACTGGGCAAAAGGCATCTTATATGTATTGTGATCTTGGCATTAGGGCATGTTATATGTACCAGTGTGTTTGATCTGGGCAAAAGGGCATCTTATATGTACCTATTTGTGTGAGCTGGGCATAGGGCTCGGGTTAGTTTAGCTAGGGCCCTGCTGAAAAATTCTACCTTGACGTGGTAGCAGGCTTACAAATCTTTTGGAAAACAATATTTTATTCTACAGGAGTTATGATTTTCATAAATGTCTTTTTGAGTAACTGTATAAATACCGCCATGATGTTTAAAAAGACATGCAGGGAGATTCAATAAAAGTTCTTATTGTTTAAAATGGTGCCAATTTTGCTCCAACCAATCAGATCTTATTTAACATTTGAAAGCTAACATCTGATTGGTTGGGGCAAAATTAGCACAATTTTAATGATAAGAAATGTTTAACCAAGCCCATTCCTGGAAGCCAGGCACACCTAAGCCTGGTTGCAGTGGCGCACATCATGGCACCTAGTGGTACATAGAGGTGGCATTCAAAATTTGGCTCAGGTGGCAAAAACCCTAGAGTCACCCCTGATGCTGTGCAATATTGCTGTGCTATTCAACACAATGTATAAGTGGGGACATGCCATACTGAATTGTGCGCATAACAACGAATGCCTCTACATTATTAATAATTAGTTATTAGTAATGAACGCATACTATTAGTATGCTCAAAAACGAACATAGGTAATACTGCAGTATAGATGGCAGGTAATTGTTAAAAGATAAGTACACTGTAAAATCAAGTTATGCTCAATTGGAAGCTGCAACTTTAAAAATATTTGTGCTATATTTTTTTTACCTGTGTGCATGTGGCGAGATCCATGCACGCACTGACGTCATGTTGCATGTGCCGTGACGTCATGCGCGTGCGCACGCGGAGCGAACGGGCCTTACCAATTGAGGCTGACCAATCAGGAGGTAGCAGAAAATCTCGGAGGGGTGGAGCTAACCATGCACCTAAGGAGAAACAAGATCTAAACAAGCAATATGAAAGTATCCCTTAAAGCAGGAAAGTCCATCATTACTTTGCAAACTCCCACCACCCTATGGCTGTCCTCTACTGGCGGATAATACTGGGAGTCGGATAGTGAGGGAAACACATTGGACATCCCTGCTTTAAAGTACAGTAAACAACACTTTTGCTAATAAGTGGTTAAGTGGTTAACTTACATTTTCAAGATATTTGTTCATTTAGGTTAGCATAGTTAAGTTTTCGTTTTAAGCTTCCATTGGCTGTCAGCATTTAGGGAGGAACCTAAGAACCTTTTGTTTTTTACTCCTGTATTTCTCTTATCATGCTGCTGCAGTTATTCTATTTGTTCTGAATCGTGTTATTCAATGATTTTGACTATGTGAAAATTATTTTTGGATGCACAGCACAATTGTGATTGGACTGAAGACCTCCAGAGGGATGAGCACATGGGGGGACTCAAGGCGTTGGATTGGGTTGAGACTGGGTTGTAACTGGGTGTGAACTGTATAATCAGCTATGCTTTAAATTGTTAACTATGTCCTATGTTAGTCTAATCCATGTAACCTGTATAATATTGATTGTCTCCACAAATGTTCAGTAAAATAATTATATGACTATCTATTTAGGAGTCCCTGATAGTATTTGTTCAGCACGAATACATATGCTTTCAAGGGTAGTATTTTCCCATTTCAATCATCATAATCTGCCCATGTCTCTGTGTATAAATAAATGCTTCCAGAGAACCAACTACCTGTGTGCAGAACCCCTAATAGTGTGTTTATGGTCTTGTCCTTGACTTAGCTCTTGGGTTGATTCAGTTGCACAATAGAAATCTAAGCATATTTGACCTATCCAACAGTCAATCAGTAGAAACTACTGTTAGGAATATTTCAAGGAAAGATGCATCCTGAGAAGAAGAGGGACCATTACAGAACCTGAAATGGCAGGTCACTAATGTCCATAGCAAAACCCTTATAAAGATAACATCTATAATATAGCTTCCTGCTTCAGTGACAGATCGTGATTGCAGCCAATAGGAAGATACACTCTGCAAGGAGGAGTGTCTTCCAATTGGTTGCACCGTGACTGTCACTGACAGTGGAAGAGAGGAGGGACCTAGAGGATCGCCAAAGCAGATTTTCAGTAAGTAGTGCAGTAGTTAGGGAAAGCACCCAGGGTGAGGACAGCTCTTTTTGTTCTCACCCTGGGTACTAGGCTGCCATGGATCAGGGAAAAGGTAAGTATAATTGTCCTTTAATACAGATAAACAATTTTTTTTTCCACTGAACTTCCCCTTTAAAGAGATTACACAAAGAGCTTTAAGGACCACTCTGTCCTCTCTTTCCTATTTGGTTCATACTGTAAGATACTTGCAGGGAAAGTATACAAAAGAAATCCTGACACAAGAATGTGTTTTTATATTAAGAGTTTTCTGCATGTATCTCCTAAACAAGATCATGTTAGGAAATTGGATTGGGCTGATTTTTCCCACCAATAAATTCCATTGATACTTCTTCTAAATCTTAAACAATTAAACAGTAATAAATATATAAAAGTGTTTGATTTGTATAAATTTAATCTTGCCTTTGATTGAGGAAGGGATCATCAAAGGGATATATTGAGTAAAGAGAGTAAATAAATGTACATCTAATGGCAGCCAGAGCTGCCCCTATGTACGTCCGATTTTGGCCAAAACCCATGACCCCCGACAGATACCTGCGGTGAACAGCTGTTTCGGACGATAATCGCGTGTGTGTATACGTTCAGTCGGAGGTTAACAATCTGCAAAAAATGTTGAGGCAGTGTGGCCTGCCTCATTGAAATTAATTGGCATGCAATTCTCATGCACTAACTAATTGTGAAACATGATTGGAAGCGTGTGGGAATTGCATCAGTGTGGCCTAGAGAAACACTACATATGATTGTCCTCTAGAAACAAACATGTCAAACCGATCAGTTTCACTGCTCGTGTGAAAGTAGCCTAATAATGCTGCTCTTATTACGGGTTGCAAACTGCATTAAAGCATGTCAAGACTAAAAAAAGTAAACTTTAGGGAAGATATTGCAGCATATCAGCACACAGATTGCTGGCTTATATAAACAGAAGTGAAGTGAAGACACTCGGCTCTGTCAGGAAGTGCTGAGCTTCCCTTCTAATTGGGCTAACAGCAGGGAGGGCTGATCTGCCCATGTACTATTTACCCCATTGACTGTCTAACAGAATTGGATGATGTCAGTTCCCCAGCTTCATAAGAAAGCTTGAGGTTACTAGCATAGCATCTCCTCAAATCTTGAAACTAAAGAGGAACCGTGGTCTCCATACAATTTCCCTTTACTGAAAATACCTTTCAAACAAGTCTAGAATGATGTCTTTACCTGTTTTCAATCCAAAGTTATAGGTTTGTAAAATCTTTCTTCTTTGCAATGAATCCTTTGCCTATGGACACATTAGAGAGAGAATAAAATGCCTTTTCAGGCTTGTGCACTTATTTGCACTGCATAAGTCTCACTACTGCACTTCTACCCTTTCCTTTGTATATGTATGTAGCCCTGCTTACTAGAGTGTAAGCTCTACGGGACAGGGGCCTCCTTTCCTCTTGTGGCAAGGCTCTAGCACTTATATAGTTATAATTATATTTATATACTTATGTACTGAACTATTTATGTATTTGCCCTCCTTGTATGACTTTTTTGTATTTTGCTATTGTACAGCGCTGTGTCCCCAAGTGGCACTTTATAAATAAACTATACATACATTCTTTCTATACTCAATGTGTGAGCAGGAAGCACTGTGGACTAAGGGACACATTCAAGGGGCCTGTTTTTTGTTATTGGGTACCATTAACATATTTTGTAGTTTTATTCATGTAGAAAATATAACTTTTGAGGAAAGATAATGCAGCAATATTTCAAAAGATATTTACCTTCATTCTTGCCATTCAGCGCTGTCACCAAAACACACGCTCCTCCAGCGGGCAGTCCACTATCTATCCAGGGTGCGCTCAGATCAGCTTTTGTTTGGCTGCTGAGATGGGCATCACTTTCAGTCCCACCATGCATGCTATGGCAACTAAGGTAGTTATCTTGTTAAATATTATATTTTGAGAAGTTTAAAGGGCATGTCTGCCCTTAAAACATAAATATGCTTGTCAGTTATCTGCTATTTTTATTAATTTATAAAATGCATTTGTAGCCAGATATTTAATGATAAGTTTTCTTCCTTTCTGGCAAAGGTATCTGACTCCTCACTCAATGAACATTTTAAAAGCTTAAGTATGTGCAGAGGAGGCAGCATAAAAAGTGCAGTCAATCATTGCCTGCAATGTCAGCAGTTACGGTCTCAACTGCATGAAGGGAGGAGCTATCTTACTATCATACAGGAGACAATAATTATACCTAAATATCTGGTTAATAACACATTTAATAAAGTGCTGAATATATTAGTTAGAGTAGAGGGCAGGAAATTGACAAGTGGCCATTTTTTTTTTAAAGAGTGGAGATCCCCTTTTAAGGTCCACCAATAAAATAAAATTGTTGATATAGGTGCAGTATCCCCCAAAACCACAGTTACGTTTTACTTACCTTCCCCAAAGATGCAGCTGAATATACTTACAAGACCCAGTCCCTCACCGCTCTGCTGCGCTCTCACTCTCTGCTTCCTGGTTGTGGCTGTCAGTCAAAGGCGCAATGTGACGTCACATCATGCCAAAATGAGCTTGCAACAGGGGACAACACCCAGGTGGTGAGAGACCAGTTCTTGTAAGTATGTTCAGCTACATATTTGGTAAGGGTAAGTAAAACTGAACTGGGGTTTGTGTGTGAATGGGAGGGAATCTACCTATATGTAAAATTTCATTTTATGGGTTGTGCAGACATGGCATATCTTGGGCCATATATCTAAAGGCACGCTATCGCTATTTTGCGATACAGCAACTTTAATGATCATTGTCGCGATCAATAATTTACAATCATGGTCGCAAATTTACGATCGAGATTATAGATTTACAAGCATGATCTCATACATTACCATTGCGGTATGTTTGTACATTTCCAAACGTTTGTCTGGAAATGTACTATCACGGTCGTACATTTACTTTAAATATGCCCCCATGTTCAAATGATTGCAAACCATTTAGTACATCCTGGTAGTCTTCTTCTAGGAGATATATACTTAACTACTGTTAAGTTCAGTGCAAATACATATACTTTTAAGAAGAAAGAGCAGTATTTTTTCCACCATAATGACTATAACTTGCATGTTCAGTATTCAGTCTAAATGCTTCCGAAATACTGACTTCCTGTTTGCAGGACCCCAAATAGAGACCGCTATGGTCTTGCTCTTGACCTAGCACCTTAGTTGATTAAGTTGCTCAGTAGAGATCTGAGCATGTTTGACCCATCCAACTGGCTGTTGGATGGTTCAAACATGCTCAGATCTCTACTGAGCAAATGAATTGATAGAAATTACTGTTAGGATCACTGCAAAGTAGTGTGCATTCTGGGAAGAAGAAGAAATGTTAGAGAACCTGAAATGTCAGCTTATGGTGGCCATAGATGTTACAATCCGATTGTACAATTTGCGTGTCGTGCGATCGGATTGTCGGTTGGCCCCAAATTTTTTTTAACTGGCCCGATGGGGATGTTGTTGGAAGATCATAGGAAAATCTTTGAACGATCACCCACACACGATCGTACGATATCGCCATATCCTGATCCCGGGATCTTAACGTCTATGGCCACCATAACTAATATCAACAGCAGGGAATAACAAGCGGTATATATTCAACAGCTTTTTTAAAATAGAAGAATATTTAGAATAAAAAGGTATGCATAATATAAACTAAGAAGTTTTAAAATAATATTTTCCACTGAACTTTCCCATTTAATGTAAGATGCATAATAAAATGTTTATGCATCAAAAAGTTACCAGGATTTTGTAAACTATGCAGAAACAGGGGTTAGGGGTAGTAATTGAATGTTGGGATCTTTAGACTTGCTGAACTAAATACCCCAATATATATAAATATATATATTAAACACATAATAGTTTAGGACTGATAGATAGAAATGAATGCAATCAGTTGTATTATTTATTTCTCACTGTAATACAAACATGTCAAATCTGCAGTTTAAGCTGTAAATAAAACCTGGATTTAGTTTGTGATCATTATTGAGAGGGTTGGTTGACATTGTGTCTGCTGACAGGCCCTTGTACAGACAGTGTCTGCAGTTTCTTGCCCAGTAACCCTGCCCACTAATCTGTAATCTGAAATCACACCCTCCATGCAAAGCAAGGGAGACTGACACATCCTTCCTGTCAATAAAACCCACATAGAATGAATAAAGAATAGTGCTAATCCGGCATTCTCAGTCTCTACCCAGCACCCACCATCCTCAATACTTGTCCCTAATCTAATAAATAGATGGAATAGAGGGGGCCAGTCATATAATCCCACCCATCTCTTCTCTCCGTCTTTCCTTCAGTCAGTTTTTTTTCCTCTTTCCTCCTTGATGCTGGTTTGTTAATCCTGTATGTAAATTACAGCCAATAGATGTTGTTGTTGAGCAGGGCTGGGATTAGAGACAGGGCGAATGGCTTTCAATCTTACTGGGATTATAGAACAAAGGGACTTCTGCTCCACACACACACACACACACACACACACACTATTTTTGGAGGGGGGTGGGAACCTGTCTCCCCCCCTCTTTTCTCTTCCACAATCCTCTCTGCAGACAGGAGCCGGGGGTGGGGGGGTTGATAGAAGACAGATCCATATCTATTTGCTCTGCAGATCGGTGCTGATTCTGGGAAGAAATTACACCAGCACCCCCTCCTCTTTGCTTCTGGTTTCCAGATTAATTAAAAGAAAGGAAGCACAGACCGGGGACTAGAGGAGGTTGCTTAGCTGGGACTTCCTAAGGGAGCACAGGAACCTCTCATGGTAAGGGGAAAACAACCAAAACTTTTATCTCTTGTTTAATGAATGTTCCTGTTTTTTTTAATATCTTGTGCAAAGTGATCACACCATTGAACTGTCTGCACGTGACTGGGGGAGGGAGGGCGAAGTGACACTGGATCTGCTGCTACTCTGGATTACAATTTAAAGGGACTTGATGGGGTTGGTTGTTATGTTATGTCCCCTAGTTATTTGTGTACTGTGCTCTATTTATATATAAGGAAGAAGAAGGAGGGCTTGGGGGTATGATGAAACTTGAATTCACTGCAGCCTGTAATGAGATGAGTGGGGGTGTGTGTATGTGTGTCTGTGCTGGGGTGTGTGTTTTCCTTTTAGAAAGTCATGGACCTGTTATTTCCCCTCCCTCTCCAGAATGGTCACTGTTTCATTTTCTTATGTGGTGGTTTTTGGCAGATCAGCGAAAGGTGTGATGGTTGATCAAGTGATACGATGCTGTGGGGTTACCCTTAACTCATCTATTTTCATTTTATTTATCTCCATAGATGTCATTTTTATGTTGGCTTTGTTTGTTTTTGCAGGTTAGGTGTAGGTGTCAGTAGCAAAAAATGTGATACACACCTGGAAATTATTATTGTTTAATTATTTTTGTTTAATATGAAACCTTCAGAAAGTTGTAGAACTACAATATACCAAGGCTGTAGCAGTCATCCCAACGCAACAGCCAGCTCAAGAGTTGCAGGTTATGCTGTAGGGATATCCAGGCCCCCATTTGCAAGAATATGAGATTCTCGGGTAAATGAAGTGGTTGCCATATAACCGTTATCTCACATCATTACATTGCATACATACGTCATTACATTGCCTAATGTTTTTGTGTTTTTTGATATATGTATGCTTTTGATGTGTTTATTTTTGTTTATACTGTTTGATTTGTTAAACATTCATTTGGTTGTATGATAATTTTTTGGGTTGTTATGATATATATATATATATATATAGAATATTATGTTGATTTGGCTTCTTTGTTATTCAATAAAAGAGCCAAATCTACATCACAGTTCTTGAAACTGGCAATACAAAGCTTTGGATAAAACATTTCCAAAGTAGGCATGTGTACTTTCAGCCTTACAGTACAGTTCTGGCTAAACTAGGGACCACATTGAAATAGATCAGAATTCTGGGAAAGATTTGTTTAGTTTGGGGATGATTCCGACTCGGTACAAACACTTAAATCACTATATGTTCCTCCCTGTACCATTAGAGATGTAGGGATATGTCTGGTATATACAGTTTATAAGATAGTTTGATTTTGACAATGAACATATCTCTTGACTTCTTATCTTTTCTGGTAAAAAAGCCATTATTTCTTGTTAGATTGGTTCTTCATTCTTTGTGTTTTATCATTAGCATGGCATTTCCATATGTTACATTTGATAAAGAAAAAAAATAACAATGTTTAAATGAAAAAAACAAAACAGATCTGAGTAGATTCATTTTACTGGAGAAACAGGAGAGCTGGATATATTGTTTATGTTTATTAGAACTTACCCTATAACTTTGGAGAACTAGAGACTCTAGCTTCTGAAACTGTCAAGATTTGCTTTGTGCTGGGCATACACTCCAATGCTTGATTGTCGAACCAGTATAATATTAGGTTATCTGGTTGACTTGCCTGCTGTAGTTTATGCAGCTTTTTTCATTTATTTTCTGATCAAATGCCAAACGCAAAATGATTGGCCTAGGCACTTGTCAGAAGGTTGCAGAATGATCGGCTAGTGTGTGGCTTGTATTAGGCTACAAGCTACACTGCTGCGTTCTACTGTCTGGTTCCAATTTTTAGTTTTTGGTAAGTGACAGTCGTTTATTAATGACCATAGTTAACGACTGCATTTTTTTTTTTTTTTTTAGCAATAACGATAATTAATTTAACTAATTTACTTTACAAGGCACTGGTAAGGCCTCATTTATAATATGCGGTGCATTTTTGGAATCCCATATACAAAAGTGACATCTTGGAAAAGGAGTTCAGAGAAGGGCAACTAAAATAATAAGGAGAATGGAGGGGCTTAAATATGCAGGAAGATTAGACAAGTTAGGGCTGTTTACATTGGAAAAGAGTCAATTGCGTGGGGATATGATCACTTTACACAAATATAAAAATAGGCCATAAAATAAACTCTCTCGTGCATTGTTCATTAATATGTCATATCAGAGGACTCGTGGACATCCTTTAAGATTGGAAGGAAGAAGTTTCATTTTTAGGTTAGGAAGGGTTTCTTTACAGTGATAACGGTAAAACCGTGAAACTGTCTTCCAGTAGATGTGGTAATGGTGAGTTCATTGAATAGCTTAGTGGCCTAGATAAGTTTCTAAAACTAAAAAATATTTAGAATTACTGGTATTAATACATATACTGATTGGTCCAGGGATACTTTCTGATTGCTTTCGGAGTCAGGTGGGTGTAAAAAGAGGAGGGTATAAAGGTTGGACTAGATGGACGTATGTCTTTTATACATCCTCATTCTATTTTACTATGTAACAGGGGAGGGGGGGGGGGGGGGGGGGGGGGGGGGGGGGGGGGGGACTGTTAGACATCATGCGTAAGGGTATAAAGGTTGGACTAGATGGACGTATGTCTTTATACATCCTCAATTACTATGTTACTATGTAACTGTTAGACATCATCTAGGTATAAGGTGGTATAAAGGTTGGACTAGATGGACGTATGTCTTTATACAACCTCAATTACTATGTTACTATGTAACTGTTTAGGAAATCATGCGTAGGGTATAAAGGTTGGACTAGATGGACGTATTGCCTTTATACAACCTCAATTACTATGTTACTATGTAACTGTTAGACATCGTGGGTAGGGTATAAAGGTTGGACTAGATGGACGTATGTCTTTATTCCCCCTCAATTACTATGTTACTAAGTAACTGTAAACCATGAAAAAAAATTGTTTTAGTTTGTAGATTTCTTTTAACATATTTTTATGCTCCTGTATTAATAAAGCACTTGTACTGGTAAATAACTGTCATCAATGAATGACCACATTGTTATTCAAAAATACCAATACTTAATTAGTGACTGTGTTGTTATTTTAAGGATATCGCCACTTTTTTGTATATGACCATTACAATGCATGCGTGTACATTGTAAGGGATCATGGATGATGTTGGGGCCTGTCAGAGGAAACAGCAGAGGAGAGAGAACGGAGGTTAGCTAGCTGTGTTCCCTCCTGTCTCTTGATGGTTTCATTGAAGAACGGGAGGTAGGGCATAGCTCCTTTGATGCCTATTGTTCAATTAAACTTAAATTAGTTACGTCATATTTTTTGGTGGAGATACCCTTTATTACTGGCCGAAACTATTGCAATATTAGGCTTTAATCTTCAATCGTGTTTAACTGTATACATTGCTGATATGGCAAAACATTTATTCATGTTGCTATGTAACAATATAGGCTGAAAGATACGGTACTTTGTGACCCCAGTGCAAAATAACAATGATTTAAAGGGCATGTCCACCCCCAAAACTAAAATTTAACCCCTTACTGGCCACATCAAGTAGTTTAAAACAATCCTTACCTTACATTCCTGCTCAAAATAGTTCCCCTGCTGTGCCCCTTCAAAGTCCAGGAAACTGCTGTGTAGGAGCAGTGTGTGACTCATGCTGTGCCTGAGACTTCCTCAACCTCATCAAGGTTGAGGCATGCTCAGTGCAGCCCTCCCTGCCTCTCAGCCAATCACGGACGCGGCTGCCGGTCCCACCCCCTGCTTTCAATTCCATGCAAGCAGAGGGCCTGAACACTGCAGCAGGGGAGAGAGGGCAGGTAAGTAAGAATCAGGGGACTTTCTAACAATTAAATTAATGCGGTTGGGGCTGGGGGAGCATGCCCTACCACATATCAAAAGTTAAATTTTGGGGTGGACATGCCCTTTAACTCCTTGTTTAATATGCCTACAGCATTACATTTTAAAGTAATGCTATATAAATGGTAATAATGCAGGGTGTACCAAATATTTGGTACATTAATTGGCTCAGTGATGGCTGTGGATGCTGTTAACAAAGAGGTATATAGGTTTACTGAAATTTACCGTTTGCCCTTTATGTGCTAACACTGTTAACCCATATTTTTCTACACAATGGAACCCTATAAATTATGTATGTATGGCCGCCCAAAATGGCCAATATCTCCATTAAGACTATGTTCACAACCTTGCCAATTAAACATCAGCAAGTATGTGGTACTTGTTTAATTTAGAAGTAACATTGATTGCAGCTTCCTGTTATATTTCACTCCTCACAGGTCTTTGGCTAAATTGCTCCCTGTAATGCTGCTCATGGATATTCATTCAGAATGTAACCAGGATTTGTAACTTATTTAATGATTGTAAACAGAGACAGTGCTCCAGGACCTGCAGGTGCAGCTGTCTCTAATTTGGAAAGTGGAGTTTAGCTACCCTGCAGGAATGGTCAGAATTTACAAGATTTGGATGATCAGTGCATGATTTATCAGACACATCTCTATTATGCCTAGACTTTTTGCTGTGTCAGGTGGTATTTATTTTTCTTATAAATAGCACTGAACATATTAAGCTGCATTCTTTTCCATTGATGACAGAATTTATGTAGCTAAATGGACAACCACAATTTTTTTGTGATATATATTTTCCATTCCAGTGAAGTCCACTCTTTACTGGTATAAAAACAGGGGAGGACTGGGACCTTTTGGCCTGGTAGGCAAATATAACCAGGTCACCCTTTCACGTTAGATTGCAACATTTTTGACCAGGCCTACTTTGCTAAGGTCACACACTTTGTTTAAGATGTGCCCATTTTTAAGACCACTATTCCCATTTTACATTTTCAAGTGTATGATGTGGTTAAAGGACAATTATAGTCCTAAAATCTTTCCCCTCCCTCTTCCAAGAACTTGGGATGAGGACCCAAATCCCTAAGTCTAAGTCACTAAGTAATGAACTGGAGGGCTGATTAACTGGTTAATGAAATCAAAGGCTGACAATACTGGCTAATGAACTGATGGGCGGATAATACTGGCTAATAAACTGGAGGGCTGACAACACTGGCTAATCAACTAAAGGCTATAGGTGTGTGCTGTGCCTTTCAAGCACATAATTTACTAATAGCTTCTGGGGCAGCCCACATTTTTCATTGGAGACCACCTCGGGGGGCATTTGCCCCTTAGCCTACTGGGCCTGTATAAAGTGGGTAAATCTGAACCCAGAATTCAATGCTGTAGGCATTAGTGCATACATGTAAGTGGTCCAGTATGTAACTCTTTTGTTGTATATATGTTAATCAGACATGAGGAACAGTGAGTGTCTAAAGGTGGGTACACACCATACAATCCTTCCTCCTGACTGACCATTTGGCACATCCGACCGTTCGGCCAGGAGGAAGGACTGTCGGTCGGGGCAAAAAGTACGGCATGAACGGCTATTTCGGATGATAATCACACTTGTGTGCGTTGCACGTGTGTGTGGGGTCATTACTCACTGGTAAGATCGTACATGTGTACGAAGCTTAAATGTAGGATACTATCTTGATAAACGGTATATTGTATTTAAATATTTACATGCTTGGTCTTGAAAACCTTGCTGTTAACTTTCTTTAAGTTTATACTGTTAGGAAGCATTATAAACGATTCTCCTGCTAGTCAAAGGATCCCTGAGGCTTTGCATTTGGTACTGAAATCTTGGCAGCATTTCTCATTGGGGACTGGCTATGATTAGCTGATTGTAGAGTTTGTTAGATTTCCATCTATGAAATTAATTTGCTACCCAAGGCTTCATAGGAAAAGGTCTTGGCTTTATAAACATAGCTTTTCTTTCATCTGGTGAGGATTACAAAGCAGTTAGACACTTCCTAACTTCCTTAAGATAAGTAAAATGTAGTTTTCCATTCTTAATGGGAAATATGTTTATTGAACTTTCTTAACTTTATCTCTTTTCTACATGGTCATGTAGGCAATGCTTAAATGAACTAGTGTTGTATACCAGCAGAATTGTTACTTAATAAGACAGAATTCTTGATTTTATTCATAAAGGGGAACTGGGGTATCCATACAATTAGCCTATATCAAAAAGTTCAACAAGAAAAGTGCAGCCCTCCAAAGTATAGGAAAATAGCCTGGATCCCAACATGACTATAAACAAGCCTCAAAGATTAGGCGCAAAAGTTCAGCAATGTAATTTCCTGGTTGAACTCTTCCTGTTTTCAGCCATGTGACCAGCTTGTAGTCATGTGACCAGGAAATACTGCAGGCTTTAATTTAACCCTAACTTGTTTTGAGACCACAGTTGCCCTTTAAGAAAGTAATAAATTCCAATTTTTTATTATTGCAGCAAATATAAAAAATGTTACAATCCACACATTCTGTACATATTAAAATACATTTTAAAAAATCAGTCCATATATATCAGCTGGCCAGCCCAATTTCATACTCCTATGTACCTGTTTTTTATGTATCTGCAGTTGTTGCTCAACTGGTAGAGTGCATTGTCTATCAGCGTATAGGAAGCAAGGCTGTAACTTCCTTGTTTTGATCTATTGAGCCCTAAAGAGCATGTGCCGGTAAGGGAGATGTGTTGTATGTTTGTGAAAGTGCTCTGTCTATTGTTGTCTGGAGACTTTAGTTCTTCTTCAAGGCTATATACACACAAAGGGAGTTTTTGTCTCAACCGAGCACTCTGCCAGGACAGATCACTATCGGTCGTGATTTGCCATCATATCTAATCGCCCATTTATCCAATCCAGACAAACAGGCAACCAAAACCAGCGCAGATTTTTCACCCCGACTGACCGATACACGGAAGTATCAGTTGATTGGCACGAAAAATGTGCCCGTGTACCCAGCCTAAGCTCCAGAGAAGCCAGAAGACATATGCTAAGCATGATTGGAACAATGGTGAAGTCTACTAAAGGGCAGCATTTCCCCCCCCCCCCAAAAGTCCATTGTTAAAGTCCCTATCAGGAACTGTTGAGCAAGTGAAACATGCATCGGTACTGCAAGGCCACGAGGTATAGGAACCAAAGCCAGAGGATGGGTGGATATAAGAGGTGAAGGCATAAAACGTTTAGTGGAGTAAAGCACTCCCACAATTGACATCCATACATATAGGGCCGGATTTACCATAAGGCCACCTAGTCCATGGCCTAGGGCATCAGAATCCTTAGGAGCGGCATGTCTGAAGTCCTTAGTTTTTAATAAAACATGAATTGCTTACTGCAGTAATAGTGGAGAGACTATCACGGAGATGCAATAAAAGTTCTTCATTGAGATGTAATAAAAGTTCTCATTGTTAAAAATGGTGTTAATTTTGACCCAGCCAATCAGATGTTAGCTTTTAAATGGTAAATAACATCTGATTGGTTGGGGAAAAATTATTTGTAACAATAAGAACTATTATTACATTTCCCTACATATCGTTAAAGATTGTAAAAATTTTGCCCCAACCAACCAAATATTATTTAACATTTGAAAGCTAACATCTGATTGGTTAGGGCAAAATTAACACCATTTTTAACAATAAGAACTTTTATTGCATCTCCCTGAAGAACTTTTAATAAATCTCCCTGATAGTCTCTCTGCTAATACTGCATTACATCTTCATGAATGTATCATTAAAAGGCATGTCCACCCCCAAAACTAAAATGTAACACCATACTGGCCCCACTGTGTAGTTGAAAAAAATCCTTACCATACATCTCTGCTCCAAATGGTTCTCCTGCTATGCCTTTTCAAAGTTAGCGATTCATCCAGTGCCTGTATCTTCCTCAACCTCAACAAGGTATAAGGCATGCGCAGAAACAAAAGTAACTAATCTTCCAACTGGTTACTAGAGATGGCCGAACTTTCCAAAGTTCAGTCCCTTTTGAAAGTTCGGTCCGTTTTTTTGAAAGTTCGGTCCGTTAAAGTCAATGGGAGTCAAATAGTTCGAAAAGTTCGCAATTAAATTATCAATGGTAACTTAATGTAAATGGCTGTGGGACCTGGGAAATGGTCTGGGGAACATTTTCGAATATCCAGGACTTTTGAAAAAAAAAAAAAAATTTTACTCACGCACGCTACTTTCGAGCTTTCGCCTTCGAACATTCGATAATTTTCCCATGAACAACCCGCAGATTCGATAATTCGATATTTACTCGTGTATTCGTATAATAGACATTATACTCGCACTCGCAGATTCGATAATTCGATCTTTACTCGCGTATTGGTATATTAGACATTTTACTTGTAGATTAGATAATTCGATATTTACTCGCGTATTGGTATAATAGACATTTTACTCGCATATTCGCGCGCCTCGAAATCCGGGTCCGGGATAGTTTGAGAAGTCCGAATCCTTACAAACCCGAATAGTTTGAACTTGAGTTTGAGTTCTAGTCCATCTCTATACCGTCACCTCCTAATGTAGATAGAAAGAAAGCAGTGAATGTTCCTGCCTTGTACATCACTGTTAAAGCGCTTTATGGTGGGGACTAATTTATTGCATTGGGATATGGTTAAAGGGCATGTCCACCTCTTTAAAAAACGTTTGGATTATAGTATGTCTCCCTCCGCCAGCCCCAACCACTATAATAGTTTTTTCAGAAACTCCCCCGATAGTTACCTTACCTCTTTCCTCCGACGTAATGTCCCGGCCCTTTGTTTGCATGAAACTGCAAGCAGGGGGCCGGACTGGCAGCCGCGTCTGTGATTGGCTGAGAGGCAGGCAATCACGGATGCAGCTGCCGGCAGTGGAGAACGCCGGGGGAGAGAGGTAAGGAAAGTAGAGTTCGGGGGAGTTTCTGTAAAAACTATTATAGCGGTTGGGGCTGGGGGAGGGAGACTTACTATACCACAAAGGGGATTTACACTAGGGGGAGGGAGAGCAAAACAGGTGGGAGAGGGGGGGGAGGGCTTTAGCGCGCATGACAAAATTCTCCCAGAGGAGAGACAGGAGACAGTCCTATATGGACTCTGCCAGGCTCCTGCTGTCCAGTTTTTTGGACTTTGAAGGGGCATTGCAAGGCAGACATTTGGAGCAGGGATGTAAGGTAAGGATTTTTATGCACTACACACTGAAGCCAGTAGTGGGTTAAATTATAGTTTTGAGGGTGGACATGCCCTTTAATTGATTTTAATACAACCCCATATAGTGGCTCATTTAATATGGTCAGAACTATAAAAATCCATTTTGTATAAATATTTCACCTTTTCATTGTTCTAGGGATGCATTGTTATTTAATAGAAGCTATCTGCATTCCAGTAAACAGGCAGGGAGGATTCCCTGCCTCCTAAAGTGTTTATGTATGTGGGGCGATTGTTACTGGAAAACACCAGCAGAGTGTTGCTGGATGGTGCAAAAGTTAGCTCTGTGTGCTATTTAATACACCTTATGATAAGCCTGGCCTTCAGACATGAGGTCCCAATATATAAACTGCACTATACAAAATCCTAAGTCACTTAAAGGAAATGCACTACTGGATGCTACGCTAAATACTACTACTAATAAAAAAAAGTTTGGCATGACTTAAAGATGGGGTTTGCCTCTGCTGCACAGGTATCTCAGAAGAAACAATAACAAAATATTTTAAGCGCCAGCTAATAGATGGCTTTATTGTCATGCAAACGTTTCAAAGCGAATCACAAATTAGAATGACCTGCTATCGGCCTATAAGCTTGGAGATATGATTCCCCCTCACACCATCAGACTGTACTGAGAAAGAAGCAAAGGGGCAGTGATCAGTGGCAGTCCCACTGAGAAGCCCAACAAACCCAATGATGCACCCCCAGCCTAGGGTTACCAGACCAGGGATTGGAGGACATTCTTAATAAAATGTAATTAGTGCAGCTGGAGTCATTTGCAATTTGCTGTCAGGGTCATAGCTATAAATCACTGGGCCCCATAGCAAAATTTTGGATGGGGCCCTTTCCCTAACCCACAAGAAAAGAAAATGTAACTACACCCCCCCCTCATGTTTTCTAGACCCCCCCTCGCATAAGGCGTGTTTTCTAGGTAACTTTATATAAAAGGGTCCACTAAGAAACTTACTACTGCCAATGCTACCTAACACATAGAATGAGTATGTACTGACAGACACTAATGGCTACTTATACACATATGCACACACAAACACATTGATTTTTTTTAAAAATACAAATAAATGTGACTTGTCTTCATCATTATTAGGGTTTCTTAATTCTAATCATTAAATCAAATAGGGACCATGTTGTAAAGTAAAGGGTCATACCTTGAGCAGGAAAGGGGAAAAAAAGGGATCTTAAAAAAACTCTTGATCCCTGACCCTTTTACTTATCTGGTAACTGTCTTGGAGCTTCACAGAAACAGCAGAGATAAGTTGAGAGATAAGAGACATTCAGGGCTTTGTACCCAGAGTCGGCATTGCTCACTATTGCCCCCTTTAGGCAATACACAGAGCCAACAATGACTCTCGGTGCATTGCAAATGGAGTTTGCCTTTTTCGAATTTTAAACACCAGCTGTCTGCTGGCGTAAGCAATTACGTCTTGAAGAACCATTATCAGATCGGTACATTGGTTGCATCAGTTGCGTGCCATTAGTTATGTCTTAAAATCACGCTAACGCTTGGTATATCAGTTAACTTGACTTTAAGGCACAAATAGCCGATAACGGCTCTCCATACATAGCCCTTATTGTCTGGGTCAGGAATCAAGAGAAGGTATTTCACATTGCAAACCTATTGAAAGACATTTTTATTGTGGGAGAAGGTCAAGGGTCCCCCCTTACACTGCTATGGTTGATCCCTACGACACTGCTTGTTGTATATTTTAGGCTATTTTCACAGGAATGGTATTGTAGTGTGGTTCCAGATGTTTAGCGGCTGGAAAATGTTACCTGAACGAAAACAATGCTACCCTAGTTAGATAGGAGTCAAGCTGGCCTAGGGGAGAAAAAAGTAGAAATCCGGCCCTGTACATAAGAGGAACTTTGACAGCTAAGATAAAAAGTTAACAAGTGCACAAATAATACATGGCAGTGCATTGCAAAAATCCTGCATGCATTGCCGTGAGTACAAGTGGGACCTAGCCCTAAAGGCCTTTAAGCAAAAAATGAATTTAGAGAATAAGTGCTGTTTTGAAAGGCTAGCAAAAAATCATGTTAAATTTAATACAACTATTTGCTCACAGAGCTTGTTCTCTGCTTCTACTGTACTGCTGGAAGGTTTATATTGAAAAATAACTTGCATTTGGGTTATTTCTTATATGGTGACATTTACAGTATAAATGAAATGTTTATACTGTGCTTAATACTGTGAGAATTCCCCTCTGTAATCTGTCAGTTTTAATGTGTTTTATGGCTATAATGTTACTATATCTGTAAATAGCAGCCTGCTATGTTTTAGCTAATGGTGTACTGATGCAGTAGGGTTAGATTAAAACTAAACAATAAATATACATTTGTTTGTATTGCTTTCTATCCCTCAATGGCTCAATGAATGAAGGGTACTTACCTAAAAATAAATGTAATCATGGAATCCTCAGATTTGTCCATTCTTACAACATTCTTCTTCATTCATCTCCAGTTGAGAATGACCAGAAACGGAGGAGTTAAACCCACAATTAAATTGAAGGGAATAGTGGAATCTCTAAATAAAATAAATCTAGAAAACACACACACACACTTTATAATACAATATTACCAATATAAAAATAGGGATATTTTGACTTTTCATTGCAGTCCAATTGAAACCCCACCATTTTTGATAATGTCTCATTGATTCTGGGGTCTGTGAAAAGTCTTGTAAAATAAAGACCAGGCTTAGTTTATGCTTCTTTTGTTTTCATTTGTTGTTAAGCTTTTAAAGAAAAGGTAAAAAAACATTTGGTATTATGTTTTCCTTTAATAGTTATTGAATTAGTCAGAAAAAAATTAAACTTAAAAATAATCAAGTGGTTTTGGGAACACTTTTATATGCTGGCTGCAGGTCTGATATACCTACTCTATGGCTAGTAGTATGTATTATTATAAATGGACAGACCACTCCGTTCATTTCCATATCAAAAGGTACACAACTGGGCTTTCTATTTGCCCTTTTAATTGAGGTTCTAGCTGTCAATGTAAAAATAAACTAATTACTGGGTTTAAACTTGGACCTTATGAGGAAAAACTAGTGCTGTATGCTGCACTAGACCCCCCCCCTCAGTGTGTTGGTTCATACTATACAAACCTTTGTTCCGTATGCCAGTCTCTATATAAATTGGGCCTGTTTCCACTGGATGAGATTAATATAAACCCTTCCAACTTACCTTGCCCTATACTCTGTGTGACAAACTTTCAATTTCTGGTTATTCAGTTTTTACTCCTCTGAAATAGTCCACTGCTCAACCTAGTCTGCAATAAATTATGCAGAGTGAATGGGGACCCTCTAAACCAAAGAGCAACGTAGAAGCTGTAGGCTACACTTCCTGGTATCTCTGGTCCAGGTTCACCAGTTCAAATAAATGGAGGTATGAGTGCAGCTTACAGATGGCACAGACTCCAAGGTGTGAAACAAGATGTCTTTATTAAACAAAACATGTGTGCTACATGTTTCGGACCAACGTCCTTTCTCAAACACGTTAAAAAGACATCTTGTTTCACACCTTGGAGTCTGTGCCATCTGTAAGCTGCACTCATACCTCCATTTATTTGAACTGCAATAAATTATCTCTCAATCTATTAGGTGTAGAAAACTTTTTAAGATTATACCCAACCCAAGCTATTGTATGTGTTTGCCCATTCCATGACATACCTGCCTAAATCATTTTTTACCTAACCAGTTATCTAACTTCACCCTTTGTGGCTCAGGCAGAGCAAAGCTTAAACTGCAAGCCTTGGAATGCCTTAAGACGGAAGCTGGCCATCCCTTCCTAACCTGAGGTTTTATTCGTTTGCATCCCAAATAGGCTATAATTTTGTCCGGGTAAATACAGTTACAGAACCAACTAATTCAGAATCAATGATTACCCTTTACTCTAAAGGTAGCTACCTAGTTTTTTGCATCTTGAACCATATATGATTGACCCTGGCACGATTATACATAGTCAATGAAACCACGGAAAGACTTATACTGAAATATCAGGTATCCCTCTGGAAACTCTAGTCTGCGAAACACCCACATTTCCTCAATTACAAAAACTAACATCAAAAAGTGTCGGCCTCATTGACAGATCTGGTAGGATCATCAATGAGTCACGACTGCTCAGCATACATGGCACGATCGTTGGCCAAAAAGTATGTTCATATACACGTGTGCATGAGCCTTTAGGCATTGCCTTATAGCTGATTTTTTTAAATCAGGAAATTGAATTAACAGCATATCCAGGATGCAGAGAGTAGTTGTTAATGGAGCTTTGTCAATAATTCCTAAGTTGGGTGCTACAGAATTTTGTGCTGGGACCACTTTTATTTAATCTGTTTATTAATGATTTGGCAGTGGGGTTTGTTACCAAAGTCTCTGAGTTTGCAGACAACACTAAATATGTTGACCATTTAAAGCTATAGATGATGTGCAATCGTTACAGGGGGATCTAGATAGATTTTCACATTGGGCTGCTAAGTGGCAGATGGGATTCAATGTTGATAAATGTGTAAGGTGATGCATTTTGGGCTTAAAAATCCTTTTGCTGCTTAAAGGGCATGTCCACCATTCTAAACATTTTTTATATAATATTCTCCCTGTCCCCCCAGCCCCAACCGCTATAGTTTTAAGTTCAGAAAGTGCCCCAAATATAACTTACCTTCCCTCTTTCACGGACGCGGCTGCCGGGAGTTCAGTGCGGCGGAGGAAAGAGGGAAGGTAAGTAATATTTGGGGCACTTTCTGAACTTAAAACTATAGCGGTTGGGGATGGAGGGACAGGGAGAATATTATGTATAAAGGTTTTTACGTTAGGGGGAGAGAATCCTAATTGGGAGGGAGAGGAAGGGGAAGGGAGGGGGAGAAGGGCTGCAGTGCGCATGCCAAACTTCTCCCGGAGTGGAGATAGGAGGCAGAGTCCTATATGGACTCTGCAGTACTCCTGGTGGGCGTTTTTTTGGACTTTAGGGGGGGATAGCAGAAGAACCAGATGGAGCTGGGATGTAAGGTAAGTATTAAACTACACTACACAATGGAGCCAGTAGTGGGGGGGATTATAGTTTTGGGGGTGGACATGCCCTTTAAACTATAAATGGCTCTGTGTTAAGTGAATCCCTGTTGGAAAGGGATCTTGGAGTTTTGGTGGATAACAAACTTAAATGTAGCAAGCTGTTCCAGGCGGCAACAGCTAAGGAAAAAGGCAATAGAGGGTCGCACTCCAAGAAATTATAACAATTTTATTGTGATCCACACATCACACGTCACACGGTCGGGGGAATTACCCCTTCTTCAGTGAGAAGGGGGTATTCCCCCGAAACGTTGTGACGTGTGATGTGTGGATCACAATAAAATTGTTATAATTTCTTGGAGTGCGACCCTCTATTGCCTTTTTCCTGTAAAGCTACTGGTTCCAAAGGGAAGAACCCACAAGGCGTCTGCACCCACAGTTGGACAGAGTGCACCTCCACCATTGTTTATCTATTTGGCAACAGCTAAGGCCATGTTTATAAATTATATTTAGTTAATGTTCGATCGTGGTCATAAATGTACGGCCGCGATTGTACATTTACGACCATATGTTTATTAATTAACGAACATTTGTTACTCAACGAACGTTTGGTAGTAAACTACAGCAATGGTATTCTATGGGGATCGTAAATCTATGATTTCGTTATCGTAGATTTACGATTGGTATTAATACCCATTAATATACATAATTCTCTGGTCTGTATTTAATAGATGTATAATTTGCTTTCAAATTACTCGCTGTGATCAGATTGCAATTTGGCAAGTTTACAGGTTAATTTGCTTCTGTCCTGGGTCACTAAGAGTTAGACCACACTATGCCCAAAATCTGCGCAATACAATTAGTTTTTTGGGTCACATCTGCTTTGTGCATTGCATGGGCACAGCGATTACATGGAAATCGATCTGTCCATGCCCCACTACCTGCACTATCTAGATTGTAAGCTTTTTCACCTGGGCTCTGAGGAAGTGGTGTTTGTGCCGTGAAACACATAAGACCGTCGTTTTTTTTCCACCCTCTTAGTACACCTGTGGTTTGTGTCATATTTTTTATTATGATGCACGAATAATAACTTGATGTATTGCTTACCTGTGGCCTTATTTGTCCTGTTAACAGATAGGTCTGCCTCTGCACTTCTGGTTTTGTGACTTATCGCAAGGGTGGCTGGCCCTGACGTAGAGGGAGAGACCTGCATGCCTGGACACAGGACTCAGGGCTTAACGGTGTATGTGGGAGCACTTCTGCGCCTTTCCTCTTGTGGCAAAGATCTAGTACTTTATAATTTATAGATTTATCTACTGAACTATCTATGTATTTATCCCCCCTTTGACTTGTACAGTGCTCCATCCCCAAGTGGCGATTTAGAAATAAGCTATACATAGAAAATCCTGTAGCTCCAAAAATCAAAACACAATTTTTGGAGTGGTTTAGTATGGCTTAAGCCTTACTACAGCAAGAAAAGTGAGTCAAAATAGTGAGTGAGTCAGAATAGTGTACAGCATTAATAGTAGGAAAGAGTCAGAATAGTGTATCATTAGTTTTAGGAAACATGTGCTACCATCTCCCACTGGGTAATGGGAGGAGCTCAATATGCAGAGTGAGAGAGAGATGTACAAACTGACAGGGTTATTCAATAAAATGTCTTATCGTTTAAAATGGTGCTAATTTTGCCACAACCAATCAGATCTTATTTAACATTTGAAAGCTAACATCTGATTGGTTAGGGCAAAATTAGCAGCATTTTAAACGATAAGCAGGGAGATTCAATCAAAGTTCTTATTGTTAAAAATTGTGCTAATTTTGCCCCAACCAATCAGATCTTATTTAACATTTGAAAGCTAGCATCTGATTGGTTGCAGCAAAATTAGCGATAAGAACTTTTATTGAATAACCCTGAAGAACTTTTATTGAATAACCCTGCAATTGCTTTTCATGATTATATAAAAACAGAACAGTAACAAAAGAAACTGGCTATAATTCAATTAACAATATTAGCATATTCCATTGTACATTAGAGTATTTTAATTAACATAAGAATGTTACAAACATTCTTTTTTTGCGTTTTTGAATAGATTTTTTTTCTTTTAACCAAAATATATATTTAAACCTCCATATTGTGGCAATATTAATGGTTAATAAAAGTTAGCTATAAGAAATATTTATATCAACATGAAACACTGCTTTACAGTTTCATATTGTGAAATAGTTGGTATATTGATATTTGTGGGGGGATGGTGCCTTCTCCTTATGTTGCTTATAAAGCGTATCCTAAGAAAGAGGTTTGCTGTTTGCAAGATTAAACGTCCCTTTTAAACATTGTTCAAATACCACGAGATTAGTTTCCAAGGAGACCAGAGATGGTTGCCATAGGCACCAGGGGCCCAGGAATTAGGATTGCGATATTTTCTTTGCAATAGCTAAACGTTTCTAGGCTTCTATATTTCTTATATAACATTTATATCAAGAGGATATCAGCTATTTATATTTCACTTACTAAGAAATTTCTCACATAATACCTTTGTATAAATTATTACTGATTTGTAGGTTTACATCTATTTAAAATCTCTTTAATTTTACATTTTGTAATTTGTGGATTGTAATTGATCTACCCTTAGGTCTGTTTAAATACAGATGTTAGGAGTCAAGCTACAACAATATTTAAGCATTTTATTTTTCAGTTAATTTATGGGAATACTAAATTGCCTGTCTTCCTTTTTACTGCCAATTTTGAATACAACAAAAGTAGGGTATTTTTTTAAATTCATAAATGTTAAAAACAACAATGGAAGTTTTGGATAGCATAGTTTGGATGAACAGCAGTGCCACCTATGACTACTGTATGTTCTGTCTCTGTGTTCACTCTATAATGCGGTTTGTGGAGATTGGTAAAACCCAGTACTCTCACTGTTTAGTGATATTTACTAATTGGTAAATACTGGGGCAATAAATACTGTGATATAATAATCATGTTACATTGTTTGGTATGATTATTATTAATGTGGATTTATATAGCGCCATCTTCTGTAGCGCTACAATTACATGTATAGATTCACATCAGGACCTTCCCCGTAGAGCTCACAATCTAAACACATTTATTTGACACATACAACCTATCAGTATGTCTTTATGATTGTGGCGAAAACCGGAGTGCCTGGTGGACACCCATGAAAGCATGGGGAGAAAATACAAATTCCTTGCAGATGTTTCCAAGATTGGAATCGAACTCAGGACTTCCGTGCTGCCCTTTTTGCTTATAGCCATTTTCTTTTCCTTTCCTACAAATTTTCCTTACTGGAGGGAGGGGAAGAATAAAATATACTAATAAATAACAGTGACTTTAATGTTAAGTTCCTATTTACGCTTTTCCTTTCTGCAGTGCCATTAGCCTGGCCCACTATAATGCGCTGCATTCTGATCCATTATTAAAAGGCAGGCATTTATTTTTTGGTGCAGTTTGCATGCATTCCAATAATAGAGATAAGATAGGAATTCAACACAAAATAAAACTGCACTGACATTTGCAATAAAGGGAAAGCGTTTCTAATGCATTTGTACACATGAGGCCTCTTGGCTGATATTTCCATGTTGTGCATGAATCCAACCAAGTAAAAACATGTGTAAGTCTGGCACACCTCTCTATGTTTTTTCCCTATTGTACATTTTTACCCTGAAACCCAGTTATTTTTAATTTTACCAATTTTTTTAGCAACTGTGTATTAAGATATGAATTATCTTTGCAGATAATAATTGATGTAATTGATAACATTTTGTCTTAGAGCAGTGGTTCTAATGGAAGGAAAGTGTTTTTGGCTTCATTGAGCCATCACTAGTACAACATAAACCTTTGGTCTAGATTGTTAAGTGACATTCGAGACATATCACCAAGGATTCAAGTAGGTAAGGAAGGGTTTTGGCTAGAACTCCCTTTCTCGTTATTCAAATAGGGAAGAAAAATCTTCTGGGTAAGGGTCTACAGCTGGCACTCTCATTGAGCTTGAAGTTATATGAAGGTGGAAAGCTGTAATGTGAAAATTTATCTTGAATGTCATTTTCATATCTAAATAACAATGGAAAAAGTAGAAAATGTTAATTTTCAGTGCTGTATGTCCGTAATTAAATGGAATGTTTACACACATTGTTTACAGCAAATGGCACCCAGAGCATTATTCAATACTTCAAGGTTTCTGGAAAATAGAATTTGTGGTGCAAAAGTGCCCTTTTAATGGAACAAAATCATGAAAATCCCCCACTTAACGGACCTAAACCTCTATGTTTACAAGTATCTTAAATGTTTTTTTCCAGCCTGGGGGATTCTGAATGTTGATTGAACCCATAGGGCGGACATTACATATTTTTTTATTGAGGAGTATTAGTTTAATGCACATGAAAGAATTTTTTTAATGTATTAAAATAAGTAGGAGAATTAACTGCCAGCTGCAAGGGTTAATTCTGGGTTAAAGTTTTGCTACCCAATTCAGTACCTATTGCTTACGGAGGCTGCCTGGGTATTGCAAAAGACAACTGCACAGCTGGTATAGGTTTTCTGCTATTGAATCGCCTGTCTATAGATCTAACTCGAGGTGCTGTTCGTATTTTTAAAGCTGCAAAAAGGTTTTTTGTCATTAAAGGGTATGGTAACTCCCCAAACAAAATTTTAGTATGTGCTAGGAAAAGGCTGCAAACCTCTACCTCACGAGGTTTACAGCTGCCAAAGAGGCCCCCAAATGTACTTACACGCCTTCATTCCCCAACGCCTTCTGCTTAACTTCCATGTCTTTCCGAGCATGGAACTCAAGCAGGAGGGGCTCGACCGACATCCGCTCCTGTGATTGGCTAAGGCATTGCGTTATCATCCTGTGCGTACCAGCACTGTTTATTCAAAAGTTTAAAAGAAACCAGAGATAATTTACGGGTATTACTAGAGGCCCCAAAAGTAATTTTTAACTTCTTAGTTTGATTAGGTGTGAGAAGTTGGGTGTTATTACACTTAAATTGGGATAAATTCCCCCTGTTCCAGATTTCATTAAAGGGTATGTCCACCACCCAAAAAAAAATTTGATATTAAGCTAAACACCTCCCAAAACCTAGTTTTTAAAAAGTTCTCCTCGGCTCCTAAACGTACTTACCAACCCTAATTCCCTCAGCTGTCTTCTGTTGCTGTTCCATGCCTTTTCCACTTCTTAAACAATCACAGAGGCCACTGCCAGTCCGGCCCTTTCGGCTGCTTCCATGCATAGAAAAGGCACGGAACATCGATTTTTTTTTAAGGGGCGAGTCCACCCACAGAAAAAAAAACCTATACTACATTTTTCGACCCCCACAACACCGAGATTTAAACAGGGAGATTCAATAAAAGCTCTTAAATGGTGCTACTTTTGCCCCAACCAATCAGATGTTAGCTTTCAAATGTTTAATAAAATCTGATTGGTTGGGGCAAAATTAGCACCATTTTAAACAATAAGAACTTTTATTGAATAACCCTGATGGTTTCTTAGCTTCCCATGGACTCTGAAGCCCTTATTTCTTACCTTTCACTGCCACTCTTTTCCTCCCAGGTCCTCACCTTCTCTGTAAGCTCAGATTGCTTTTTAGAGGAGGCTCGCAGGACAGAGGACAGTCAGTCACTGACTGTTGAAATCCAGAAAAAGCCAGCAACTGTGTGAGATGTCAGATTTCTTGAGTTGGTGAAAGGTTAAGGCTTCAGGGACTGTGGGATAGGTAAGTAACTATAACAAACCTGGGGAAGGTAGGAATAAGTTTGTGTTCTGGGAGTGGAACAATTGAGAGATTGCTAGATGGCTTGAATTTAGATATGGTTACTGGAAAAAGAGAGACCTGTTGAGAACAAACAACTTGGAGCTGGGTTAACTTGCCAAACTAAATTAGAAGGACCAATATCTATACCAACAAAGCTTCATCCCTTTTTGGTAATTGGGCCCAAATCAATTTCCCAGATGGGCTTCTTTGGTTTGGGTGGGCTCTGCATGGGTGGGGCTTTCACTTTTACTGTAATCCATTTTTCCACAGAGAGACGTAGTTGATTGAACACATTCTCACTTCTGGATGAAGCACAGTAAGCATGCCTGTCCCATTATGAGAGGAATTTAAAACTGTTATTGACTTTACAGGGGTATATTCGGTAATGAATTGCATAGTAAGACAAGTGGTACATCATAAACAGCATTTTAGAAGCTATAGGTTAGGAGGAAATGTGTTTTAGTCCACAATTCTCCATGAAGTTTTAAATGGGAAATGTGGGATCCATTCAAGTGACCTTTATTAAAAGAGGCTACTCCTACATTTAAAATGACTCCAGAACCATGCTTCTTGCTGCAGTCTATCCAAAGTTACAGCAGTATAAAGGGTGTTTGTTCCTGTGTGCACTGTGAGCTGTGACAATCACCAGCACCACTGATCTGCCCCCAGTTCTTAGGTTGGTGTATGCCCACAGCTGGGACAGAGTATCTTCAGCTTCATCACAAGTCCCACCCCCTAACTTCTTGATCATTTTTAAAGTTAGCCTCAAGCCTAAAATGGAAAAAAACCTCCCAGTTGTTCATTATGCCAACCAAATCTGTAATGTATGTACCTAGTTTAAGGTAGAGGAAAGGACAGAGAATGGTTGCAGATCTGTAACTAGATTCAGAAAAGATTAATTTTTTGGGGAGTGGGACTTTTTATAAAGCTCATAGTGTGCCTGTCACACCGACCGAAACATACAGGACATATAAGGAAGTGGAATTTTACAAGCCTATGACTTAAGATCCAGAGAAGCTAGTGACATCATAATAGGCATGTTTCTAAGGTAAGAGATAGCTTGTAAAGGGTAACTTGTATGGCACAGTTTCCCTTTTAGAAGATTATTTATTGTGCTTTACCGAGGGTGAGAGGGGGTAGGATATCATTATGGAAGTGGCAATAACCATGGGGATTGCTGCAAGGTAAAAACTCCCAGAAGGCAAACAACACATCATTTTATTTAGAGGTTTCTAGGCTAATGAGAAATAAGTGTGTTTACCCTAAACTTCTCATTTAATTCAGTAGTATGGCTAAAATCCAAATCTAGTGTTTCTCCATATATTTTGCTGTCCTATGGCCTACACATGCACTGTTTAATAAACCATATGCCTTAAGTCACCTCTTGTTTTATTTTACCCTTCAAAAGGAAAGTCAAAGTCCTTCTTTCTGTGATTTTTCAGATACCGATCTTCATAGTAATGAGGTTGACACTGTAAGGCTAGCGTGCCTCGATCAACATTCAAATACACATCGATTTTCTATTTAAGCCTCGGCAGGTTTTCACAGTGATTGTCCATATAGCAAATCAAATTTCCTTGCATGAGTCTCATTCTCTGACCAGATGTTATGTGCATTAATGATGACCAAGTTGAGTGATTTCTTTGCCTTTTTTAAAATTTATTTTACTTTTTTTCTCCCATTGTAATTGATACCTATAGTCTAGATTTTCATTAAAAATACTTTACTTAATAAATAATTAAGTAAAGTATAACTGTCCAGTGCATTGTGGATGGGATTTAGTCTAAGTGCTCATTCTCAATTCTCTTGCTGATACTAGGTGAGTTTTAATTATATGCTAAGCTCCACTGAGCTGTTAAAAGTAGCCTACAGTGGTCAAAGCATTTTTCTAAACCGTCTGAATAAAATAACTGCTCCATTTTTTAGTGGTGCTTGAGTTTGCAAGCAGAGATTTTAGCTATTGCCTCCTGATATTGAGACAGCAGCCTATTCTATTTCAGCTTCTGTTGTGAAGACATTAAAGGTTTGTACACACGTCCAATTTGGCACCGAGCCACGACCACCGACATCCCTGCGTTTGACGCGCGAATGTTTCGGCGTTGTGGGTCGTTGCTCACTGCACACATCGGTCGTGTGTACGAGCCTTAAAGGACAACTCCACCCTCATAAGAACATCTTTTAGAAAGAATCGCCTCTTTAAAATATGTTGATATATCATAGTTTGTCCTATGAATTCATTACTGTATGCCTGCTATGCTTCTGGATGCCTCATGGAAACTGAGCAATTTAGAAACCTGTACTGAGCCTGGGCATGCTCAGAAGAGGCAGATAGGGGATTAACATTCAGTCATCGGCTGTGATGACAACTGTCAAATCCATAACTGACAGTTGCTAACTGGAAGAACCAGGAAGCAGAAACAGGGGAAACAGGACATTGTGCAGGATTTCAGGTTAGACTTATATATTTCAGATTTCAAACTATTACCGTTTAGGGTTTTGGGGGGTGATTTACCTGTATGTAAGTAAGTTTTCATTTTGGGGCTGGACTTGCCCTTTAACTTTATTAAGGCACCCATTTATAAATGATTATCATTGTTTTAAAGGGGAAGTTCAGTGCAAATACATGTTCTTTTCAGAAAAAAGAGCAGTATTTTTTCATCCCAACGACCTTAATCTGCCAATTCAGCATTTAGTCTGTGTATAAATAAATGCAACCAAAATACTAACTTCCTGTTTGCAGGACGCCTAATAGAGACCATTATGGTCTTGCCCTTGACCCAGTGCCTGGGTTGATTCAGTTGCTCAGTAGAGATCTGAGCATGTTTGATCCATCCAACAGCCAATCAGTAGAAATAACTGTTAGGACTATTCCAAGGAAGTGGTGCATCCTAGGAAGAAGAAGGACCGTTAGAACCTGAAGTGTCAGCTCACTAATGTCAACAGCAGGGAACAGCAAAGGGTATTAAAATGGAAGAGAATATGTAGAATATCTAAGTATGCATTACACAAACTAAAAATTTAACACATATTGAGAATTTCCACTGAACTGTCCCTTTAATTCACCTGTCAAATGAATAGAAATGCATTCAGGGGTGTAACTAGAAATTACTGTCCCCCTTGATAAACCATAAGGCTTATCTACAACAGTATCTGTAATAGGCTGCTCCATATTTTCATCTCTAAATAACTTTAAAGGGCAACTGTGATCTCCAAACAAGTTAGGGTTGAATGAAAGCCTGCAGTATTTTCTTTATAATGAGCCGACAATCACATCTCTGGCTTCATCCTGTGAGAAATGATATTGAGGTGAATGTTCAAACTTCCTGCTTCCAGTAGGTTGAGTGAGATCACCTGACCTCTGCTAGTCCCTCTCCCCCGGGGGAGAAGCATGCTCAGTTAAGACTTAATTCTGGGGAAATCAGGAAGTACCTGGGGGAAAAAGTGACAGTTGAGAAGGGGAGCCTATTAATGCAGGCAGAGGCTGGTCACATGACTACAAACTGGTAAAATGGCTAAAAACAGGAAGTGTTCAACCAGGAAGTAATATTGCTGAACCTTTCCAGCAAAAACTTCTCACAAATTTTATCTAGAGATGTCATTTAGGTTTTATTTTGAAGGTATGATGGAAGGCTTTTTATATAATCCTTACTAGTTTGGAAGAATTGGAGACCACAGTTACCCTTTAAACTTTGGATTTTAGCTGGTTTTAATTGTGCAACAATAGGAAGTTTTAACCTTTACATTTTTAATATAATTTTGCTACTAAACAGAATAGCAAGGATCATGCATTGTGGGGATACCTTATATATTTGAGTATAAGCCGTGGTACCTAAATTTTTGCCTGAAAAATGAGTAAAACTGATTGACTTGTGTATAAGCTGATGGTAAAAATTATCAAATAAACAGCAGAATTCCCAGTTGCCCCATACAGTACCCATACAGTATTGGTGCCGATATCCAAATCCAGTAATCTGGAATTCCTTGGCAGTCCAGATGTTTGGAAACTAGAACTCCCAGCATGCTTTGGTTGCTGGGAGTTGTCGTTTCTAAACATCTGGAGTAGCAAGGTTCAAGCAACAAATTCTTGCTGTTGTGTAGGTCCCCCTATCCCACCCCCAACCGCCAAGTTAGATTTTGCCTAAAAACCTTAGAATGATACTTACAATCCTCCGTTCCACGAAGCTCAGATAACGGCCCTCTGTTTGCTGGAACTGCAAGCAGGGGGCCGGACCGGCAGCCGCGTCTGTGATTGGCTAAGAGGCACTACAGCAAAAGCTTTAACGCTAGGGCGAGGTTTTAAAAAGTTAGTTTGGGCAGGGGGGGGGGGGAGGCTACCTTGTCGAGGTAGGGAAATAGAAGGGACCGGATGAGTCACTGACAGGCTCCTACACTGCACTTTCCTGGACTTAGAACAGGCACAGCAAGAAAACCATTTGGAGCTGGGATGTAAGGTAAGGATTTTTAAACACTACATATTTGGGCCAGTTGTGGGTTAAATTTTTGTTTTGAGGGTGTTTGTTTTAAGGCACTCACACAATATACACCACATAAAATCCCATAAAATGGTGGAAAATACCACTAACCAACTTTTATTTCATCAAGAACAAATCTGTAATGTTCACAATAGCCAAAAGTACTAAAGATCCCTATGCATGTTTATAAAAAACACACAGTTACAGGGCTGGAAATATTTAAACATGTATTCCACCTTGTTAGCTCAAAATAACAATTTCTTCTTTGGATTTATATCCAAGCAATTAAGCAAGTAAATAATTAATATTTTATTTAAATGTTTATGGTTATTGATGGCCAAACAAGGGCCATCTTATGAATACAACTGGATGTTAATGCTATCAACCTAAATATTGTCTTCCAATGTATCTGTTGCTGTGCTTTTAAAGAGACTAAGATTGTCACTCACAGTAAAAGGATGAATGATCAATAAATTCACGTGTCTCCATTTCAGTAGAATATGGCTCTGGCAGGAAAGCAGTATGAAGGATCCTTGAACAACCCTAGACCTGATCTGTGGACCTCGTCTATCTCCCGTGGGAAAGATGAAATTATTATAAGCCTTATATCTGCCTTAGATTCTATGGTAAGTTACATTTTTGATTTGCATTTATTTGTGACCTTGAGTAACCTTTAGAACTTACAGTGTTAGATCACAAAAGAGCCACAAACCTTATATTAATTATGATAGTGGAACGGAAAGCCAGCAGCTGTTCTGAAGAAAATAATACACAGCACTTTCTTTGCTTTCAAATGGCAAGTAATTATAGTGGAGGCTTGACAAGGTTAAGCCAATATGAAGGGGGGGGGAGTAACATTTAATACTCAAAGGAATCCAGCAACCTCATCCTTCTGTGTCTTAAAGAAGAAAGTTAGCAATATTTTGTTTAGTCAGTGTGGAATAAAAGAGACCATTTGACAAGATTAATTGTGTAGAATTTACAGGCAAGAAAAATTGCTTTAAGGAAAAAAACCTATCCTGCATTGATTGTCTGCAATGGCGGAGTTGTCTGTGCTTAGAATACCCATTCTTAATGAAATTAACCAGTCAGGTACCAGGGAAAAGTAGATAAAAACAGATAAAAAGGTTTAAAAGGCATATTTATTCTTAAAAGAGGCAAATCATATTTAGTGTTTTCTGCTCCATTAATACATGGTCACTAGAACCATTATAAAGGTTGATTTTAGTCCCGAAAATTTAAAATACTGAAGTGTTTCCATCAGGACTATTTCGCCTTACAGTGAGATGGTTGTGTATGTATCAGTTGTTTTATAACATTAAAATGTGAAAAATAAAGCTTAGTGAATTAATTATTCTGTTCTACACGGAAGAGTGACATTTTGCTGAACACTTTATTAGTGGGAGACAGAAAGGTTAGTTAAATAAATATGATTTATATTTAACAAGATTACTGGTCAGTGAGGGTTTTTGCCATTAAAGGCTCAACAATTATACTCATATTAGCAAATCACATGTCTGTTGTTTTGAAAGATTAACCTGTAGTGTTTACTACACCATGGAATTGTGTAGTGTTTAATTGCAAAGCCAAATTGTACTTACTGGTGTGAATGTGACAAAAATGGAAGGGTAAAATATCTGAGAACCATGAGTAAGGGCTAGTGCGAGTAATGCCATTGCGCAATCGCAGAACACATGCGCTGAAACCTGCACAAGCACACTGAAAATGCCACAATCTGGTGTGCTAGGATGTGATGTAGTGTGGCCTCTGTCTAAAGCAACATAAAATGTCTGCACAAGTGTGTGTTATAGTGCCATATTGTGTTTCAAGTGTTTAGTTAAAATGGGCAAACGTTTCAATAAAACCAAAATGTGTCATATAGTTTACAAAATAACTTGTAGGTTTTTATGTTATACTATAATCTTGTCCTACCCCATCCTACCTTGTTTGGTAATTACAGTGCAATTGTTGACTGCATTAAACAGCAGCATTCTGGGTAAAGGCATTACATTAATTCTGGTGAAATTGTGCCTGATTTCATTTAAATGCTATAAGATGACAGCTGCAATTTATAAAATTCTGGTTAATGGGGAAAATGGAGAAAATATATGGGAACATTATATTAGGCAGATTCAATAACAGATGCAAACGTTTGTCCATGCTGTTAATCTGCAGAAAACAATCAGATGTTTGTTCTTGCGATGGCGCGTTTTTTTTCCCAGTCATTGGAATCGCGGCAAAGCACCAAAAACACGCGTTTTCGGGTGTGATGAAATTGCGATTTGCATTCCACATTTTAAATTGCAATCGCATGCGGTTTTCTATATGTAACGGAAAAAACGCATGCGCAAACGCAACAAAATCGCACATGAAATCGCACGCGATTTCGTGTGCAATTGCGATTGCATTGCAGTGTGGCCGTGCCCTTACACTGTAGTAAGATCACATCTGAATTGTTGCTGCAGATTATAGCACAGACAAACTTTAGCACATATTATTGCATGAGCTATTACACCCAATGGCCTTGTATTACTACATTTTAGAAGTGACTGTTAACTGTCACATCAAAGAGAATCATTTTAGCACTTTGAAATGTGTTTGTAGTGGACAATAAGAAAAAGATTGTACCAATACCAATATTGGATGAAACGCTTCTTGAAAATTAATCAGGTTAAAGGGTATCTCCACTAATATATGATACTTAGCTTTTTTCAGTTTAACGGAACAACTGGTGGTAAAGGAGTTATGTCTAACCTCCTGTTCTTAAATAAAAGGGCATGTCCAGTGAAAAAAAAAACATTTGATAGAAATGCAGAGCACCCCTCTAAACCCCAGTTTCGCAATATAATGAAATGCTGAAGATGCCCCATAATGGACTAATCTGACCCGGCTCCTCCTCTGCTCTGTGGCTGACAGACGCTCTACTACCTGATCATGGTGTGGCGTCATGCCCCATTGCCTGAGAGCCACAACTAGGAAGTAGTGTGGCTGTAGGAGCAAAGCTGCAGCTCAGACGGCGAGGGACTGGGTCAGATAAGTATTTCATTATTATGCAAAACTGGGGTTTGGGGGATGCTCTGCATTTCTATCAAAAGTTTTTTTTCCACTCTACGTGCCTTTTAAACATCCAGGAACAGGCAGGGAACACAGAGAACATAACCACAGTAACAAACCAGCACTGGCTTCTCTGACAGGTCCCAAACACTCCCTTGCACAGCATGCATTGAGCGTCCGGACGCTGGATTGTGTCCATGGGTAAGTACCTCATGTTCTTCAATTAAACTGAAACAGCTAAATTTAATTAATGAGTGGAGATTCCCTTTAATCCTCTGCTTTTGAAGAATTTACAGAGATTCACTATCACTGTACTTTTGAGAGACTTATGGCAGCTATTCACTGTTGTTACAAAGGTCACAAAAAGTGCTGCAATCATATTGGTTGTGTCAGTTGTGTGCATCAGCTGCAAATCTGATTTTAAAGTAAAGGAGAACTATAGTGCATATAAAGTTATTTCAAAAACAGTTAAAATAAAAAGTACCTGGGGCAGGGAGTTAGGATTGGTACTTTCTACCTCCCAATATCATTTCTATGAGGAGTGGCAGCACAGAGAAAACTGCTTTTGCCAGGCTTCAGCACTATCTTTAATACAGGAAGGCCTAGGGCCATAATCTTGCAGATGAAACTGTATTTGCTGTAGCTCCACAATTAAACAATATTGGGAGGTAGGAATAATGCATCCTACCACCCTGCCCCAGGTACTTTTTATTTTTAAAAAGTAAATTTTTACATTATAGTTGTCATTTTACCTTTTGTTGATTACCGCAAAAAGCTTAGCGTGACTTTAAGTGGACTTTTAGCCCTTTTTTGTATTTCTAACCTTTCTGTATTATCTACAGTGTTCTGCACTCTCTAAACTTAATGCTGAAGTGGCTTGTATTGCTGTTCACGAGGAAAGTGCATTTGTAGTTGGAACAGAGAAGGGGAGATTTTTTTTAAATGCTAGAAAAGAACTTCGAACTGATTTCCAACGTTTCTGTGGTAAGTATTTATTACAATAAAATAATCATTGTTCCTTTTTGCTAAGTTTGCTTTTTAGCTGGGGTTTTTGCCTTACTCTGGATCAACTGTTAAGTAGGGTTAAAAAGGAGGGTGAAAAGGTTGGACTTGATGAACGCATGTCTTTATTCAACCTCAATTACTATGTTACAATATTTACACTTATTTATTGTATACATTGATTAGCTAGAAGATTTTAGGTAAAATGTATATTGTATTTATATACACACAATATCTATCTATCTATCTACTGTATGTATCTATCTATCTATCTATCTATCTATCTATCTATCTATCTATCTATCTATTTATCTATCTATTTATCTATCTGTAACTGTAGGTGCAAGATTCTAACAGCTTCACAAATTAGTTATTTTGGGTTTTGGAATGGGTCACACAACAAATAGACTGTTCCTTATTATGTTTGAGCTGTATTTCACACAGTACTATTCAAAACAATACATTATTTCAAGACCCAATGGTACTCATCATGGGCATCATGGTGCAAGGGTGCCTTACCTTGAATCATGGGGTTAGATATGCAAGGTATATTCTTCTTTTTTTTTACATGGGTTTTCTCTGGGTTCTCTTGTTTTCTCCCACAATACAAAAGAGATACTGGTTTGTTGTGTTGATTTGTTATTCTGTATGTGCTGCACTTCCTATGGAATTACCAGCTTTGTCTTCTACAGTGTTCATCACTTTGCAAATATTATGCTGGTGTGCCTTCTATGTAACATTAGAAAATAACTGTTTGATAAATTGAAATCACCATAATTTAATTGGTTAGAAATGAAGCCCCTTCCTAATAAATAAATATACTGGTCGGATCCTTTGTGTTACTTTCATTTTATGATGATTTTACCACATAACATTTACAAGTCTGCAGCGGCAGAATGTCATGAGAGGCATAGTAAAATCAGCACGTGAAGGCAGCCACAGATTTATCGATACCTGTTATAGGTGACTGTCTGAATATTTTCATAGATATCAGCTGGTGAAGGAAAAAAGGCAGGAATATTTTATCATGCTCTATTTAATAATGATGTGCCAGTGAATTGCTAATTTAATGGCTCATCTGCCAATTGGAACTGCCTAAAGTCACCTGGGGGAAGACAGTTGTTAGGGTTATAGTCCGTAAATGAGCATAATAACACTAGCCTATCACTATCTTAGAAATTCAGTTGTGATCACTTTATTTATATATTATTTATATTATTTATTAATATAATATACTGTATATGTTTTAAGAGAGGAACAGCAAAAAGAACAGGCAAAGAGGTGCTCTTGGAAACTAGAATATACTGATGCTCCTATGGTGACAGGGGACTAGTTCTTTATATATATAAACTGATTGGCAGTGTTATGGAGGGAAGTTATGGGCGGTAAAGGTAATGCATTCTTGATTACAAGCTAAAATGTCATAGTGGGTTCCTTTGAGTTTACAAAGGAGCTTTCTATGATACATGCATTTGGATAACTCATAACTATAAGTTATAATTAGATCTGATTTGACATAACACATAACTGATACAAACTTTGTATTATAGGAAATAACACACCCCAACAATAAAATATAAAGATCTTAAAAGTCACCATTTAGTTTCATGACCTGTTACTAAACACTCTGCCTTTGGCCTCATACTTTTTATATTTATGGCGCATTATTCCCTTTACAACTTCCTGTAGAAAGCACTATTATATGTGAAAAAGATTCACAAACGCCTATTACAGTGAATGCTTGTGAAGGTTCTCATTCATCCAGGTCATGAAACCTGAAAACAAAATATCTGATGTATTCAATTAGATCAACTGGACTTGAAGTTTAGTTCTTGAAGACGTTTTGCTAGTCATTCTCTGAATTGAGAAAGCCAGTTGAATGACTAGCGAAACGTCTTGAAGAACTAAACTTCAAGTCCAGTTGATCTAATTGAATACAACAGATATTACAGTGAATGTTTTCTTCATTTTTGGGCTATAGCGGTTTATTGCACACTTCATGCTCTGTGTTACGGTAAGTCTGTCAGCCATGTGCTTTTTATCATTCTGGAACTTCTCAGTTGCTTCAAATTATTATTATTATTGTGGATTTATATAGCGCCAACATCTTCCGTAGCGCTTTACAATTACATGTATACATTCATACAGGCCCTGCCCCAAAGAGCTTACAATCTAAGCAAACACAGGGAGAACATACAAACTCCTTGCAGATGTGTCCAAGGGTGTATTCGAACTCAGGACCTCAGTGCTGCAAGGCATCAGTGCTGACCACTGAGCCATAACGGTTAATGTGTAATTTACTTCACCACACGTGTATGAAACTTGGTTTCACTTAATACAGTCTCTCTCTGGGGATAGATTTTTATTTTGTGTTTTGGTTTTAGGAGGACCCCATAAAAAGGACCCAGAAAATGATGGGCAAAGGAGAAACAGGGACTGTGTTCGGAATGTTCAAAGAGTCTCGCCAGGACCACCATCTGATATTTACCTTCTTAGGAAGATGGTTGAAGAGATCTTTGATGTGCTTTACAGTAAGATAATCTGCAATTGTTTTTAAATTTTTTGTATTTACATTTTAAATTACAATCAAAAATGCTTATTAAGCAAATGTAATCAGTGCTAAATTATTAAATGTTTATTTTCTTACATCACCCACTGTGCACAGGATGCCATGTTAACTGGCACGCATTTCTGTGAATCAGCTGTAACTGGCAAGAGTAACCTAAAAAGCATATGTATCATTTGGAGCAGGGCCTAAAACAAAATGGTGGTTTATAATTAAATTACGGTAAAAAAAAAAATAAACATCTTTTATGTACAAAGATAATAAACACATTAAACCTGCAAAGTGTAACATCTTAAATGAAAGACTCCAACACTATCTAATGGCAATTGTTAACTGTCATTCTTAAAGAGGCCATATATGCCATGACAGTATTGTGCAAAATTAGTTAACATGCTGTATTTGAATTGTATATGGCACCAAATCGGACCAAGATTATTAATCCTATTTGTCTATCAGACTTAAGGTAAAAAGTTTGAACAGTATGAAAACGATCAGTATGAGCAGTAAATTGCCTGATAATATTGTAGCATGTATGGGATACTGTTGCACCTATGGCAAATCTGCTAAAATCTAGGAAAGATACCCTTTGTGTATTTAAGGTAGCCATACAAGCTACAATCCCAGTAGTAAGATCAAGATATCGTATGATTGCCGGCCCATGTATGAGGACCTAGCAATTTACAGGGAAATTCAGTAAAAGTTCTTATCGTTAAAAATGGTGCTAATTTTGCCCCAACCAATCGGATTTTTTTCTTCGTTAAAAATGGTGCTAATTTTGCCCCAACCAATCAAATTATTTTTCTTTATTTGAAGGGGATTTGGTGGCTATAGCATTGTTGCCATTTACGTAATACAACTTAAATTCTTACATTTTTTTTTTTTTGCTTACAGAATAAGGAAATTACTGATGTTTGTATGAGTGGGAACAGTAAATCACAGTTGCAAAACTAAACAAGACCATTCTGTTGCAAAACTAAAGGTGGCCATAGATGCACCATTGGATCCTGTGCTAATTTTTCAGGAAAAGTTTTGTGAAACATTTTTTCACCTCATCATCAGTAATTTCCTTATTCTGGAAAAGAATTTAAGTTGTATTATGTAAAGGGCAACAAAACTTTATACACCAAATCCCCTTCAAATAAAAGAACCCAGAGTAAGGAACTAAACTGCTAGGCCCTCACCCTTGGGCTTACCTTAGTTATTTCCTCTAAAGCAGGGATTCTCAAACAGTGTGCCTCCAGATGTTAAAACTACTGTACATCTCCTGGAGGCACACTGTTTGAGAATCCCTGCTCTAAAGTTCCAAATATCACACTAGTTTACCCTGCCCACTGATTGTGAATGGGGCCCGACCAATCAGACTATGCACTCTGCAAGAAGTAAATTTTTCCATTGGCAAAGCTACTGACTAAGTGTTGGGATGGAGCATCACTGGACATGCTGGTGAGGACCAAGTGGTTTACAGTAGGTCCTTGTGGCTTATGTCCTCTCCTTAGGGGCTTTTATTGGGAGGTGTCCCAGGGGTAGGTATAGGTGTCATTGTTTTATTGACTGGTTACTAGAGAGGGTCAAACATGCTGATTTTTCCACAAGTAGGTTTGTGAAATACCTGTAAATTCCAATGACAAAATTTGGATGTCAATATTTCTTGCTTCCAGCTTGTAACAGAATTTCGGCAGATGTTCAAACTGTACATTTTCATCATTGAAGTCTATAATTTCATTAAAAAACCTAACATACTTCATGCTTCTCCAAAAACATGTTTTGCTTGACTCTTATTTAAACAATTCCTTTAATCCTAGGTGAAGCCTTGGGGAAGTCAAATGTTGTGCCTGTGCCATATGAAAAGGTGATGAAAGATACTGGATCAGCAATAGTCTTGGGATTGCCTGATGGAATCAGTTTCAAAAAACCTGCAGAATATGATTTGAAAAGCTTGTTGCTTATTTTAGAGCACAGCCACAGTATCAAATTTAAGCTAAAAAGGTGGGTTTGAAACTACAAATACAATGCTAATAATATACCCTTAAAATAAGAATGCCATATCTAATAGGAAAAAGAACACTAGGGGGCTAGGCTCAAACTGCAGTAAAAGGTGTCTCAAATCAGATTTTGTTTCCCCTTAAATCTGACAAAGTTATGATAAACTGTGCAAACAGGCCAAATCAAATGTGAATGTGATCATTTCAAATCAAACATTGAGCACATATATATATATGTGGTCTAAATCCGATTCAGATCTGATGTTTGGACAGTCTGAACAATTAAATCAGAATTGCGTGAACTTTTAACACTTTTTCAAAGTTGTATGACATAGTTGTCATAAATGTGCAGACTAACAGACAGCTTTGTATGGCAGCTGTAGTTAACGTTTCTCAAAAAATTCTAATCAGTGAAGCCCCTCACATTGCATTCCCACCATTCTTGGCCTTGTTTTCTCACCCAAATAGTCCTTCGGACATTAGTAGCCGCTATTAATGCAAAGAAAATCATTATTTAATAATTGCATTACTTTCTACTTATCATTGGGTGAACCTTACAGATGCCCTTCAAAATATGGAAATAAGGAACAGAGATTTCTGGCTTATTTCCATGGAACTTTAAGAAAATGCTACACCTATTAAAAGGTTTTTACAGCATTTATTAGTGATGTCTGAAAACCAAAGGTCTGCGCTATACTGATGATGGCTCAGTAAAGCTGAAACCGGTCTGTGGCTGGCTCTCTGGTTTTACATTTAGATCGTGGGATTCTGTAAAAATGTTTTAATAGGTGTAGCATTCCATAAATATTACCCAGAAGTCTTCATTCCTTATTTGCATATTCTGAAGGGGAGCATATATTCTCCCTATCTTATTTAATTCATTAGCGACATCAGCCAAGTCAAAGAATCAAAAAATAAGAATTGATCATTAAGACATGCAGTGTGACACTAACCCAAGTGTTCCCTCTGTTTGTTTACCTTTGTTTTTTATGATTGAATTCTCAGTGTAAATGGAGAAATATGCTACAGTTTAACGTAGAGCTAATGTCTGGGTTTCTTGCACGCTATCGGCCATTCTTGTGATCCATTAGCGCATGAAAATCACAGCTCAGTATATGTTAATGTGGGTTGGCACATTGCATGCGCTGAGCTGCAATCCATTTTTGGAGCGCATGCAATCATCATGTTTTTGCGGATCGAATGCGATCTCATTGTGCAGATTACAGCGCAAACTGGCAGTATTGCACGTGAAATGTGCACCGATGCGTGTGTGCTTTTCACGCTCCTTGCCGTCTGTCATAGTGTGACCTCAGCCTTAATTATCAGTCTTTGTGACTTTATAGACTCTTTCTTGTTTTTATGGCCTGGTTGCAATTCTAAATGACCACAATAACCAGGCAGCACTTTAATTAACATTGTAAAAGAAAATTCAATTGGTTTGACCCTAGAACCTGACAGTAATTTACATATATAACATGTAACTGACAAGGTTTTAGCAAGTGCCATCATTGCCATATGGGTCAGAACAAGGGAACTGGACAGAAAGATTAATAATAAATAAAAATCTCCACAATCTAAATAGTTTCTGGAATGTTGTGTTAGGTTAGATGCACACAGGCATTTTACTGCGGCCAACATTTTTGCTGCAACTAATCATGTGGTCTATAGGAGACCTCTTGATCGGCCATGAATAACCAACATTTTCAAACGTCCTTTCTTACGATTTGGATGAAAGAACACTGACTCTTTGGCCCTACTGAAGTACCAAAATATTGGTCTGTTGCCCAAAAATATGTGTGTACCTAGCCTAAGCTGGTCATACAGTACAAACTTACCTCTTGATATTCCTGTGGTGTTCCGACACCTGCCCGGAACTATCATTATGTGATCGATATTCATTCTCATATAATTGATCGTAATTACGATTACAAACATGATCCGGACGGGAAATGTTGCGGGAATGTCATCAGGTAAAACTGCTGCTCCATTTAACATTATAATTAATTGGCATCTATATCTTCCTTTGTTTCTGTTTTTAAAAAATGGTGACATTTTCTGTATACTCTGCCTAGGCCTGCTGAAGAGCCCATCAGAGATTCAAAATCTTGTTTAGAGATTTCTCCGCCTGTGACATCAAAGGTTCTTCCTGACACAAGCCAATGTCCCAAAGTCCACAAATCCTTGAATCAAGATCACCTTTCCCATGCTTCAAACTTTATCTACAGTGTTTCACAACCAAGCCAGAATTCACTGGATTGTAAACCAGATGCTCACCCCAACATGCACGCACCCAATATAGCCAATGAAAATACGGTCCACAGACCGCAGAGTGACCAGGACTTCCCAGACTGTTGTGGTAAAAATCTAGTTTCAATGAAATGAAATCTATAAAATTGTTCAATATATTTTATCTTATTTTTGTATATGAATAAAAGCTTTAGATCTTAGAAACATACAAATTCCAGCTGAAATTCTAAATTTGTTAAGCTGTAGGATTAAAGGCTAAAGCCCCATTCTCACTACAAATGGACGAAAATTTAACTTAAACAGTTCATATTTTTGTCCATTTTCTTCCATGTGAAGTGCCCCATTTTGAAAAATCTTGTTGCTGAAAACGGTTCCGTTTTTCGGACTGAAATCTGTTAAAACATACCACAACACGCATTTTTGGACAAAACTGCTTTTAGTGTGAACGAGGCTTAAGAATTTGTAATAATTACAGAATCTCACTGTAAGTATTTTTTCACTGTGTGACTACAAAACAGAGATATACAGCTGTACTCCACACACCAGCTATACCTTTATCAAACAGAAATGTTAAGAATAATTCTAATTAGAAGTGCATATAACAAGGTATGCGGTGGATGTTACGGAAGTTTTCATTTGTAGGAATACCTCTGCAGTGGGTCACTAATTTAGTTGCATTGGCTGTTAGTAAAATCTCAAGTAATATATTAGTCATAGACCAGCTGTTTTGTTTTTTTACATAGTGCAGCATAAACTACTGATAAATATATAGCCCTCTGGTAACTTTTATCACCTTATCTGGTTTAGACAGGCCCAGTATTACACAGATAGAGAGTAGCTGTCCAAGGATATTCTTTGTGTGTCCCTATGCTAAAAGAAGGGAGCGTGAGTGAAAATAAAATAATTTACTTCAGTGAAAAGTTTTACTTATTTCACACAGGTTTATCTTTGTATTGAAAAGTGATACAGTATTAATAATTATGGACTATATCTCAGGGAAAATATAGTTTATGATCCTAAACCTACATGATATGCAGAATGTAGTAGATGTATCACTGTAGATTAGGAAATCGTATGTGTTTAACAGAATCTGCAGTTGAAATCTCAATGTTGCTTATGGAAATGGTGTTAAGGTTCGTACACACGTGCGATCGCAGGTGCCGACCTGTGACGCATGATGTGTACGAATCGGCCCGTGTATGGGCACTTTATCGGCCGTAACGGCCGCTCGTTCGGGGATGGTTGCCCGATCCGCTGGGCAGATCTCCGAATGATTGCACGTGTGTATGAACCTTTAGTTATTCATTTAACCAATCAGTGTGCTTGTGTAGTGTAATCTGCTTGTACGGACTGACATTGAGAAGCAAGCTACAGTATTTACATTATTATGTGTACAAGAAAGCACATGCAAATAATCAGCTTTATTTAATACATTCTTTTTTTTTTTAAAAAATCTACTATTCAGGACCACAATCCCCCACAGCAGGATGCAGCCTTAGACAAAATGTTCATGCCTCGAAACGGGTCCTCTTTTCAATAGTGCATGATAAAACAGGTATGTAAATCCAACATTTTATGACAGTATAAAAATTCCACGCGGGTTCCATTCTGGTAGGAACTGCTGATGGCAACCACTTTTGTGTCACATGAAAACAAGGTTGGCTAGTATTGGTTGTATTTGCCTCAGTTCAGTCTGAGGGCTGTACTGGTATGTTAACAAAGAAAAAATGTTACATATAAATAAATTAAATTCAATGTAAATCTAACAGATAATGATACATTTTCAAACCAACAGTAATGTAAAATATCAATTTAACTTTTAGTTAAAAGCTGCTTTTTTATTATTTTGATAGATAAATGGGACAGTTTCATTAAGGAGACAGAGGATATTAATACACTCAGGGAATGTGTGCAGATCCTGTTTAACAGCAGATATGGTAAGTAGGTTTTTAAAGGGCATATCCACCCTTTAACAAAAAACAAAAAAAGGTCACTTGTCATTTATTGCCCCTGTTCTCTCCATTTCTGACAGATGTTGCCACCTTATCCTTCTTCTTAATGAGCTTTTTAGATTTTGAGCATGTCCAGAGGAAGCAGCAGGGGAAAGAGCAGAAAAGTATTGTCTGTGATGTCAGTTGTTACATCCTTGATTGACTGCATGGAGGGAGGAGCCGGTTTACTCTGCCAGAATGGAGGCGATATTATATAATAATGTGCTAATATATTGGTTGAAAATGGGGACAGGTAACTGTCAAGTGACCCCTATTTTTTTAAGGGTGGACATGCCCTTTACATATCCTTCTTCTCTAAAACTGGCATACATTTATTAAGTATAGATGGGAAAATAAGAGCACCTCCCTAACTTAAAGGGTATGTCCATCAATAATAAACAAAAAGTAATATGTTATTCATGACCCCCCAAAACCCCAGTTACGTTTTAATTAAAATTTTAATAATGCTCCCAGAGTAAGAAAATTTGCTCTCCACGATCCAAAGCCATGGCTCCTTGCTACTTCCTGGTAAGGTCCATAAATCACTGTTGTGACAGTGATGTCACGGCCAATGACTGACGGCCATTACCAGATGAGCCACCACTGATGCTGTGAGTGAATGGAAAAGGCATGTAGCAGTTAGGGGCGGTGGGTTGTGGAGTTGTAAGTATAATTTCTTATTCTGGGGGCATTATTAAAACTTTTAAGCAAAACGTAACTCAGGTTTTTGGGGGTCCTTAATACACAATTAAGACAATTTAACTATATAAGTAAGTAGACATGGTATGGTAGTGACATAAATATAATTGTATTATATATACATAAAGCCATCATATACATGTAACAAATTAAAAGGAGAATACAATACAATACAATAACATTTGTAAAGCGCCTTTCTCCTAAAGGACTCAAAGTGCATAGATATGTCTCAGATCAATACAGAGGAAAATACAGGTAGAAAATAGTCAGGTGCTCATAAATGCCAGACTAAACTGGTGGCTTTTCAGTTTGGATTTAAATGTTTCCAGGGATGGGGATGTACTGATTGGGTGTGACAGGGAGTTCCAAAGTGTAGGGGCAGCATGACAGAAGGCTCTGTCTCCAAATGTTTTGAGGTGGGCTCTGGGAATGACCAAGTTATTGGATCCTTTTGATCTAAGATTGTGGGGAGGGGGGGTGATGCAGTTGCAGCAAGTCTTTTAGGTATCCAGGACCCAGATTGTGCAAGGATTTGAATGTAAATAAGCCAATCTTAAACAGAATTGTCCATTTTACCAGTAGCCAGCGGAGTGAGCGAAGGGTTGTTGTTATGTGGCAATGATGGGGTTAGCTTGTTAATAGCCTCGCAGCGGCATTCTGTACTAGTTGCAGGCAGTGCGGGTCTCTTTTTGGAAGGCCTGTATAGAAAACATTGCAGTATTCCAACCGTGATGTGTGAATGCATGGACCAGGGTTGGAAGATCTGCTGGAGGAATGAGGTGCTTTATTTTTACAATGTTCCTTAGGTGAAAGAAGGAATTTTTCACAACAGAATGAATGCTTAAAAAAATATTATTGAAATCACTTCTGTTCACATTATTCCTGCTGGCAGGAAATACAAATCTGCTCATGCTTAGTGTGTTCTTTAGTTCCATTCCCTCTCCTCCCCTATCAGTGAGACCATACCATTACTTCCTGACCTATTTTTGCCCCCTTAATCAGCTCTAATCAATAGGACAACTAATTAATATTAACTGAGAGTGGCACCCTGCAGAATATTTCAGAAAATAACAAATATGGAATTGATTGCCTCCCTAGATTAAAAAAAAATGAGAATGCTAGTTCTTAAAAAAAGCAATACATTTACTTAAACCTTATTAAATACCAACTGTCAGCACCGTCATTTTACAGGATTACAAATCTTGGATTGTGTTATTTCTAAACAAAATTTAGAAATATGCTTAGAAAAAATGTCCTGAATTTTCCTGAGATTAGACATATGTTCATTCTAATGTTTTAACCAAATTATAATTTCTTTCTCAGCTGAAGCTTTAGGCCTTGATCACATGGTTCCTGTGCCATATCGCAAGATCGCCTGCCATCCTGAAGCAGTGGAGATTAAAGGAATACCCGATAAGATACCATTTAAACGGCCTTGTACCTACGGTGTACCCAAACTAAAAAGAATTTTGGAAGAAAGGCATAACATACATTTTACTATTAAGAGGTATTTATGTTTTGCTTTCAGCTTTCACGTTTACAGTTTACATTGATTTCCTGTGCACCATGATCACACAGCATGCTTAAGAAAAGGTACATGACTGTCTGAAACGTTCTACACCGAATAAACCACGGCTTATTTGTACTATTTCATTTGATTGTGACTGCCTAAGTCACAGCAGAGCAAATTTGTACAGGCATAGTTACTTGTACTGGTGAGAGTATGGGGGAATAGGGAGAATGGCAATCCAAAGGAAGAGCAACCACAATTAAGCACAATGCATCCAAGTGTTGCTCTGCTGGATATATAACCAGGACTGAAACCCTAGAAAAGATTTTGTTTGTTTCCACCTTTCAAAGACTGGAGATAAGCACCTCATAATTACAAATATCAATGGTTGTTTTCTGATGGTGATCAATCTATTACTATTGTTTCCTCAAATAGCTGATGGATTAAAAAACCTGAAGGGTAGCATCAGTCTACCACAGTCTATACATGAAACACACCTCCCAGTAGGCTATTATTATAATGCTCTGGTTTATGCGTCAGTTGCATTCAATTAATTCAATACTATGTTTTGGGCACAGCCATGTTAAATTAGTCATATAGTGCTAGCATTTATTACTAACTCTTTCTGCCCACTGATAAAACATTAATGGTTTTTGCTTCCTCCATTCCCAGTTTCTTGTTGACATCATTGGTGCATATATGCATGGAATGAAGTGCTGATGGAAATGTTTAAAGGGCATGTCCACCTTAAAAAAAAAAGGGTAATTGTCAGTTACCTTCCCCCAACTAATATACTGTGCACTTTATTGCCTGCATAACTAACCAGATATTAAATAATAATTATTGTCCCCAGAGTAAGCTGGCCTCTCTCTCCATGCAGTCAATCAAGACTGTAACATCTGACACCAATGATTTACTGCTGATTCACCTGCTGCCTCCTCTGCAAATGCTCAAGCTTATAAAAAGCTTATTGAGCAGAGAGAGGAGGCAGATACCTTTGCCAGAAAGAAATAGAGATTATAAGTCTGGTTACAAATGCATATAATAAATTAGTAAAAATAGCAGTTGGGGTTGTGGGCAGATAACCAGTGTTGGACTGGTCCTCAGGCCATTCACCCAAGAAAACAGAGACATCTGCTAACATTTACTGTAAATACAGAGCCAAAGGGATAGAAAGAAATTCATTTTATTAAACAATAAAGTCAGTAGGACTAAGATAAATGTGAAATGTTAGGTGGGTCCCTAAACTCACCCTGGCAGGCCCCTGGTTTCTGATTTCCTGCTGGACCCCAACATCCCATTCTGACACTGACAAGTCACCAGTTTTTTGTTTTAAAGGACAATGATACTCACCTCCCCCTCGCTCCTCTTTCTTCATAGCTGCATAGTACCCAGGTTGAGGACCTAAATCGCTAAGTCTCACCTCTGGGTACTTTCCCTAACTATTGCAATACTTACTCAAAGTCTCCTTCAGGGGTTTCGCTCCGCTCTCTCACTCTTCCCATGTATGTGACAGATCATGATGCAGCCAAACGGAAGACACGCTATGTGCCCCTTCCTCAGGTGATGCAAGCGTAACAGTTACGCTTGCATCACCTGAGGAATAGGGCACCTAACACCCCCCGAAACGTTGTGTTTTTTGATGTTGGTCACTTAAATAAAGAAAACGTTGATTTGGAGTGCGACCCTCAGCTCTTTGTTTATTCTTCTATTGAACTATTATCCTTGGAGGTAGGATACCAAGAGGAGTAAGCACCCATAGGTTGGAGAGAGTGCATTGGACTTTGTTTGTCGTTTGAGAGGATTTAGGTTTTCACCCTGGTTACTATACATCTATGGAATGGGGAAAAGTCGAGTATAATTGACCTTTAAGGGTGGACATCTTGTCTTTAAATGTTGTCTACTTGCCACTTGTATTGGAGACATGGGTATTAGCTGTGTTTAGTGTTAAAGGCACATCAATCTTATATGTAACCCTGAAGGACAATTGTTGGCTGGATAACTTTAGGGGCAGTAGTAAAAAAGATAATTTTCTTTGCATGTATGGCTGCCTGGTTCTTGGTTTCCACTTTCGGATCTTTTAAACAAGAGCTAATTTTATATTGAAGGAAGGTCATTTTCTTGTCCATTTATAAAATATTAATTTAATGGAGAAGTTTATTAGGTTCATATTATTATTATTGTGGATTTATATAGCACCAACATCTTCCGTAGTGCTTTTTTCAATTACATGTATACATTCACATCAGGCCCTGCCCCGAAGAGCTTACAATCTAAGCACATTTATTTGATACATTATTGATTGTGGGGGAAACTAGAATGTCTGGAGGAAACCTACATAAGCACAGGGATAACATACAAACTCCTTGCAGATGTGTCCAAGGGTAGATTCGAACTCATATCTTCAGCACTGCAAAGCATCAGTGCTAACCTAGAGATTTCACTTTCCAAAATATTCACAAGAAAACTTTTGAATAGGCAGCTTATCTAATGTAAAGCATAATTAACATATATAAAAAAAGTCTATAAACACTGCTATGAAGTCCCAGTGAGGAGCATTTGTTTTGAGGTGAACGTCATACTTTGTTCTAGTTGCATGAAACATATTATATTAGTTGTATTGAAGAGATCATTTGTCCCCATTATTTTCTAAATGCATTTCCAATTGTACTATTAAAAATCTCTATCCTGAGAAATAAATTTGCAATTTAAAGTTACAAACTTCATATGTCTTTTGTTTTGCAGCATGTTCGACCAGCGAGTCTTTGAAGGTATGTTTTGTTCAAATTCATATTTATTGTTAATAAAAAGCTACTCTTACATTTGGCTAATTTACACCCAAGTAACAGTTCCATTACTGCAAACTGTCAGAATTCATTTATAATTTACCTTAATAAATAGCTGCAAGTTCACTCCCAAAACTAAAATTTAACCCACTGCTGGCCCCACTGTGTAGTGTTAAAAAAACACTTTTGGTTCTCCTGCAGTGTTTGTCCAAAGTCCAGAAAAGTGAAGAGTACTGCAGGAGCCTTCCTGTGTTACCTTTGTGTAATCAGAATCTTCCCCTTCCCTGTCTTCCTGGAGAACTCTGGCATGCGCAGTGGAGCCCTTTTCACTTGGTTCATGTATGGGTGTTTCAGTCAGGCGTCTTTAATGATCCATCATGTTGGATCATAAATGGTGCCAACCGAACACCCATACACGAACCAATTGTTGGCAGTAACAGCCATTTAGTGAGCAGTCGGGCACCGCAGGTCATGGCTGAAATCGTAAGTGTGTATCTAGCTTAAGTGACATGCAGATAAACAATCCCCCTCTCCACTTCCCTCAGCAAGGAGGCATATAAAGTAGCCCATTGGAGACCTCTACTTTTTTGCAACCAACATACTTACTTTTCTTTACCTTTAGCAAAACAAGGAAGTTAATGGCTGGACTGCAATATTCCTATTTTCTCCCTGAGCCCAATTAGCTAGAAATGAGGACTTTATGTGGCAAAAATCTCTCAGCATGATCTTTTCTGAGAGATTAGGTAAATTGCCTATACACACAATGATCCAGATTACACAATATCTGGATATCTCAATAGCATACAACAATTGGAATATGTGTGTGGAGGGTCATCCAACAAGTAATTAAATGTATTTACTTATCAGACATGGTAAATTAGAGTGTATGGCTTCCTTTATAAAGAGATGCATTTTATACAATGAAATTAACAATTACTAAGCTAAATCTGGGAATGTGTTAGTATATAGTTTTCCTTTATTTGTATGTTATAAAGCAAATGGCTTCTGGTGATTTGTATCTTTAAAATGTACAATCACAAAACCTGCTGCACAACCATAACTAGGTACTACATTTACCAAAGAATCTACGAAGTTAGACCCCTCTGGACCTGGAGAAGAGACTTGCAGTGAAACCCTGAAGCTAGCCACTCTGGATATGCTTGGCTCCTCCCTTGGAAGCAGGTATGTTCAGATATTTTTGAAAGTTAATGTGATATCTTAAAATAAAAAATAATGTATAACAGTAAGTGGTTGGGTTTAGTATTTTTTCCTTTCTCACACTAAAAACCGAGCAAAATAATTTTACACTTTAAAGGGCATGTCCACCCCCAAAACTATAATCCCCCCCACTACTGGCCCCATTGTGTAGTGTAGTTTAATCCTTACCTTACATCCCAGCTCCATCTGGTTCTTCTGCTATCCCCCCCCTAAAGTCCCAAAAAACGCCCACCAGGAGTACTTGCAGAGTCCATATAGGACTCTGCCTCCTGTCTCCCCTCCGGGAGAAGTTTGGCATGCGTACTGCAGCCCTTCTCCCCCTCCCTTCCCCTTCCTCTCCCTCCCGATTAGGATTCCCTCCCCCTAGCATAAAATCCTTTTGATATAATATTCCCCCTGTCCCCCCAGCCCCAACCGCTATATTTTTATTATCAGAAAGTGCCCCAAACATTACTTACCTTCCCTCTTTCCTCTGCCGCACTGAACTCCTGGCAGCCGCGTCCGTGATTGGCTGCCGCTCAGCCAATCACAGAGGCGACTGCCGGTCCCACCCCTCTGCTTGCATTTTCTCGTAAGCAGAGGGCCTGGCAGTGCGGCGGAGGAAAAAGGGAAGGTAAGTAAGTTTTTGGGCACTTTCTGATAATAAAAATATAGCGGTTGGGGCTGGGGGGACAGGGGGAATATTATATCAAATTTTTTTTAGAAGGGTGGACATGCCCTTTAAGTAAAATACAGGTACAACTGATTAGGGGCCATATTTATAAAGGTTGCCTTTTCCAAAAGTTGCTGCACTCGTAGATTTATGATCAATTTTACAATTCCATTATGGTAGTTTACTACTGCATGGTATTGTACAAACCAACATTTACGATCATGGCTATACATTTACGAAATTTGCCATACCACGTTTTAAATATGCCCCTAGAATTCTGTACATGCAATCAATGAAGGGCAATGACCTGCACTAAAATGAAAAATGGACACAATTAGTTGTATTCTTAAATTGACAACATCCTTTCAGTGCAGAGTACAAATACCTTACCTGCTTACCTTTTTCCTTCATAGCTTGCATGCATGCTAATCTTTTAAACCTATTTCATTTACAGCTATATCTGTAATTAAGTGTAATGTTTAAATGACAGTTCTGCTTTGCACCACACGTCAAAGCATTTTGAATTGGGCTTTGAGCTTCTTTTGATTTGCATACAGTATATATACATACCCAGGCTAAACAGAGAATGTCATTCCATTTTTACCCTTTGAATTTTCTTTTTTTGTTTTTTACAAAAAGCTTTCGCTATATTACTTAAAACCTCGTAAACTGTTTTCCAGTGTACCAGGCTGTTTCTTCACAGTTTTTTGGGGGGAAACAGACCATTATATGCTGAAATATGTGCAAATGTTTGTTGTTTTTTTTTAACTTATGTGTTGCAAATTAAAATTAAAACGATCGCTATTTTCTCCATTACGCTACCACAGGACACCGCAATGGCAAAGAGCGCTATTTGCATTGAATTTATAAAAACGCTCCTTTTTAAGTCCTGTATCGCGACAAAAAGAAAAAACAGTGTAGTATGGAGAAATGTGGCGGTAATGACTTTTCGCCTCTAGTTATTGGAGCTTTATAAGGATAAGTCCAAATTTGGTGAAAAGGCGGCGATAACGGTGGCAAAAAGAAATATGCCCCAAAGCGGAACAGATTTCCTGCCATTTGCTTATCCAGGCCCACCTTGGCATGTGCCTACTACTGCTGTTTTCGCCTGTTCTAATGGGAGGGGACATGACTGTTAGACCCCCTGCTGTGAGGGAGAACAACACATATTCCCAACTTTCTTTACAATTCCAACAAGACAAATCACTAGACAATTTTTTTTGTATAAACTAGATTGTTGGTGGAAACTATTGTTCTCAGATGCCAATTATATATCTGTGTGTGAGATATATGCTGGCCATACAATAGTAAGATATTAAAGCAAATTCAACGTTCGATCCTAAGAACGTTGAATCGGCTTTAACATCTTTTTGCCCCACGGTTCTTACCTGTATCTTTCCCATGATTTTTCAAAGCCTGATTATACTTCATGATCAACATTACAGCTGTAACGTTGATGTAAAGTGAATCAGGAAATCTGGTTTGTGGGAACATCACGGGTAAGTAACCAGAATATGGGCTCCATTATGATATAGCAGACAAAAATTATGAAAGAGCCTGATAAATGAGAAGTATTAAGCACAAAGTGTTACATGAAGTGTCTGATTCCTTAAAGCCAGGAACAGGTGGGTCTGCAATCAGGTTTTGGGTTAAATACCATGTGAATGTAACTAGGAAACCACCTAATATCAGGCATCCCACCTATCCCTAAGTTCAGGGTCCCTGATATTAATGGCTGCTTCCTGACTCCTTGAAATTATATACAATCGCCCTGAAATGAGTTGTTTTCAATTAGAATGTGGGAGCACAGTGATGTCATAGTTTTATAGAGGTTAACAAGTGAGAGAAACACTTATTGGTGACATGATGTGTTGTATGCATGTGTTTCTGACTGTTTCATGAGTGTGTGCCTGTTTGGATGCATGTGTTTGTATGCGTATGTGTCTAACTGTATACATGCTTGTGTCTGTATGCATAGATTATACATTAATCTTGGAGTGGGGTGGTGGGGGCTTTAGGGAGTGGGAGTGGGTACCCTCCCTGAAATGGCAGGGTGGATAGGGTGGGATGTCTATGATATTAGCCTGTGGGTTCTACCTAGGTGCTACCAGACTCTCTACAAACCCAAATCCCAGAAAGTGTTGCATGTTACCATTACCATTAGGTGCTTATTTAGCTACAATAATATAGTGTTCATTACATTACTTAAGAGAAGCATTTCTTAACCAGGGTTCTGGTACATGCATTGTGTCACTATACATTTACTGATCTATTTGTTATATTTTTATGAATTGTAGTTTGATGAACAGACTGAGAAAGTTAAGCTAGGTACACACCTAGCGATTTTTCCTCCTGACCGACCGTTCGATACTTTCGAACGGTCAGCCAGGAGGAAGGACTGTCGGTCGCGGCAAAAGCAGCCGCGTCCGATAGTCACCGCGACCGATCGTGCGGTCCATAGAGGACCGCACGATCGGACGAGGTTTTCCACCCTGTCCGATCGTCCTTTCGTCCGATTCGGACGAACGGTCGATCGGACATGGTCACATTCGGATGCGATAATTTCGGTCCGATCGACCGATACACTGAACTATCGGTCGATCGGACCGAAATATCTCATCGTGTGTACCCAGCTTTAGAGTATGCCTATCTATTCCTTGCCTAAAAGAAATGTCATACGCAAACAAAGTTCCCGGAAAACCTCTATAACAACTCATAGCTTTTGTAAATAAATGTGCATAAAAATTTATATTAGATCATATATTAAGGAGAACAGAGATACTTTAATACCCATCATTCCCTTTTCATTGGAGCTTGGCCAGATAGTGCGGTGCTTACAGGACCTCCAAACACTGCAGCCCATCAGTGTAATGCCATACAATAAGGGAGAGCAGAGGTAAGTAACTAAAAGATTCCAACAAACATATTCTTGCTGTGCTTTATTGTGCAACACACACTTGAGAAAGACCATTTGAGGTTGAAACATGTTGTGTGCTGCACAATAAAGCACAGCAAGAAGACATTTGAGTCTGCCATTTTTAATTTGCTTACCTCTGCTCTCACGTATTGTATACAATTGTGAACTGTTCATTTTACAGATCATCATTATCTGTTCACTTCCCAGATACAATTTTTTTGTAGTAAACCAGGCCACCCCCAAGCCCTACGATAACAATATTTTCCTGGCTCCCCAATGTCTTTAGATGTTTGATAGATTTAGCAACTGAACATTGAATCTATCAAACATCTATGTAGTGTTTGGCCAGTATTAGATATAAAAGCATAAGTCATTTTTAGTAGTGTCCATACATTAGGAACTCACCATCTGACGTTTGAGCTGCGCTGACTTTCGAGAATGTGCCAGGGGGGACCAAAACAGGAATGTCAGAAGGTGAGAAACCGCCAGCACTATAGATATTAGTTAGATGTTTGTCTACAAATGAACATCTAATCTATCTAATACTGTATTTAACTAGCGTATGGACACACAATTTACCCCAAGTGAAATATTTAAAGGCCAAATAAACCACTAAAACCAACTCCCTCCCTTTTAATTTACTTAAGGTTCGTACACACGTGCAATCCCGTGTACCGACCCGCGACGCACAATGTGTAGGAACAAACTTTTCGGCCGATAATTGGCCCATGAGTAGGCACTTTATCGGCCGAAACGGTTGTTTGTTGAGAGATCCGCTAGGTAGGTCGGTCGGTCAGCGATCCCCGACGAACGTCCATTTCGCCCGATAAAGTGCCTACACATGGGCCGATTATTGGCCAAAACATTCGTTCCTACACATCGTGCGTCGCGGGTCAGGGGACCCGCGATCGCACGTGCGTACGAACCTTAAGAGTGAAGACCAAAAATGTAATCTCTGGGGTAGATTAAATGACCAAAAACAGGAAATTGCAATTGATGGTCTAATCCCACCCCTTTCTTGTATAATCTATTTGTTATCTTTAAAAGAAAAATTAAAACTATAGCAGTTCAGCTTCTCATTAAATGGAGAATCATCTAAACTTAATTAATAACTAGCAGGGTTATTCAATAAAAGTTCTTATCGTTAAAAATGGTGCTTACCAATCAGATGTAAGCTTTCAACGATAAGAACTTTTATTGAATAACCCTGTAGATCTTTATTCTCCTTTAATGTGCCTAAAATTATTTGCATTGTCTGCTGTACTGCCAATAGAGTAATAGGGAGGTTAATCCATTTTCAAAAGATTGGCGTAACTTTTAGAAGGGAACTAAAGCAGTTGTGCAGATTTTGCAAAAGTCCCCTGCACCGCCACCAGATGCATTTAAATATTTGCTTGTGGCTTTTTTATCACAATGTTTTAATGGCAGAAAATAATGTAGCTAGCTGTAAAGTCACATGGGGAGAGAATCAATTGGGTTTTAACCCGAGCTGCAAATACAACATGAGCCAAGCACTTGTAGTTCTCTGATAAATGCCTTTAAACATTTTTTTCCTAAAAAAAATTACCCTAAAAAAGTGTTACTAAAAACCCCATACATGTTAGTAATCATAGCCTATATTTATACAATGTCTATATACAATGTCTGATTATAATTTTTTTGCCTTCTCCTATTGGCCCCAGGCTCACAGCTTCCCACCACCGCATGACTTCAGCACCCCTTTTAAATTAATTAGATAGCATCCAAAAAGATATTAGCTTTGAGTAATTACATTTTTATCTAAAAAAAACATTTATTTTCCAATACTACATATAAAGTAGAATTAAATGGTTCCTAGGGGAGTATTACTTACACACGTGAGTTTTCTGGCAATGATGTTTTAAGGGCAGTAATAAGTAACATATAATTCAGGGCTCATTCTTGCAATGCTGAATGAATATTTCACCAGAATTTTTTTGTTTGTTTTTATAATTGTTTGATTGAGTTTGCAGGTTTTTATCTTTCTTTTTAGAAACACTTACATATTGCAAATGTTTTCTTGATATCGCCTTGCAATGCTTCAGTACTTGGTGGAAAATGATATATCTTAATAGAACTTAATAATGCATCTTTTGAAAATGGCTCAACATGTGTGAAATCAGGGTGAGCTTTAGGCTAGAGTGAAATGGGAAGTTGCCACTCCCTCTGCCACCTTAAATATACCCCATGGTGAGAAAATGTTATAAGGAACTTATTTATTTGAAAATAATATTTAGAAGATATTTGTATTTACCGTGTATAACTAATTCAATCCTGCAGCCCCCTCTCAAAGTCCAAACCTTTTAGGAGGAGGGCAATCAGAAAATTTAAGCAAAATTTCAAGTTTAACATTGCATTTTTTCATTTTTAAAACTATACCAACCAGTTCTGGATTTCCTGTGACACGGTTTTTACCCTTCTAGGTTTTAAAAAAAAGAATATCTGCATTTGTTAAACAGTCACAGAATACTTATTTTGTCCAAAACCATTTCAGGCAGCAGGTGACAAAAATCTACTGTTTCCATTAGGAAAGGGTAAGCGAGTTGTCTTTTCAAATTAAGGCCATTAATATTAATTTGCAATGAAACATTCTTTAAATACAGTCTTTCTGAATCCACTCATCATGCTAAGAATGCATATACAGTGTTATGATCTGGTCTATATTTGCCACTTCTGCTATGTATTTAATACAGCTCATATATCAGGCTCAGTGACAGAAGACATCTTTCCCATTTTAAGGTAAACATGTGCCTTGAGATTAGTTAGAAATACATTTGACCCTATATGTCTACTTGTGTAGAGTGATGATCTAGAACATGATTTAGTACCCAAGCTCTTTAGAATTAAATCACAAACCCCAAATCCTGATGCATGTTACCTCATCCTCGTCTCCCTATAATTAGAGTTTCAATCCCTTTACCCAGCTCTCCCTTTTTCTAAGGATCTAGCTTATTTCAGTATCCCATTCTTTATTTTCCTTGTTATCGTTGTTTGCCTATAATGAAGGTTTGGGAATATCCACATGTCATCTTTTTGTCAAATCTAATTATTGATTCTGTGATATACTGTATATTTTGCTCATATTGTGGTTAAGACATTTGATAGTATGAGTTATTAGCAATTTGTATTTATTCGCAGTCCTTCTTTTTACAGATCAGAGAAAAGCAGCATATCAGATGAATGTGAACCAGGTAAAGTGTAAGGCTTGAAGATCTTTTGCAATTTGGCCCTTAGGCTGGGTACATGGGTTGATTTTTTGTTCCGAATGACCATTCGCCATTAGTGAGCGGTTGGCTGGGGCGAACCGCTGTTGGTCATGGACGACAGTTGGCTGAGGCCTTACGATCGGCGGTGATTTTTAGCCTGATGGAAACAGTCACAAAAACACCCTTCTGTGTTCTGACAGGTACTTCTGGTGAGCAGAATGGAATTACACATATTAAAATGGAACCTGAAGACCAGGACATAATGCAAGTGACTGTCCCAGGTAAAATATAAGAATATCTAAGCATTGTGTATATATTTGTATTGGAACTAAAGTCTCCAGCCAACATTGCCCCAATAGAAAGTGCACATTCACAAAGTTACAAAAGCTGCGTCTCACCTGTCCCTTTTCTGTGGATGCTGGATAATTTATGAAAATAAAGGGTACTAGGGGTCAGCTCCCATAATTCATCTTAGCTGGGAACACCTAGCTAAGTGTACGCAGTACACTTCACAGGAAGATGCAGCCTTGCTTTCTGGAAGCTGACAGACAATCATGTTACAGGTTAGAGATCATCCCTCCCTCTGACACAGAACACAGATTTCGGTGCAGTTTTTGTGTAAACACGTTATAAATGCTCCTGTCCCTGACAATAATAAATTCCTTTGCTTTTTATACAAAATAAGAAAAGCAATCTTTGCAGTTTCTTTGCTAACATGGATGTAAGAAACAGAATATTAACATTTTAGTAAAAAATAAAACCAACTATGGGGAATCGATCCTGCAACCTTCTATACTGTGTCTTGCTAAAAAGAAACCATTCGACCTCTATGCCACAAGGGCTACTAGGTGGGATATCACTACATGTAGAATCTTTATCTTTTGCTAGAAACAAGAATAAATTAAAAAAATAAGCCTGGGGAATTGAACGTGTGTCCCAATGATCTGTTTGTTTCCGGAACCAGCCACCACTGCACGTGGAATATATGCAAGTAAATTTCGGTAAAATCAGTTCACTATTTTGTATTGCTCCAGGAAGGCTGTTAGCAATTGCTGACATGTTCATTGGTAAATAAAAAACAGAGCTGCTATATGTATAAACTTTATATTTTCGTAGTAACATGATGGAAGCAAACAAAAATAAAAGCAATAAACTCAGGTAGTAGACTATGTTGTGTTGTTTCAAGTAAACTAGGGGATTTGAACTTGTGACTTCTTGGGCTGTGTGTTCCTAAAAACGTGTCATTTACATGGTGCACCAACTGCAACAATGAGTACAGGTACATTTAGAATCTTTGGGGCATATTTATAAATGATCGCTTTATTCCCCATTTCGCTATAGCAGGACATAGCAATGACAAAGAGCACTATTTTCGCAGTATTTTCGCCTTTGCGGAAAACTAACATTGCGGCAATATGTTACGATAATCTTTGCCTTATTCATTGCGTTAGGTGTAGTATCGTGGTGAAAAAGAGAAATTGCTCTCTAGTGTCAGCCATTACCAGACCAGAGAGGGTGAAATTTCAGAGCTATTTTTTTAGTTATTTATAAATAGGTGAAATTTCGCCTTTTTGCCACCTTTATTATAGAAATATGCTCAAGTGGTTACCGTAGCGATGTATGGTGAAAAGCGAAAAGTAGCGGTAATGACTTTTTGCCACTAGGTATCACTGCTTTATTAATTGTCCAAAAGTTAAATAACTTAACAAACCTTTATAAATATGCCCCAGTGAATTGTATAGGTGTTCTGGGGAGAAATGCTTTCACATTAGGATTTAAAAAAATAAGTTTAGTTCTCCTTTAATTCTTGCCACATTTTATAATCTGCTGATCTGCCAGCAATCCATTCAAATCATCTCAAGTTTGTAGTTGTTAACAGGGCTCACAAGCACTTTCATGAAAATTCATGTGGGCAATGTAACACAGATATTGACATGCCATCCTTAAGCTACTACCCCCCAGCACAACCTGTTTGGCTTTTAGAACACGAAAAAACACATACAGTATATCAGATATGCTTGTTTTGATTCATTGCTTTCTTTTTTATGGCAATTACTGCAGATATGGGCTCCTGCTTTAGTAAAGAGATGACAATAACTAATGGACATTTATTAATTAGAGTATCAGAAATACTTTTTGGTGAACGGATTCAAATACCGTATATACTCGAGTATAAGCCGAGGTTTTCAGTCTTTAAAATTAGCCTGAAATCCCGACCTCGGCTTATACTCGGGTCAAGTAACTCTCCGGCTGCCGATCGCTATGTAGAAGCTATGGTACGGTAACTTACATTAGAAGCAAGTGTTCCGCCTGGCACTCCGCGCTGATCTGCAAGATGACGTCCATACGCGGGCCTGTCTCACTTACTGCCTGGCGCAGAGTAGTGATCTCACTACTCGGCGCCAGGCAGTAAGTGAGACCGTCGTCACGTATGGACATCATCCTGCAGATCATCGTGGAGTGCCAGGCGGAACACTTGCTTCTAAAGTTAGCTTCTACATAGCGATCGGCAGCCAGATTGGGGGGACCCGAGTGAGTACTTACCTCTCTAACTCAACTCTTACTTACCTCACTGAACTTGGGGGACCTCTCTTACTTAACTCTTATTTTCCTCACTGAACTTGGGGGCCTTTCCAGGGGGGTGCACTGTATTTAAAGGGCAATAAATACAGTAGTATGAAGGCAGTAGTGGTCATCATTTCAACCCCTCGGCTTATACTCGAGTCAATCATGTTTCTTACTTTTTGAGGTAAAAATGGGTACCTCGGCTTATACTCGGGTCGGCTTATACTCGGGTATATACGGTATCTTAAAATTATTTTATTGGGATTTTTTTAAACACCCACAGATGTTATTGAATATGAAACACTTGTGGCCCCCCCATTTCTGACCTTGGTTGTCTGTGTCGCTATGGGCTAGATGCAAATGTCTAAGGATATTCACTCTCCATGGAAAAGTTGGCTAAAATGTCTTTGTTTGCATACATATACTGTACACTGCAATTAATTGTTTTTGATTCACTTAAAACCGACTGTTTATTATAATTATTAATTTAAAATACAAATTTTAAAATGTTATTGATATACCGGTAAGTATCTGAAACATTATTAAAGGGCATTAAACTCCCCCACCCCCACGAAATTTGCCCCAATGCTGAGCACACTGTGTAGTGTTAAATTAACCTTACCTTTCTCTTCTGTTGCATGTTTTTCCTGCCTGGCCTAAAATACAGTACAGGAAAATGAATAGTAGGAACATTTTTTCTGCCTCTAACTGTTTCTCCTAGAGGTTTCTGGCATGCGCAGTGGAATTCATCTCCTCCCTCATGCTGCTGTATGCGCACGGAAGTTTTAGTTTGCAAAAAAAGAGGATCCTAATTAAAATGCCCTAATACTGTACCTAGATCCTTCTAGGATAAACAGTGCAAATTCGGATTTTAAATACACATACCAGCACTCGTTCCATCAGCCTCCTTCTGCTGCTTCCATGATCGGAAGAAGCAGCAGAAGGCCGACAATGGAACGAGGGCTGGTAAGTATATTTAGGATCCGAATTTGCACATTTAAACCTAGTCAGGTCTAGGGTTGGGGGAGATGCCCTTTAAATCCAAGCTGGTTGTTTCATATAGCATCCATTTGTTCAAATACCGCCAATTCTCACAGCAGATTGTACACATTCTTCACAGATGAATTAGCAGAGCATGTGAAAAATCACTTGATTTCAGAGAACCCAAGCTATGTGCTGGACACTGGAAAAGGTACATGAGAAATAACTGATACACCATAGAATCCGCAATTGTCACTTGCAGTATTTTAGATTGAAAAATATATATATTTATATATTTTAATATATCAGGTAAATACGTTGGTATAGATTTTTGATTTATGGTAAAAAATTGTGTGTGTGTATGTATATATATATCATAAGCACTCCTGTGTCTTCTTTAAGTGTTTATTCACATATTAGAGTAAAACAACAGGCTATTATTTTGCACTAATATGTGAATAAACATTTAAAGAAGACCCAGGAGTGCTCCTTTATTTTGTATTTGGATTACATAAAGTGATTTTTGAATTGCAAATCCAGCCCCCCATCTCAAATCCCCCCCCCCTGAGTCAAACCTCTCTCCCAAATCCAGGGTCCCCTGTGTCCCAAGCAACCTTACCTGTGATCTGTGTAATTGCTGTGTTCTGCCTCCTGCGTGTTTCCTGTGTTTCTCCCTCTAGTGGTGAGTCAATAGGAACTGCAGAGACCATCTTACCATCTCCCTCTAGTGGTGGATCCATAGGAACTGCAGTGACACACATAGAATCACATAATTAGCTCTGGGATTTTATATATATATACTAGACCGGTGATCCTCAAACTGCGGCTCTCCAGATGTTTGAAACACTATCACACGGGTACTTCTGAGTCCCCCTACTCAGAAAAACAGAAGAAACCCCGTAGGGTACGACCTAATTAATAATAAAAACAGATAGTACCCTGCTAGTGGCACATGCAAAAAATGTAAACAGCAATATCCATAAAATGTAAATTTAATACAACTTGTCTTAAAATTCAAAGATATAAAAATATCCTATAGGAAAATATATGGCTGGCCAGCCGCAATCAGTATACATAAATAGTAAACCCCCTAGATAGAATTATAATTATATGCAAATGCCCCATTTAAAGGTATAGTAAGTTATAGCATAATATACACCGTAACCATATGTGGGAATTCCATATACGGGCTGTGTGACCAATGTGTATAGCCAAAGGGAATATAACCTCTAGCAGCGAGTGTAGTTGCTACAAAGCGTCTATGTAATGTTCAAAAAGTCTCGTAAGTGTGCGCACACTATATCAACAGGTATTCAGGACAGATGGAGCTGGTAAAACAAACAGTTATACTGCACCGTCGATCTAGTTGTGGTCGGAGAGTGAGACAATCCTTCCCCACTGTCACAAGCTTCGTCAGGCGTGACGTGTGCCTCAAACATGTTTGAGGCACACGTCACGCCTGACGAAGCTTGTGACAGCGAAACGCGTAGTGGAAGTGACGTGTTTGTTCCAGGACCCGGTGAGAGCTGGATAGGATAAGGGCTTGCTTGCCCAAAGGATCGACCTCAAATTGAAAGGGGTTCCTAAGCACCGATATATGGTGGTGACGGATGTGAAGGGACGCTGCCGTATTATATTACTTACCAATACACATCACTGGATTCCAAGTTGCTCAGCGAGCCACGGACCTGCTACGTCCGGGGAACCAGTGGGGAAGGATTGTCCCACTCTCCACTACAACTTCTGCTGTTTTTCTGAGTAGGGGGACTCAGAAGTACCCGTGTGATAGTGTTTACCTCTGTATAAAACTTGCTTTGACATGTTAAATTCAATGCAGCTAAATCCATTGGAGCTCCAGAGCCTATTAAAGTGCCATATTCCAAGTTCTTAATGTACCCAGAAGATTTGTTTGTTGTGGGTCTACCAGAAGGCATATCATTCCGGCGTCCAAACTGCTTTGGAATCTCTAAACTTCGAAGAATACTGGAATGTAGTAGTGACATTCAGTTTGTAGTAAAAAGGTAAGATCTATCTTTCCAGCAAGTATTCACCCTGCCCTGTATTAAGTTAATGAAATCAAAGCCTTAAAATAACCAGGGATACTGGCACAGTTGCCAAGGCGGAGGCCTTACACACATTTATTGTAGTGTAGGGCACCCTAGCCCACCCCCAAACCGCCATGTTCATTTTGATAAAACAAAAGCAGAAATGTACTTAGATTGTTTTGTTGCCCCAGCGCTCTGATCTTGGCCCTCTGCTTGATGGAAGTTGCAAGCAGGGGGCCGGACCATCAGCTGCATTAGTGATTTGCTGAGAGGCAACCAATCACAGATGAGACTGCCAGCAATGCAAAGCGCGGGGAGAATGAAGCTATGTAAGTACATTTGTGCTGTTTTTATAACAAAACGATCATGGCGGTTGGAGGTAGATGGATCCGGATGGATGGAGGGGTGCCTGCTTCTTCCTTGTCTTTGTCTCAACAAAGACAAGGAAGAAGCAAGCACCGGATACCATACAGACAGCTCATACAATTCAGTTTTTGGAACTTTGAACAGTCACTACAGGAGAACCATAAGGAGCAGAGATGTAAGGTAAGGATTTCTTTAAACGACATAGTGGGGCCAGTAGTGGGTTAATTTTTAGTTTTGGGAGTGGACATGCCCTTTAATTCAGAATAGAAAATTTACTCTTTAGTTTAACATTAAAAGGACCTCATTCTTTTAAGGCCAAAGCACAATTGTTATATCCACCCATGCTTCACACGCATATGAATTTATGGCCTATGAATGCAGTTTTTTTTATTTTAATTTTGCATCTTTAGCCATTTATTGCATTGTTTGTAGCCTGTGTATTATTAAATTAACAACTCTGAATACCTGTATATACAAATAAAAATAAAATGCTTACACGCATTGTAAAGATTGATTGTTTTTTACATCTAATTTTTGTCTCCCCCCCACCCCCCAGACCTGAGTTAATTGCTGAAGGACTAAAAGACTGTATCGGAGATGGAGCTATAACAATAGGTGGGACCTATACGTAATATCCAGTATGTTTCTTCATCCTGCAGTGCTGAAAATGTAAACAATGAAAACAGTACACTCTATGATATTTTTTCAGATAAACTCAGTAAATTCTATCAAAACTTTATTCATCATGGCTTAACCTTCCAGTTGCCTTCTAGAGTGTTTATATCTGCTTTCTGCACTTTAATATTTTCACACCTTCAGCAATGAATTTAATATTTGTTCATGTACTTCATTTATCCTTTCAACCACGAACATCCAATCATAATAGAATTAATCTTGTGGCAGCTGTGAAGGATAGACACAATAGACATACCTTTCAACAATGACATCTTTTCATTATACAAAAAGAGACTCAAGGTTCAGTTTGCTGCATAATCTGTAGCATGGCCAAGCCATTGTATCCAGTAGGGTGCATTATAATTGGCCATGCTCTAAGAAACTGACCTCTCAATCAATATTCTAGAGTAATTTACATGACCCGATAATATGTAATCGACCTTCAATCATATAATGAATGGGCCAGGGCGGGATCATTTTGGGAACATCAAGAAGTAAAATATTCAGTTTTTTTGATATTTGAGAGATCTGGCAATCGAACATCAAATCTATCTATCTGGTCAGTATTTCTCTGATTGAGTGTTTATATTTTGGCAGTTACCTAGAAGTTACAGATTTGTATAACAGCAGTAACATAATTTATAATAACTACATATTTTTTAGGAGTTAAAAACACTTATATTTGTGACTGTGGGTGTGTGTGATAATACGTGTGTGCACACCCAGGGAGTGAATCTCTAAACCTCCATGTACTGTATGCATGCAACTCCGGGGAATGTGATTTTAAGTAGCAACTGCCTTTGATGAGTGACTATCCTTGTCACAAGTACAGATTTTTTAGGAGTTACCTCACTGTTTTCTCATTTTGCAATGTTCCATTTTTTGTGTGGCAGATACCGATAAAGACCACGACCCTTTATTAGATGAAACATCTATGAGGCCTAACTTTCAAGGTAAAACAATCCTGTGTCTTTGCAAATAGCAATTCCTTCTTAGAACAGAAGGCATCTTGCAGTCTCATGCTCTATGAATAGCATTGCCCACAAACAAGAAGTAATTTTTTACTCCCAGGTTCCCCAGAGTAAGGGGCGGAGATATGCAAAATTCTCCTTTATGTCCCTTGGCTTTTGCTTGTGTCCAGAACCGAGGGCTTTTTGCTCCTTTTGGTCCACCTCTCTGTAAGCTTTCTAGCTGCCTTGGCCAAATAGTGATTCAAATATCAATGCCATATCTTACATAATATAACAAACATAAGCTATTTACCAGGTATCTACTAAGAACTGAGATACACATTATCCTTACTTACGAAATAAAGCAGAGCTTGATGAAAGCCATAAAAAGAATACAGGATAGTATCTAATGATAATGTGTATGTGTGACTTGACCAGAGACTTGCACTATTCCATTGCCTGTTACAGTATGCATTATTTATTGCACCTATAGATAAATTGGAAATTTAAATAAATGTATAATAACAAATGAACAGTATCAGTGAATCTTTAATATATTGGAAATATCATTGTTTGCTTATTCGTGTAGAGAGTTTTGATGCCAGGCTCACTCGCATTGATATTGCCAACACATTAAGAGAACAAGTCCAAGACCTGTTTAACAAAAAATACGGTAAGAATGTTTGTATCCTCCAATGTGCATTTACTAAGGGTCATAGGGGATTTTTCCTATACATCACAATAATTTCACAACTTTAATCAAAATTTTGTGTAAATGGGAAGGAGTAAATTATTTTTTTTTCAAATGTGTAAATTATGCTTTGCTGGCCATTAAACTATGCAAATATGTTGGTAATGGTGTGTTGTAATATTAAAAGTTTATTTTTTTATCAAACAGAGACCTGTTAGTTTTAAGCATGTGTGCCTGCATCTTCCAGAGTGACCATTTCCTTAAGTTAGGAGCAATCACTCTGCATTTCTATTTATGGACTAGCTATTGACCACTGGGTGGCAGTAGGGAGCAGTCTGGGGGTTATCAAAGGCTGCTACCTAGCTTCCATGGGGTAGTCTGTGTAAGAATGTTGTAGAATGCTGATCTACAGTCTCAGCTTATCATTGGCTGGTAAAAATGGTGTACTGCACCTTTGTGACTATTATGGTGTATTTTTGCTCATTTCCAAATAATTAACCATAATATATGTATAAGAACATATGGTGGCAGCAGGGGAATATGGAGTGTTGTGCAAGGCAATCAGATGTGGAAAAGGAGCATCTGGAGAGACTCTCTAAAGATTACTCTGAATACAAAGCAAGGAGTCAGTATAAGCACAAGGTCTCAAGCAGGAGTGAATTAAGTGGTAGAAACCTGCAAGGAAAGGCATAGGGATTATTGAGGGATTATGTTTTCCCTCACAGATTAGATAGTCAGATAGTTGTGCTGGGGGACTGAGGGACTAAACTTGAACAAAACAAGTACTGGATTGAAGCCCTGCAGTAACACAAAACATAAGAGTTAGTGCTGTCTACACATATTCATTTATAGATTGAAATGAGGCAAAGTCATTTTTTTAGTGTACAATTCCTTTAAAGCTTTAAAATTGAGTTGCATTGCCTAATTAAATGGAAGATCTTCTTTAAAGGAAAATAATAATATAACACAGTAATTTAGCATGTAGGACTGTCTGATGTCTGTCCCCCACAGAGCTGTGGAAATGCCATCACATATCACTGTTATAATTATTATTAATTGGGAAGACCTGCACTTCCCCTTTATCTGGACCAGCAGCAGGCAGAGCTGGGACAATCCAATAACTTCTAAATATATTTTCTATTATGAGTGCTACCAAACTGTTTTATACACATGATCAAAAAGTTGCACACATTTTTTCTGAAAAGCTGGCATGCTTGCGTATAGTTGTAACAGAAATTATTTGCAATAACACTTTATGATCTGATCCTAATATACATTATATACTGAAGCATGAAAGCTTGATTGTATTGCTCTGCTTTCAATGTATCTAGAATGTAAGAAATATATATCCTTTATTTATCTTAGGAGAAGCCTTGGGCATTAAGTATCCAGTACAAGTTCCATACAAACGTATCAAAAGCAACCCAGGATCTGTCATCATCGAAGGCCTTCCTCCTGGAATTCCCTTCCGGAAGCCATGCACTTTTGGGTCTCAAAATCTAGAACGGATATTAGCAGCAACTGATAAAATCAAATTCACAGTAACAAGGTTTGACTAGTCTGACGATGTAAACATTTCCACTTATAAGAAATTATGTCTGGTATTTACCTGTCCTTACCAGGTTCTAAAATGATTTAAACTTAAACATAGGTGTAAAACAACACACAACAGATTCCACAGTGTCAATATTTTTAAAACACAAATGTAACCAATACACTAAAGCAGCATGTGAAATATTAAGTACACCATTACTGCTTCCATAGGAATTAAGAGGACATGCAGCCAAGTGCTACAATTCATTTTTTTCAACTGCATTTGATCAGTTGGTGTAACTACCTGTAAAAAACGTGTGTGTTAACACAAAGCCATGGAGGAAGGAGATCAGTGGTGTTCTTATAGAAACAAATATTGCTGTGGTGCATAAATGTGAAAGACTGATCATGTCAAGCAGAAACTGATTATAATTCATTGCTGCCAAAGGTGGTTCCACAAGCTAGTGGAACACACTGGCTATATTTTTGATAAACAAATGATTTGAATCTGTGTGTTTTTATTTCACCTGAAGTTTGAAGTTGAAATAATTTTATAATTTTATAGTTATGACCTGATGTGTAAGTAGTCCCTGTATAACTATTTTGTTATAGTATATACAAGATAAATTCTAATAAAAACTGTAAGAGTAATTTAACTGAGAATCTATTTTTGCCTTTATTTTTCCTTGAAGGCCATTTCAAGGACTCATTCCAAGGCCTGGTAAGTATAAATTTTAATAAAGAAAATTTAAATTTTTTTTTTACTTGGATAACTAATGGTACATAAATAACGGAAGTGAAATGTGTTTTGTGAAATACATGTTGTGTCATCTAGTAGATGGCAAAATAAAATGAAAGGTTCCAGAACTTATAGAAAACTAATGTGGACTTGAGAGTTCTAATGAAAAAAGGAACATGCTACTAAAGATAATAAAAACAGCAGATTGTATGAGTGTCTTTGACATTAGTATTATTTGCAGTGAAACTATGATAATTAGCAGACATCATAAAACAGTATGCAGGAAAGCCAGAGCAATCTAGCTCAATTCGGAAACACCACCCCCCCTAAAAAAAAAAAACAACAAAACCCATATATATATGATGAAACAAAATCTGCAGCGCATTCCTGGGTCTAATAAAGAATAATTTATTGTGCTAACAATAGCAAGAAATCGCAGCAATCATCAACGCATTTTGGTACTCAATTAGGCCGTTGTTCCTGATGGCGGCACCATTGAGGGCCAAAATGCGTTGATGATTGCTGTGATGTAAGCACAATAAATTATTCATTATTAGGCCCTCGAGCGCTCCGCAGACTTTGTATTACTTTTGCTAGTTATACAACACATATAGCTTTCTACCTACTAGCATTCTAGTTACTTTCTTATTTCAGATGATGAGGATTCCAACAGACTGGGAGAAAAGGTTATTCTCAGAGAGCAAGTTAAGGAGCTTTTCAATGAGAAATACGGTAGGTCCTTTTCTTCAGTTGTGCACAATGCTCAATTATTACAATTTATTTGATCATCCCCACAATAGCATATTGTCAACCAAGTATGTTTTTTAAATTCCATGTTCCTTTCATATAATCTAGAATGAGTTTACATATAGGAAAATCTAAGACAGTGACTTTAAAACGAATCTAGGCATTTAAGTAAAACTGTGTACTGACGATACAAGAGTTTCTAAAAAAAATGTTTCCTGACTAACATAGCCCATAAACTGCTGATGATTTTGTATAACCCTGTTTAAGGCTGAAAGTAATTTCAGGGCTTTCTCACAAGCAAATGTATGCAAGAGAAAATGACTACATTTTGTGCCTTTTCTCTGTAATGACTTAAAATATTACTCAAAAATTCTCTCTTAAAAGGATGATCATCCACTTTTTCAAGCAGTACTCTAAGGGACCCATCTACCAAGCAGTTGACAGCAACTGATCCCTGATGAGAGAGACTATGCACTCTATACATCATAAGGTTACAATAAGTAAGGATTTTACCAAATGTAGCACACTAATAATGTGCATCACCGTGGTCTGGCATATCCTGTCATTACCCAGCTTTAAAAGAGATTTGATCTAATCCCCTGCCCCAATCCATACTTTAGAATTGTTTAACCTACAAATATCTATAGATTTTCTGTGCAAAATCAACCTGAACTGTTTTCTTTGTAAATACAAGCCAAAGTTAAATGGCTAAAACAACTGTTTTTATATCTCTATCCTGAACTTTCTGTAATGTTGATTATAAACTACATATAAATTACAATAGGTTTATTTTTACTTTGCAATGCAGGGGAAGCTCTTGGTTTGGACCAACCGGTACTGGTACCCTATAAACTCATCAGGGATAACCCAGAAGCTATTGAAGTCAGAGGACTACCAAATGACATACCATTCAGAAATCCTAACACCTATGATATCAGTCGACTGGAAAAAATCCTTAAAGTACGAGAACACATTCAAATGGTTGTAATAAATCCATTACAGTAAGTGCCCTCTAAACTGCCATTTTTTATACAAGTGCACAAGCTTAAAATGATTTTTGAAATGGATTTTTTTATTCATGAGTTCTCTACAAATTTTTATATATATATATTTTTATATATATAAATAAATATATATATCCTTTATACTGTATAAATATATTTATATTATTACAGAGATTACATTGAGTTTTTAGGAGCAACTAATTAGGTGGGGTTATATAACACTATGCTATTACACATAGGAAAGGTCTATATGTATGTGTGTAATTATCACTAATTAAAATCACCATAACAAATTACACATATAAAGTATAGTACTACTACTGACTTATATTTTGAAAAAGGATACTTACCTTACTTGACACCCCTAAGTTTGAATGTAAAACTCAAAATGGTAGGTTTAGCCACACCTCTAAGAGTGCTAAAGGGTCTCCACATGGACACTAAAAGGAAATGGAATTTTATTAACATCCAATGAGGTTCTTATCTTACAACATGTGCCACAAGTTCCTGCATTACACCTAATTATGTGCTGTTTGTAAAACATGTGGCAGTCTTTCTTCAGACCATCACATTCATTCTCCCCCTACCTTCTGCATAGAAAGAAATATGACTTCCTTTAGGAGAGACAATTCAGTTTCCGTTTGCTAGACAGGAACTGATGTCTGTTTATGAAAAAATTACTTTGCATGTCTCTGAAACTACCCAGTATCCTTAGAGAAATGGACAGTTTCCCCCTTTTTTCCCAATATTGATATATTAATAGGATATGGGTTTGAAATACCTTCTGTTGTAAGAAGGTTACATTTCATTGTATGCTCTGTGGAGGGCTTTTTCTTAATCCCACCTCACCTTAATTTATATAGCTGCCCGGTACTTTGTGCTCCCAAGTCCTACCCCATATAAGCCATGAACCTGTGTCCTGCACTGATGAAATGTAATAAGGTTGAAACATGGCAGGATAGTCTTCTTTATAGGACCTCGGGCTGGCCAATAGTGATCCCTCTCTAAGAGACTCCCTGGTGACAACTGTGAGTCAATTGGTGGATGGTTTAAATTTTTCCTTTATAGAATATTCTAATGGATCTACTCTTGGTTGGTTTCTATTGGAACGAAGTTAGAGGGAGATACAATGAATACAATGTTATTATTAATATATCAAAAGAACCCAAAACCCTGGATTTAAATCTCTATAAATTCTTCAGAACAAATAGAATAAAGTGATTAGTATTATACAACGAATATAAGATGGCTACTGTCTGCCTTATCTTATATTCAGCTAGATGCTAAGTTGTACTTTATGTATATTTACCCCATGTATTTCTAAAGCACTTGAGCACTTTCATATATATGTGTTGTATGATTAATAGGGCTATATTTATCAAGGTGCAGAATCGCTCTTTTGCCATTTAGAAATATACAATTGCGGTCGTCTATTCACAATTGTAGATCTAAAATTTCGATCGTAGATTAATAAATGCCCGTAGAATATCACTGCAGTATTTTGCTACCGCCCGGTATTCTACAACCGAACATACATTTATGCCCGCAATCTTAAATTTATGATAACCCATGGTATCGCAAGTTTTTAAAAATGGTCCATATTTATGGAACGTTTCACCTATGGGGCCATATTTAGAAAGTTTACATACCACATGTTATTGTAAAAGTATTGTAAATTTCACAGATGTGTAAGACCTCTCACCCTATCAACCATCCCCTTTGAAAAGAAAAAGGTAGAGCTGCTATTTGATAGACAGAAAGTCATATGTATTTATAGGGGGACAGAAAAGAAAACATGTGCATGCCTAGTGATTGAAAAGTAAGACATTGGAAATAGGCAGCTATTGTTAAATGCTGCTTCAGTACTCAAAAATTCCCACTGACCCATGTACATTTCCAGCAATAGCTTAACAATATCTGTCTATGTAAGCCTCCCACTAACTTCAGTTTTGAGAATGTAGGAGGTCCTCCGAATGGCAGCTCTGCTTCACATGGCTAGTTCCTAACTTTTCCTAACCTTTCTTATGACATTCTGACAAATGTTATATATGCTGAATGGTCTATGCAATCTGGGTGATGTTTATTTTAGCTGCCTTCTCATTAGAAAGAAATCCATAGTTGCAGCACAAAAGCCTTAAATTTATAAATATAAAATGATTATATATTAGGTAAGTCTCTTATAGTATAGGGTATAAAATGCACATTTGAAACCTTCAACCTAATGAAGTAGTCCGCTTTAATATACACACAGCGCAACTCTTTGTTGTCCACTACTCAAGATGATAAGATTTAATACCATATTTAAAATGGTAAACTTTAAAGGAAAATAACGAGTTTATCAGAAAATTAAGCACCCTGAATCACTTCTTTTATTCCTCTTTATATTAAGTGATATCATCACACTAACCGTGTGCATTCTCATAGAAATTATTAGGTCTATGCACACACGTTAATGGAGTTCTTAAAAACAAAAAAGCAGTTAGCCATTATTGACTGAGGTATCCCCCGGTTTAGCACTGGCCTGGTTGTCCAAAGTGCTTTCTTGTTTTATTGCAAACAATCCACAATTGTTACAGACATGAAAACATTTCACACACCAAAAAGTTGCAAATGCAAAGTTTAAAGAAATCTTGTTTTCGTTCACATTATATATTTTATTTGTCGAGTTACTATATTTCTAAATAATTTTTTTTTTTTTATATTTCAGGCCATTTCCAGAAATGTGCAGTGAGCTCCCACATATTCGTAAGTGAAATAATTCCTATACCTTGTTTCCCTCCTCTTCTTTGTATCCATATTTTTAAAGGGAAAGTTCAGTGGAAAATGACATTATTTTAAAACTAATTGGTTTGTATTATGCATACCTAGTTATTCTACATATTCTCTTCCATTTTAAAAAATCAGTTGATTTCATACCCTTTGCAGTTCCCTGCTGTCGACATTAATGAGCTGCCATTTCAGGTTCTAATGGTACTACTTCTTCCCTGGATGCACCACTCCCTTGGAATGTAACTGTCATTTCTACTGATTGGCTGTTGGATGGGTCAAAGATGCTCAGATCTCTACTGAGCAACTGAATCAGCCCAGGCACTGGGTCAAGGGCAAGACCATAACGGTCTCTACTAGGGGTCCTGCAAACAGGAAATCAGTATTTCGGTTGCATTTATTTATACACAGACAAAATGCTGAATGGGCAGGTTAAGGTCATTGGGATGGAAAAATCCTGTTCTTTTTTCTTAAAAGCATATGTATTTGCACTGAACTTCCCCTTTAACTGTTCTTTTTTCTTAAAAGCATATGTATTTGCACTGAACTTCCCCTTTAACTGCTGTGTTTGTTATTTAGTGGCTAAGAGGTTAGAACTGATTCCTTGCAGTACTGAACTCCTGGGGTCAATTCCTCCCTTGGACACATTTGCAAGGAATTTATATGTTCTCCCTGTGCTTGTGAGGGTTTACTCTGGGCTCTCCGGAGTCCCCAAAAATGTATATGTGAAAGAAAAAGTGAATAGATTGTAAGGGGCAGGGCCTGTAAATAGTTAAAATAATTGTAAAGCACTGTGGAATATACAGCTCTATATAAGAAATAAAATACATACCTGTTTATTGTAATTTATATTCCATTATATTAAAGGGTATGTCCACCCTAAAAATGAATTTTTGGGATATGATTCCCCCTGTCCCCCCAGCCCCAACCGTTATATTTATATTCTTAGAAAGCTCCCCAAACTTTACTTAACTTCCCTCTTTCCTCCGCCGCGCTGCCGGCCCTCTGCTTGCGAGAAAATGCAAGCAGAGGGGCGGGACCGGCAGTCGCATCTTTGATTGGCTGAGAGGCAGCCAATCACAGACGCGGCTGCCGGGAGTTCATTTCGGCGGGGGAAAGAGGGAAGGTAAGTAAAGTTTGGGGAGCTTTCTAAGAGTATAAATATAGCGGATGGGGCTGGGGGGACAGGGGGAATCCTATATATTAAGGGTTTAACGCTAGGAGGAGGGAATCCTGAGAGGGAGGGGGAGAAGGGCTGCAGTACGCATGCCAAACTTCTCCCGGAGGCCAGGTAGGAGGCAGAGTCCTATATGGACTCTTCTATCCTCCTGGTGGGCAGTTTTTGGGACTTTGGGGGGGGACTACAGGAGAACCATATGGAGCTGGGATGTGAGGTAAGGATTTTATTACACTACATGATGGGGCCAGTAGTTGGGGGGATTATAGTTTTGGGGGTGGACATGCCCTTTAACCATTACATAACCATGGATTACTACTTTAAACCAGACCCATTCATAAGGATCATGTTTCCTACCATAATGTCCTCTGAATCCTTCTATGTATAATCATATGATAATCATACCCTCTCTAAACGGTTAGCTACCAATCATTTTTTGATTGACAGGTCTGTTAACCGGAATAATGGGGAGAAAGTCACTGTGAACTTGGCTCTAAAAGGAAGCTTCCAAGGCATGTTGGACATTATGGAGCAGAGGCATACCTTATCTACAGGGACAAAAGGTATGACAGGAAATATACAGTTATATACAGTATATTTCCTGTCATACCACACAAGTTATTTACTTGATAACATGTGAATGCAATAAAAAGTATGTTGGTAAGACCCGAAGGGCATTAAAAACACAGATCTTGGAACATGAAAGAGCTATTAAGAGAATGGAAATAGAGAGATCCGCTGTAGCAAAACACATGGTGGAGGTACATAAAAGACAAGTATCTTGGTCATTCTTTGGGATAGAAGCTGTATCCCTCGGAATGAGGGGAGGTGACGTGGATAAAACTCTATTACAGAAAGAGTCACGTTGGATATATAGATTAAAAACGCTAAATCCTATGGGCCTCAATGAGGAAATGCCATTCGCATGTTTTCTATAATTGTGTGAATCTTGTATCTCCAATCTAGATTGGATGTAGATTAAATGACTTGAGTTCATACTAGGCACATCCGCCTTCCATATGAGCTTCTTTATGCATATGCATTGCTGAGCTTATCTTGTGTTTAAATTTGATGTTAAAATCTGTTGTTATCAGGTTTCACTTACATACATATCATTTATCCATATGTTAATGTGTACGTTATGCCCTTTGTAAATAGTGTAGTTATATGTCCTGTAATCAACACACTGCATCAATTAGCAAGTTTTCCTCATCGAATGCACTCTCAATTATGATTCTTGTCCGTGTAGGACCAAGTGTCTAGTATTAATCATCCCCTTGGGAAGGTGGCATAATGCATGATTAATAAGGTATAGCTTTGAATTAATTTTCTGATCGATTGGCAAATCAGCGTATACTCTTATACATTGTCCCTTCATTAAGGTTCCTTATTCTAGAATGTATAGATGTAAAAGAAATACATGTATTTATATAGGAATGACATAAGGAACTGAGTTTGGATGCTTAAAGATTATAATTTCAACATATGTATATATATATCTGTAGCAGCAATTGTCTAACCGGCATGTTTGCATAAAGACAGACATGGCACTTAACGTATGTTTGGTCTATGTCTTTAAGAAAAAATGGATAAATAAGGTCTCACTCGAAGGTATTGCGAGACCCTAAAGAAGCCCATGCACAATGATGCGCTTTGGTGAAACGCGCATAGGTTGTTTGTAGTTTGTGAGGCTTTTGTGTATGAGTCTGGCATCTGGCAATTTGTGTATGAGTTCACTAATGTTTGAAGATGGGAGGAGCAAATGTGTGGAGGAGCCATCACTCGTGAATGTATATAGACATCGGGACTAGTAGGTGGATAACCTTTCAATACTGGATAACATTGGGTGAAGAGTGTGGTCCGTCCCAGCTATGGTAGCCTATGGGTCTTGGCTTCTCACATAAGTCCCGATATAATTGCAACATTGTTTCCGTTTGGCAGCATTTATTCAGGAGGAGATTCTAGGAGCATCTACATCTGGTGGTTCTATTCTGGACTTTTTTGATTGGGTGCTGTGCCATTAGTGACTCAATATATTACACTGAATGCCAGATTAGGGATTGGGTATCTGGGTACGCCCAGTGATACACTTTTTATCTTATTTAGTATTTATTGTTAATGTGGGTGGTTCAATTGTGGTTGCACTTTATATACTATGAGGTTTATGGTTAGTAGGGGACGATGTGGAGTATATTACTTGGATGTTAATAAATGGCTTTTTTGTATATTCAGGACCTTGATGTGGTAGTGCCTGTTTGTAAGGGTCTTTTTGGGCTAGTTCTATAGCCCTCCACCAGACGGTATAGTTGTACGTTCACCCTTTTAGGCACCGCTAGATTTGTAGCATTTCCCAGTGGTCCTAGTATTTTATGTGAACTGTGCCACACCAGATTAATCATAGATAGGTAAAAAATAAAACCTACTCTGCATCCTGAATGTGAATTGTAACAATTACTTTGATACTGTGATAGACTGTTGCAGTAATTTCCATACAATGTATCATTTGGTAACTTGGCCACTAGATGGAGCTGGGTACATTTGTCTGCCTTATCCTATTTAAGGAGGGTGATGGGGTCTTTTTGGGATATTTGCACCTGATGAAGAACTGTGCAGGTTCGAAACATGTTGTGCTGTGCTTCACCTTAAATAAAGGAATGATTTAGCACATAAGCTAAAGTGGCTCTCCTGTGTACCTTTGAACTGTTCTATTGGATATTGGTTAGGGCTTCTTTGCAGTGGAGTCAGAAAACAAGACCTCCATATAACAGTGAGTGATGATTTGGATTCATCTCTTTTCATATATAGTAACTTGCTTTATTCCAGGAGTGTGGCGACAGGGCAGGGCCCCTGAAACACCCCCATCCCTTGGCCAATCAACTGTTTTTAAACAGCTGATTGCATGTTCACAGTAAAGATACACAACCAGCTGTTTAAAAGACCATTGCCGTTCTTTTTAACACGCTTATCGTGTGTATCTTTACTGAGGACGCACAATCAGCTGTTTAAAAAAAGTTGATCATGGGCTCCCTTTGTCACCCCCCCCCCCCCCCCCCGACGACAGGGGCTGCTGTAGCGTAGGTACACTACTGCTTCATTCCAAGCTAATAACATGCTAGTTACAATTACAAACAGTAGTTCACAAAGCAAGACCCTTAATGTGGCCATAGACGGTACGATTGCAGTCATACAATCCGCATATCAGATGATCAGATCCAAACACGCTCGATGATTGAATGATCCGTGGATCGTCATTTATGTTTGAAGGTTTAGAAGTTTGAAGTTTAAAAAATTTGCAGTGTTTGCAGCTTTTAAGTTTGGCATGGAAATTATATATACAGTAGAGGTGTTGGGGTGCTTTTAGGATTTAGTGTTCCTTTAAAGTAAAAGTGCAGAACTGTTATTTTCTTTTTGCTACACAGCAGTCAACCTACAAAGGTGTTAGTTTAATAGAAAAATGTTAAATTAACTTGGATAACTTCACATCTGTCTGCAGCACTGATAGGTAAAAAAAACAAACCTGCTCTAAAAATTAGAGCAGGTTTGACTACATGCAGTCAATCAAGGCTGTGACAACTGACATCACAGCCAATAATTGACTGCTGTTTCATCTGCTGCCTCCTCTGTGTATGCTCAAGCTTACAAAAAGCTGGAAAGGGAGGAAGCAGATACCTTTTGCCAGAAAGGAATACAATGTATTATTATAGGAATAGTTCACTAAAAAAGTGAACTATTCCTTTAATGCATTGATTGAAGAATGGGAGGTAAAGGATTTTACAGGAGCCAGGAACGAAGGTAAGTAAATTTATCTTGCTTGTGGGTAATGCGCGCTATAATTAAAGTGAAACCGGAAGTGGTCAGGACCTGTCACTGCAGCCAGCATTAGATCACGAGCAAGGTTAATTGCTCCTGTAAAATTAATTGAAGAATGGAAAGTCCTTCACCTCCCAGTCTTCAATCAATGCATTGATAGTCACATTTTTGGTGGTTTAAAGATGGACCTGCCTTTTAATTCCCTACCTTTTTATTTATTTATTTATTTAAGAAAAAGACAATGCTGGTCCCAAGCGAAAGCGGAAAAGAGTCTCAGAAGGAAACTCTTTATTGTCATCTTCTTCCAGTTCCTCATCGTCCTCCTCATCTTCTTGTTCCAATGTAGATCACATTTCTTCAGCACATCCAGTTCCAATTGTGGTAAGAACAATATACTTACAGGGAGATTCAATAAAAGTTCTTATTGTTTAAAATGGTGCTAATTTTGCCCCAACCAATCAGAACTTATGTAACATTTGAAAGCTAACATCTGATTGGTTGGGGCAAAATTAGCACCATTTTAAACAATAAGAACTTTTATTGAATAACCCCCTTTGAATCTACCTGTCATTGCCACTACACAGAAGCAATGTTATATAAAAAGAGAAAGAAGTAGTGGACATAAAGTGGGCACACCATCAAAGTATTAGTTCAAAGTTAAAACTACTTTATTATAATACAAAAAACAGGAGTAAGAGTGTATATAAAGGACACACATTTAAAAACACATCCAGCTCAAATGGATGATTAACATTATAAACTGGTATTTATACAGTGATTGATATACCAGTGTATCATAAGTTCTAAATACATATTTAGATAGAATATATATATTTTATAGCATAGTACCTAAATACAAGGTGAACATCCTTACACCTGTCCTATCTGTATATTAGAATAATTAGAGTACAAGTAACCACCTTATTATAATGGTACCTATTAACCTCTTAGTACAGGAGTGTAGGATATATGGCAGATCAAATCCCCAAATGAGTAACACAGGTAGGCAATACGATACCAATGTCAGCACTCAGTGTGAACATCCATAGAGCTGGAGCAGGCTAGACGCGTTTCGTCTGTCTAAGCAGACGTATGTATTTAGACCTTACTGTATTTAGAACTTACGATACACCGGTATATCAATCACTGTATAAATACCAGTTTATAATGTTAATCATCCATTTGAGCTGGATGTGTTTTTAATTGTGTGTCCTTTATATACACACTTATTCCCGTTTTTTTTAATATAATAAAGGAGTTTTAACTTTGAACTAATACTTTGGTGGTGTGCCCACTTTATGTACACTACTTCATTCTCTTTTTTGTATTATATGTTTAGTGGATAGGAGCACCCCCTTAATTTATATGGTGTTACTCCTAACTAGACACTAGTGCCCTTATACGCATATTTTGTGGACACAGAAGCAACGTTAACATTACAAAATTGCAAATTTGCCAGGTTTGCATGCATTTTTTCATGCATTTTTGGGTTAAATTGCAAAAAACAAACAAACCTTCAAACACCTGAATTTTTATGCAGTTGTATGAGTTTTTCACCTTCCCCATAGAATTTTATCCCACAAAAACTGCATGCAGCAATGCCTTTAGAAAACACACTGAATAGGAGTAAATGGTATTCCTATAAAAAAATCAATGTCCTCTCATTTTTTACGAATGCATGTGGTAGACAAACGAAGCCTAGAAAAGAACTAAATTGGCTTAATGTGAAATATTTAGCAAATAATTTATTTAAAAGGGGCTTTATGGTTATTGGAGTTTGGGAAGTGCAACATTATGAATCCGCAAAGCATGTTATTCACAATATATATTTAATAAGCACCTACATAGAGAGCTGACTGTAAAAAAATTCAAAAGTTCACACACTATAGGATATAAGAGAAAGTATATGCCAATTACTTATGTAAGAGCTAAAGGAGATCTAAACACTAATAAAAAATTAAAATCTATTCCATTGATGATGCTGTCATCTTCCTTGTACAAAAAGTGCCTATTACCAGGCAAAAAAAATAATTCCTAAATTGCCTTTTCAGGGAAAAAACATGTTGGTAAAGTACAGTGAAAATGTGCCGAGAATTTTTGAAAAACCCTGAAAAATATGGCGATGAAGTGATTTTGCCATGTTATAACTATGCCCCTAAGTGTGCTTTACTCAATGAGCTACTTTGTGTGTGAGAATGACAGTAACTGCTGGTCTTGCAGTAATTGGTTTATTTTACATTTATATTTATTAGAAATCAATTAGGAAGGCAATAGAAATTTTTGTCAGTTTCAGTAAAAATGTGTTTAGTCTTAACATTTGATTTAACTTTAAAATGAAAGTCGTTTACCAACTGAAAAGTGAATGTTAGTGAATGATAAAGGGTATGCTATTAGACACTTACAATCTGTTGTATTCAATTAGATCAACTGGACTTGAAGTTTAGTTCTTGAAGACGTTTCGCTAGTCATCCGACTGGCTTTCTCAATTCCGACTGTCTTCTTCTTAATTGAGAAAGACAGTCGGATGATTAGCAAAACGTCTTCAAGAACTAAACATCAAGTCCAGTTGATCTAATTGAATACAACAGATATACCATGACCTGGATGAATGAGAACCTTCACAAGCATACTTACAATAGTAGTAACTACATACTTTAACAAAGTTGCTGTTTGCTATTTTGGTGCCATTGTTTTTCATGCATACACAGTGGATGCTGTAATTGACACTTAGTTCTAGGACACGCTAGCAAATTTTTCATTGCATTTTGCGATCTTTTAGTGAATGGGAAATGGATGCCAGGCTAACGCAATGTTGGTGGACACACTGTGTGCACTGAGATCTGTTTTCTGAGTGCATATGATCACCGTTTTTATGCGAATGGCATGTACTCCGATAATGAAATGTTAGTGGAATCGTAGCACAAACGCAGAGCAATGTGCTTGAAACGCGTGTTGTACTGTGGCCGCAGCCTTAATGTAAAGGTATTTCAGACGCAAAGGTAATTAGTTGTTCATCTAGCTGGACATCGCACCATTTACTTTTAATGTAGTCATTTTATTAATATTAACTACTATTTTTGTCATTTTAATGTAAAATGCATTGAAAATGTTTTAGGTAGATCAATAGTTATATTTATTTATTTTTCAGCAAATAATAAAGGTAAAATATAAATTCAGATACTGAACACAGATAATCTACGCAAGGCTTATTTTGCTCATAAATACGTTTAATGTTTTCTAAGTATATTAAAAAATATTTTTTTCCCCCCTTAGCAATGGCCTATGTATATGTTGGACTACGGTGCCGTAAACATGCAAATACCAGGACCCATAAACTACTAGAAACTGGCTTCTAGCTGGAAGACTGAATAAATATGTAATTTATGTAAAAAGAAATGTATATAATAATATGTATCAATGCCTTGTTTTTCATATGTTTTACACTATGTTTTGGCCATCAAAGGTTTTTTTTTTTTTTTTTAAATAAAACATTCTGCTTAGTTTTGAATTTAAATTTGGTGTTTTTTTACCCATTACCTGACAGATTTTGTTTATGAAATATATATTTTATTTATACAAAAACTGTGTATTTTATAAAAAAGAACCAGTCTTGCATTAATGGAGAAAAAAAAAGGCTAAAATAGAAACTAGAAAGGTTACTAGAATGTATAAAGTCTGGATTTACTTCAAAGGCTGCACAAAGCTCTGTTGGTGTTTGTATGTGTTGAGAGTTTTAAAATCTGTGCCTGTGACACAGCTGATTGCAATAAAGAGGTCTACAACACAATGGAACACATAATCAAGAGACATAACAGTTGATTTGGTCTGTAAAACAGCTGAATGCAATTTAGAGAAAGTTAATCAGTCTTCATCATACTTGCGACACACGTCCATTAACGTCTATGCACAATCGTCTATAAATTCTCTGATAACTCAGAAACTCTTTCACGGATTTCTTCGCTAGAAGATAGAACACCTCTCCAAAGTGTCCCGCACTTTGTATTGAATTGTCTCTAGCTCAAAAACTGTGGGAGGAGAAATAGTCCACACAATGTGTGAAATAAAAGAAAAAAATATATGTCCACCCCTATAGCAAACTTTTGGGGTATAATAGTATACCTTCCCCCAGCCCCAACTGCCATAAAATTATTTTAAGAAAGTCCCCCGATCATTACGGGGCGGGGCAGGACCGGCAGCCGTGTCCGTGATTGGCTGAGAGGCAGCCAATCACAGACGCAGCTGCCGGCTGCTCAGAACGCCGGGGGAGAGAGGTAAGGTAAGTAGAGATCGGGGGACTTTCTTGAAATTCTTTTATAGCGGTTGGGGCTGGAGGAAGGAATACTATTATGTCGCAAAGGGGTTTTAAGGTAGGGGGAGAAGGGTTGAACTGAGCATGCACAAGTTTTCCCCGGAGGGGAGACAGGAGGCAGAGTTCTATATGGACTCTGCTATCCTCCTGCTGGGCAGTTTTTGGGACTTTAGGGGGGGATTACAGGAGAACCATTTGGAGCTGGAATGTAAGGTAAGGATTTTATGCACTACACAGTGGGGCCAGTAGTGGGGGGAATTATAGTTTTGGGGTGGACATGCCCTTTAAGTACATTAATTTGTTTCTTTCAAGCCAAAATCAAACGTTAGGTTTCTACAGTTCCTAACTAGAGATGTTCGAAACTGTTGAGTTTAATTTTCAAAAGTTCGAGTTTCTATTTTCAAAAATTGTCTACGTTCGATTTTCGAAAATTGTCTACTTTCGATTTGCGAAAATCGTCTACTTTCGGTTTGCGAAAATCGTCTACTTTCTATTTTCGAAAATCATCTACTTTCGATATTTATCTACTTTCGATTTCGATAATTATCTACTTTTGATAATCATCTACTTTCCGTAATCATCCACTTTTCATAATCTTCTTCTTTCGATAATTATTGAATTTTCGATAAAAATCGAAAACTCTGAAAATTCGGGTTTCGTAAATTCCTGGGAGTTCCGAAAGTTTTGTAGGGACCTCGAAACCCTCGGATTCAATTCGAAACTGGGTTCTATTAGAACCCACAGTACATCTCTATTCCTAACTTGCAAATACCTGAAACTTAATCAGCAGTTGCATTGTGCAACTACACTATGTTAAAGTGTCCACCTTTGGAATTGGCAGAATTGTGGAGAAATCGTATGTAATTCTGCTGGTAACACTAGGTTTTTATGCTAAATGTTTTACCATAGCTCTCCATTAAAAATTAGTTTACTAATTTAAAAAACTTTTTCCCCCCACAATACTTTGCTTATCTCCCTAAAATATCATACCTTGAAGTTGTCAAGTCCCTCGCCGCAATCTTCTGACTCTTGTCAGGAGGTAGCTGCCAGTCAACAACTTACAATGCCTGTTCTGGCTATGCAAGCTCATGTAAAGCTTACACTATTAAACATGCTCTTTAGTGCACAGCAGATTAAAACAAGCAAGCTGCAGCCTGTCCTGCAAGTAAGTTGATGGATTTGAACTCATTAAAGTCTCCAGACAACATTGTCCCTATAGACAGAGCACATTTACAAACATACAACAAGCTGTGTCTCACCTCTCCCTTTGCTCTGGCTGCTGGGTGATTTATGAAATGAACCAGTGGGTACTAGGGGTCAGCTCCCATAATCAAGCTTAGCTGGGTAAACCCAGCTAAATGTACCCAGTACTTTCCACATGCTCTGTAGTGCTTGACAGATCAAAACATGGTCCCCCCTCTCCCAGAACAGGGATTTTAGTTGTCTTTTTCCCCCCAATGCTCCTGTCCTAGCAAAGATAAAATTCTTTACTTTGCATAAAAAAAAGAATAGTAATCTTTATCTGTTGTATTCAATTAGATCAACTGGACTTGAAATGTAGTTCTTGAAGACGTTTCGCTAGTCATCCGACTGGCTTTCTCAATTCAGAATGACTTGTACAAGATCTGTGGCAATTATGTACCCTGGAAAATCCCAATTAGCATATCACAGCCAGGTGTTAAGGGTGTGATTAGATGTGGCTAAGAGGTGTTATAGGAACGCCCAGAGTAAGTGTGTCAAAACAGCATTGTACATGGCAGACAGTTGGGGTCGAACCCCCCCAACCTCTATTTAGGCTTGGTTTCTTTATTTTCACATAAATGGCCTCCTTAACACCCTCTCTTGAACCAGTCACGTTCCTTCGCCAGTATGTTAACATTACAATCTTCAAAGGTATGTCCTTTATCCTTAAGATGCAGATACACGGCTGAGTCCTGACCCGAGAATTGGCTCTTCTGTGCTGGGCCATACGTTGATGCATTGTTGCTGTTTGGTCCTCCCCACATACAAATCAGAGCATTCTTCCTGCACTGCACTGCATTATTGATGTCGCTTTTCTTGGTTTTGTGGTATTGGGTCTTTCGGATGTACCAATTGCTGCCTCAGTTGTTGTTCGGTTTAAAGCAGACAGGGATACGATGTTTTTTGAAAATTCTTCTTAATTTCTCGAGACCCCTGCTACATATGGGATGACCATGTTCTTCCTCTGTCTTGCTTTTCCCCTTCACTGTTGGTATTCGTGTTCTTTTCTTTCCTTTCTACTTCTTTGACAAAGGCCCAGTCTGGATATCCACAAGTTTTAAGGGCTCCTCTGAATGTTTCATTTCTTTAGCCTTCGCCTCTGTGCTAGTGGGGATGTTCTCGGCTCTGTGTTGCAGGGTTCTGATGACCCCTAGCTTGTGATCTAAAGGGTGGTGGGAGTCAAACATCAAATACTGATCTGTGTGTGTTGGTTTTCTCGTAAACCTCTACTTCCATTTACCATTTCCTTAACATCTACCAAGCAATCCAAGAAAGCAGTTTATTGTTTTGTACCTCTTCCCTTGTGAATTTAATGTTTTGGTCCACCGCATTAATGTGTTCTGTGAAAGCTTGTACTTCCTTCTGGTGGATTTTAACCCAGGTGTCATCAAATATCTGAACCAGTGGCTGGGTGCTATGCCCTTAAAGGTATTAAGCGCCTGTGTTTTCTACCTCCTCCATGTAAAGGTTGGCCACAATAGGTGAAACTGGAGATCCCATAGCACATCCATGTTTTTGCTTATAGAACTTATCCCTGTATTTGAAATAGGTGGTATTCAGGCACAAGTCCAACAAGGAACACACCTGTTCTGGGTTGAGATCAGTTCTGCTGGTAGAGTGCTGTCTTGGCCCAGCCGTTTTCTCACCATGTCAACAGCCCCTTGGTGGGTTAACAAGTAAGAGAGATGTCACATCATAGGACACCATAGTTTCTTCCACACCGATTACATATCTTCAATCTTGTTGGTGAAATCCTGAGAGTTCTGGATGTGATGCTTTAGAACTTCCCACCAAAGGTCCTAGATGTTAGCTAGATATTTTGCCACCTTGTATGTTACCGAGTTGATGCTGCTGACTATAGGTCTTAGTGGGGCCCCTTCCTTATGTATCTTTGGGAGTCCATATATGCATGGATGTGCCTCACCAGGGTAGAGGCGATGATACATTGCTCGGTCAATGGCTTTATCCTTTTGAACTGTTGTAGTAAGTCTATGACTCTTTTCTTGTACGGCTGGTGGGATCCCTTGTTAAAGCCTCATATGTGTGTTATATCGGCCAGGAGCATGGTCACCTTATCATGGTAGTCTGAGGTGTTGAGTACCACTGTGCATCTTCCTTTATCGGCCGGTAGAATGGTGATACTGGAATCTTTCTGAGGGATGTTAAGGCTCTTCTTTCCTGTGTAGTCAGGTTGATGAAGGAATTTTAGCACTGGCTAAGGCTGCAGATACCTAAGCGAAGTGTTTTTCTGCCTCCTCTTGTGATACCTTATTACTGTGATAGAGGCTCTGTGGCTGCTATAATATCCACCACGGGATGGCTTTAGGGGTGATGGCAAAATTCAAGCCCTTACCAAGGACTTCCATTTCTGGCTGGGTCAGGGTCCTGTTAGAACAAGTTTCTCACCCTCCTCCTGTTTGATGAAGTGACACTTCCCTCCTTTTTGTACCAAGGTAGTTGTTCTCCTTTGGGCTGTTCTGGGATGACAGAATAGAGAACTTGTTCTGTTGCCTTTGTTTGCCCTTACAGTGCTGAGAAAGCTGTGCTTGTTGGTGAACTCCATCACTCTTTCCCAGATGACACAGGTAGCTTGTGAGGCCAGGTTCTGTTCTAGTTGACTAATGTTGTGCATTAAAGCATCGACTGTAAAATGTGTCTGTCGTACCCCGTTCACTTGGAGCTGTGTTTGAGCCTTTTGCAGTATCTGTTTGGCTCTGATGCCTTTAACCGTGGAATCCAGACGTATACTGCATGGTACTAGCCTTTGTTGTCTGCATCAGAGGTTAAATCGCAGGTGGTTTCTTCTGTAGTCTGCCAATTTCCTTGCTGTCTTTTCATATTGCCGTAAAGTTTGAGGTTTTTCTCCCCAAAATGATTAGAAATATGCTTGTGAAGGTTCTCATTCATCCAGGTCATGGTATATCTGTTGTATTCAATTAGATCAACTGGACTTGAAATGTAGTTCTTGAAGACGTTTCGCTAGCCAAACAGCAACTGCATCAACGTATGGCCCAGCACAGAAGAGCCAATTCCTCGGGTCAGGACTCAGCCGTGTATCTGCATCTTAAGGATAGGACATACCTTTGAAGATTGTAATGTTAACATACTGGCGAGGAACGTGACTGGTTCAAGAGAGGTGTTAAGGAGGCCATTTATGTGAAAATAAAGAAACCAAGCCTAAATAGAGGTGGGGGGGGTCGACACCAACTGTCTGCCATGTACAATGCTGTTTTGACACCTTACTCTGGGCGTTCCTATAACACCATTAGCCACTATCTAATCACACCCTTAAAGGGTATGTCCACCTGAAAAATTAACATTGCCTAAAGTAAAAGAGCCCATTTAAATATGCATGATACCTTTTATGGATTTTGTCTGTGTGCCCTAGTTTGTCCGATGTATGTGCTGTAAGATCCGCTTGGCACATTGAATATTCATGTTGCTGCCTTCCCAATAGCAGGCAGTCCGACGTGCGCGCCATCCCGCACATGCGCAGATCCACCCATGCTGCGTCGGACTCGTCGCGCCCTGCCCGGCTGAGGGATTAAAACGGAACTCTCGTTCCGGAAGGATTGTAGGTCTCGGGTACGTACGTACGCACGCACGCAACGCACGCACGCACGCCCACGCAGCACTCACGCACGCACGCACGCACGCACGCACGCAACACACACACACACACACACACACACACACCACACACACACTTTCCCCAGCCACAGAAATGGCAGACTTTATGTATGAACTCTTACGTCTGGATTGGATATTTAGATCTTGGGTCTATCTACACACACACTCTCCCTGCTTCCCCAGCCACAGAAATGGCACACTTTATGTATGAACTCTCTCCTTTGTCTCTGCCAGCATTGTCTGTTTTACTACAGTTCTGACAATGCAGAGAGGATCTGTTTACAATAAAAGCACAGGGTCAAGTGGCGGGACCAAAACGCATGGTAATAGCCTCATTTAGTAATCACTCACTTCCTTATCCACACAGCTAAGGCCACACCCCCAAAACGAATAGAACTTCTAGAGACTGCTGCAAAGGTAGGAATGGAATTTTTCAAAATAAGGCAGGAAAAGGCTTCTGGGATGGGTACTACCTTATAATGAAAAAAAAAATTTTGATTTTGGTGAATAGACATACCCTTTAACACCTGGCTGTGATATGTTAATTGGGATTTTCCAGGGTACATAATTGCCACAGATTCTGTACAAGTCATTCTGAATTGAGAAAGCCAGTCGGATGACTAGCGAAACGTCTTCAAGAACTACATTTCAAGTCCAGTTGATCTAATTGAATACAACAGATATACCATGACCTGGATGAATGAGAACCTTCACAAGCAATAGTAATCTTTGCAGTATATTTTTAAGCTAGCAAGAAACATATTAACATTTCAGCAAAAATTAAAAGCATGTCTGGGAGATTTTTACAAAAATTTCTAAAATTAGCATAATATTTTTTTGCCCAGGAAGGATGTATGTAATTCACACTGACTGGTAAATAAAATGCAGGGTAACAAGCAGATTTCAAAGTCTTATCAGGGACTTCCATACTAGTGTATACAGATATCCCACCTCTCTCGGATTGTCCGGGAGTCTCCTTCATTCGGTCTCCAGCACTCCCGTGACTGAGAGAATCTAGTCTCCTCCTCAGTCACGCCCCTTTTGATGGCAACGCCCAATGAATGCCCTGGGAACATGCCCACCTCCTTTCTCACCCTGCCCGGAAGCCTGAAAGGGCAGGGTGAGATGTATGGTGTATAGAAAAGACACTACATAGAGACAGTGAATACTGGTATCGGGGTGTGGCTTTTTGATGTCTACATGGGCTGTGGGTTGTACTGGCAATAACATGGAAGCCTTCTTAGTTACAGAATCTATCACTTACCGGTACATGTACTAACTGCAACTTACTAGAGAAGAATCTTACAATGCATAGGTGTTCTGGGGAGAAATGCTCACATTAAGATAAAAAAATTTTTTTACTTAATTTCTAAGCAAGGATCCAGTGCTAATCCCCAAACCAATATTTACATTTCTTTTCTAAAGGTGCACTAAGAGACACTAAGTTCTTATCGTTTAAAATGGTGCAAATTTTGCCCCAACCAATCAGATCTTATTTAACATTTGAAAGCTAACATCTGATTGGTTGGGGCAAAATTAGCAGCATTTTAAACGATAAGAACTTTTATTGAATCTCCCTAACTATGTATTGCATTCGTATTTTTATTGCAGATTTCTAAAACTATAATTTTATTGGATTTTTTTATTGCCCACTTCCCGTATTTCCTTCCCCATTAAAGTGCCCAGGATAAGGAACTGAACTGCTCAGTATTCACCCTTGGGAATACAATAGTAATACTTAGTCACACTCACACAGTTCTGATCCACTTCCCGATTCTGGACTTGGCCAATGTAAACAGATGTGCTTTTTGCACAGCATGTCTTTCCATACTAGCAGGAGGTGGATAGAACTGTACTCGTAAAGTGTGACATTAAAGAGCATCTATTGTATAGTGAAATTTATACATTTCTCCAGTCCAGACATAAAAAAGGTTAGTGTATGCTGCCTTATTCACACCTTCCTCTGTGGCTGCGTGTTTGCACACTGTCTGATTTACTTCAGAGCTCCCCACTCCCCCTCTCCTCTCTGGTCATTCCCCCGTTAATAAAATCTGTCTGAGAACCAAGCCTCTCATGCACATTATTCCTCCTACACCTCACTCTAAACTTTGTAAACAAAAAAAAAACCAACTCTGTATTTAAGCCTGTAGAGAGCATAGGTCTCTGTTGTTCTGGAGACACATAAGGATTGGGAGGGGGGTGAGTTAGAAGAGATCCAAGTCCTGCCTTATCACTGCAACCTGATCTCCCTTTGACAGGCAGTAAATTGATAAAAGTTTGGGAGGAGAGGAACCCAGTCCTGCTCTTTCTGCTTCATTCTCCTTCCCTTTCCTTGTTTTTAACCCAGTATTTGCCAAGCATTTTAGTGAGCAGGAAGGAGTCATTTGGAGACTTGCAGTAAAACTTGTGTAAGCCTACACATTACCCCAGCATGCTGTTAGGGGATTTGGTTGACAGCTCAAGCAGGAGAGTGAATTGAAATCTTGACTTCTTTCAACTTATATATCTTGGGACAGCTGAGGAAACTGAAGAAAAGAGGTACTCTTGGGGTTGTTGGGAACATAGAAAGAAAAAAAGAAGATATTTTCCCACTATAGATGCCATTTAAGTATTATTCTTTAACTACTGCTATCCCAGAAGTGAAGACCGAGCTGTTGTGCATTTTTTTCAGATTATGGCATACTTGGCAAACCAACTTTCTATCTAAGCACACCTGTGTTCTTAAAGAACAACAATCACACATCAGCACATCCCCATCTCAATACTACTACCCATTGTGAGGACCTAAACCTCACCTCTGGGTTTTCCTTTAATAGCTAGAAATATGTAGTTAAAGGATCTGTCCTTCTTGCAGAGCATGTCTTTTTTTTTTTTTAGGCACTGGGACAAAAGGGAAGGTGGAGTTACAGATGTGCTGGTAAATGGAAATATAACACCATAGTTCAAGCTATTAAATGTAATCCCACATTTGTGCACCTGGTCATTTATGTATTACTAGGAAGAGGGTGGGCTGGGAGGGTATTTTTCCTTTTAATCAGGGGCATACTTGCAGGGGCCTGGACCCTCCCGCGAGATTGCACATCTAAAGGAAACATACTCACAATCATCTGTTTAAAAGAGCGGACCTGAACTTCTGGTACCGAACTTCTGGTCCGGTCTTTTAAACAGCTGATTGAACATATGCTTCCTTCATACTGGCGATCAGCTGGTCACTGCAGAGATTTTGGGCTTGTGGCAGGCCCAATCACCATCCGGGCATAACTACCGCCCCCACGTGACTGTGCGGGGGGGGGGGGGGGGCTGGTGGACAGTAGCAGGGCCCGCCACAAGTCCACAATCTCTGCAGCTGGTCGCAGCTCGGTTCCAGAAGTTCAGGTATGATCTTTTAAACAGCTCATCGCATTATGTTTCCTTCATGCGCCATCAACTGTTTAAAAACGGCTGGTCACTGCAGAGAACGTGAAGGGGGGTAGTTACGCCACTGCTTTTACTGCTGGTCTTTTATGCAATTAGCCATAAATGTAAAGTTATTCTGAAATTTAACAGTGAGTATTGTAATAACATTTCAGTGAGGGCTCCTGCTATACTATATTCTATTAAAATTCTGCACCTAATTGCAAATGTATTTGTTGTGAAAAAAATGCAAGTTAATTCTTGAAACAACTAAAGCAGTAAAGGGCGCTATAATTTATTTTAATTTTCAGCAGCAAAAAAGTTAATTTAATTACAAATGTGTTTTTTAAGAAATGTTCCATCAAAATCTGTTCCTCACCGAGCAGTATTTTTTTGAAATGCACTAAGCTACATTTAACACAGAAGACATTTCTGTATTTGTTTTTGTACCCTCTGAAAATGCAGTGATACCCCCTAAGGTTATGTTAACGGCTAGCTTTTGTTTTTCCTGCATTTACCATTTTTAGTATTGCCAATAGGGAAACGCCAGTAAAATGGTGGGAAAAAAACAAACGCAAAACATTCATGTGAGTCTAGCCTAAATCAGTCAGATGAATGTTTTGATTTGAATATTAAAGCTGGGGCCACACTGTCAGCGCAATGCAGCATTTTTCACCTGTGTCACTGCATTTGCGATGCAATTTTTGTAATTTTCTGTTATTGGAGCACATGAGATCCACACAAATGTTATTCTCGTGCGCTACTGGATGGCTAAATGTGATCTGAAAGCGCACAACCATCGCGCCAGTGTGGCCTAGCCCTAACCGAGCATTTAGGAAAGGGATATTAGAGGTCACGTGATTATAAGCAACACTTTTACGTTCACACTGTGTGTTGTTTTAATGTAGTGAAACATCACGCTAGCGATTTAGTACAATGTTCCAGCGCATTAATGCATAGCGGAGACTGTTATTTTCAATGACACTGCTGTGCGTTAACAGCAACGCATCGCAGCGCATTGGTGTTAAGGGTGCCATTTACTATACCTGCAGAGCGTTTTGGTGCGATGTTCCCACAGGAAATTGTGTGAACGAAGCCTTAGAAGCCCAGCTAAATAATATTGAATAATTAAATGAGCAATATTTGACCATACATAAGCTGAGTTTTATTTATGCTTTAGGTAAATCACTAGAAGTACATTAACCATTGCAGAAAGGCTAAGTTTACATTTAGCTTTGTTTAGTAATTTGCTATTGACTAACCCGAGACCTTAGTAATCAACCCAGAAAAACAATATAGAGATTCTTTAGGATGACTAAAACCAGCTGCACCGGACTTACCAACTGCAGCACCTGTCAAATTGGTTAAGGTTGCTATTCTGAGCAGAATGTCAGCAGCGTTGTTGCGTGACATCATCAATGTGCGCCGCAGTCCCACAGTGTCTGAGGAGGGGAGGGGGAGGGGTTCTATCCTCTTCTTCCCAAGGCTGTTAAATTAATAAAGTACTACATTCCGGGATATTTCTCAGGACCAGCAGGTGTCACCACGCAGGCACAGGTAGGACGGCCACCTGCATGTACTTACAGTGTAATGGGATATCAAGTTTGAGCCCTCCAATAGTAAACACACAGAGCTAGTGCTGTAGTTATAGCTCATACCAACTATCCCACCAACCCTCCTGCCAGCCAGTCCAGCATCCTTTTCCTCTAGCCATTCTGCCCAGTCGTTCCACCAGCTCTTCTGCCAGGGAGTCCACATAAATCTTGCCAGCCAGCTAAACAACACACCCCTTGAAGTACCAGTACAGCACCCTTACAAATTAAGCAGTACAACGCAGTGCGTTTAGTGACGTTTTAATACGTTCTTGTATCCGTTTTTATCCGTTTGTATCCTTGGTGTTTTAACACGTCATTGGGCAGGACTGCCCAATGACGTGGGCATCACAGTAACTCCTAGGCAATGCGTGCGTTGTTATCCATTGTACTGTGTTTTGATGCATTTCAGAAGGCCAGAAATGCGTGTAGCAGTGCCTTTTTAAAATAGACTGGAACAGAATACAACGCAGCAAGTGTGAGCGATATTATGAAATCCTATGAGGTTTTTGAAAATGCACCTGCGTTTGAAAAATGGATACAAACTGATATAGTGTGAATGAGCCCTTACCAGTTAAATCACCAATACAGCACCCTTGCCAGTTAAAGCACCAGTACAGCACCTTTACTAGTTAAAGCACCAGAACAGCACTCTTGCCAGTTAGCACCAGTACAGCACCCTTACCAGTTAAAGCACCAGTACAGCACCCTTACCAGTTAAATCACCAGTACAGCATCATTAAATGCATGAGTAGCGTACCAATTGGACCACCAGCATAGACTATAGCACGTTTGCTACTGGCCGAACTGTAGCAGGAACAGAATAGCAGTGTCAATATAAGCAGTTTGATAAACAAGGATAGACATAGCTGCCGGCACCCAAGCCACCAGGATGGAGGGGTAAGTGCTGTGATTTACTTACCCACGATCGTGTGCAGTGATATGAGGTTGAAGGGCCCAGGGCAATTTGCACCCGGACCACCTAGTTATATAAGTAACATAATATTTAAATGTTAAACCAGAAAGACCAGCCAGGGAATTCTTGGAATAGTAGTTTTCACACTTCTGGAGGGCTGCAAGTTTGACACCACTAGGGCAGACATCCCACCCTGCCGAATCTGGCTTCTGGGCAGGGTGGGGAAGAGGGGGCGGAGCTGAATGACGTGAAGTCAATGGTGTCACAAAGGGGGTGGAGCTAGGGTGGGCAGATGTCAATGACAAAGGGGGCAGGGTTATGGGCAGGCCACTACATGTGACGTAATTTACGTCACAGAAGAGGCGTGGTTAGGGGGAGCAGGACATAAATTACGTCACAGAAGAGGCATGCCAAAGAAAAGAAGGCGTTCTGGAGGCGGAGCTGCCAGATACGTTCGGGTCACGGGAGTTTGGGGTGGTCTTGCGGGAGACTCCCGCGGCTCCCGGGAGGGGTGGGATGCCTGCTAGGGAAAGGTTGCCTACCTTTGGGTTATTCATTTGTTCATTTACTACTGTGTGAGGCTGAGCCCTTAATATCTATTTAATTACTTATAATTTGATAAACAAGGATCTTATATTTGTAGCATATATTATAGATTCTTTTTTTTAGGTTTTGTGACACATAACTGTTTGAGGAACTGTATACATTGGTTTTCTGTGATCTACACGTTAATCTTTTCAAATGCTCTTCATTTTACCTTATATTTCTGCACTGGGCCATCCACCGTTTACCACTGTTAAGGTTCAAATAACCCAAAGGTAGACAACCTTACCCTAGTGGTGTCAAACTTGAAGCCCTCCAGAAGTTTGAAAACTACTATTCCAAGAATTCCCAGGCTGGTCTTTCTGGTTTAACATTTAAATGTTAGGGATTCACATATATTCTTCTGTTTCATTTAAATACATTACAATCAGCTTAACAGAACGCCAGTGACATATTCCACATATTTTAGTGCATATCAGGTATATTTGATATCTGTATACATAACTACATGTATTTATTGCTTATTTGTGTATTTATTTTATTAGTATACAGTATCAACACAGCAAGGTTTGCCCTGTGGTCCCCAGTGGCACTATATAAAATAGTAGTTATAATGCATATAGGAATTCCATTGCCATTTTGTTAAGATTGTTAAATTGATTTTATGACTAAGCAACCCTCAAACACAATGAGAAAAAACAAACAGTATAATGTTGTTTAAAAATACAGTACCTTAGTCAGTCCTTCTTAAACTCTATGTGGGTATGTCCATTCTTTTGTATCATGCCTGGGGAAGACACCTAAGTGCTTCGAAAGCTTGCATTTTCAATCATTTTAGTTAGCCAATAAAAGGTATTATTTTATATCCAAGATGTTTTCACTTTCATCAATGGCTAACACACTACAATTCTCTACTACTACTGTTATGGAAGATACCACAAAGTCCAGCACATATCTGGATTTTATCTTGCCTGAGGAAGAAGCCTAAGTACTTTGAAAGCTTGCATTTTTAATCATTTTAGGTAGCCAATAAAAGGTATTATTTTATATCCAAGATGTCTTCACTTTCATCAATGGTTAACACGGTAGAATTCTCTACTACTTAAATCAAAAAAATAATTCTTGTGCCATCTAAATCATAATGTTTTTTTCTTTAGCAAGCATGGCTCATGTTCCTGTCTTGCCGGTCCTGAATGAGATGACTGAGCGACAACAAGTTATCAAGAACTTTATTACTTCAGTGGAATCAATGGTATTTTGTTTTATTTATTTTTTTAAATATCCTATTACACATACATACCAACTATTGGGATGTGTTTATGATGGTGGGAGAACACCAAAACACTGAATTGCAAATATAACCCAGGGAGATTTGAGGCCATGACTAAAGCCTTGTACACACATCAGATAATTTTTGCACGATTTGCCCGACTAACGACTCATTGTGTGACATTTGTGCAAAAATGAAGCTTTAACGATCTTCTAAGACCAACGATCCTAGACTATTCTCTGCTTTTTCCGACAATCAGCCTGGCGGATTTGTTCTGCTGATTGTCGTTTGTTTGTACATAGTCGGCAAATTATCTGTGTAATGGAAGATTGTATGAAATACACATCTGCTACATTTCGAGATCACGTGATATTCCGAGCATCATGTAATACGTACATCACATAACACCTTTACCAACGAACATTATCTATCCACTATCATTGAGGTATGTACAGGCGTCGTTGGCAGAACTAGTGTATAACGAGACGGTTGCTGAACGTTTGTCGGGCACATCGTACAAAAATTATCTGACGTGTACGAGGCTTACCATATATACTCGAGAATAAGTCGAATTTTTCAGGCTTTAAAATTAGCCTGAAAACCTAACCTCGACTTATACTCGGGTCAAGTCCTAATTTAGATCCAAATTCTGCAATTACAGATAGTAACCAGTAAGTGGCGCTGTGTTAACCTGCATAGAAAGTTACAGGAGCTGATCTGCCTTTACACTTCCTGCTTCCTGTATTCTGGCTGCTGGACTCACTCAGCACTGTCACTGGATGCTGTAAATCTGATGGGTCTCCTCAGTTTGGGGCAAAAAACAGCTGCTAGTACAGTGCAAAGGACAGCTTGAAACTACAACTCTCAGGTGACATTTTTAACTATTGGGGTCAGAGAATCCTTTACTATATGGGGGTCAGAGTTCCCTTTACTAAATGGGGGTCAGAGTTCCCTTTACTATATGGGGGTCAGAGGGCCCTTTACTATATGGGTGTCAGGAGAATTGTAAATGATGGTAAGCTTAATTAAAAGTTTACTGAACCTTGCCACTCCATATGTTTAGAAACTGAAACTCCCAGCAACAAAGCATGCTGGGAGTTGTAGTGATTTGGCTATTACTGTATGGGATTACTGTATGGGGATTCTGCTGTCCATTTAAAGGGCAACTAAAGCCTAAAAACAACACAGAATCAGAAGGCAGTAGTGGTGATAATTTCTACCCTCGACTTATACTCGAGTCAGTCAGTTTTTTAAAAAAAATTCCGGTAAAAATAGGTACCTCGACTTATACTCGGATCGACTTATACTCGAGTATATACGGTAAGCACTTTTGAGCCACCATGCTGCTCACTATAATTGCTATTAGTAATTCTTTGTTATATGTAACTTTGGTTTTTTTGTTCCATGTTAAAATTCATCCTAATTATATAGAAATCTATTGTCTGTATGCAGTTAGGTTATGTGTAATGAGAACACGCAACAGAAGTGAAACAATATTTGTTCTTGTTCCAGTGTAAGGAGTTTGCAAAAATCAAGGCAGAAGTTGCATGCATTGCTGTGTATGATTCTGAAGCTCTAATAGCTGGCAGTGAGAAAGGAAGATCATTTTTTAACAAGAGAAAGGATTTCCAAAAAGCTTTTATGCAATACTGTAAGTTTTACTCATATTCTGTTTTCATTCATCACAAAAATTCAAAGTGCATTTCACTTTGTGCTGTTTACAAAAATGAATATGACTTTGCTACTAATTTGACCTGCCTTTGCTGCAACGGTATGCACCTCCATTGTAGCACATATGTCTTTACTTAGGGCCTTTAGAAAGTCTCATTCTGTGTAATGTATTATTTTATTGATGAATAGCCTGGAGGCTTTTAGTTGTCTTTTGAATTAGAAGTACAGCTTGCCAAAGACTTTAAATTATATACTATATGCATATTAGGGGGGAAGTCAATATCTTTATTTTTTGCCTAGTGTATATGGTTACTAGCTAAGGGACCATTAAAAAGTTTCAGATTCTGCATGAACATAGCTTTAACACTTTAAAAATACACATGCTTCATTGACTGATTAGTACTGGGCCAAACATTTTTCATTCAGGATTATTATTAAATTAATGTAGCAAGTGTAAAGCATCATAAAGGTCCACTATCAGTGTTTATTTGATACAAATGTAAACGGTATATTCACTATTTTTTGCTTTGAATGTTATCAGACTTCCAATATCACTCTCATTAAAAAAAGATGCATCAAACAGTCACATAAATGCTCCTCTAATATATTCTTAAATGAGCGCCCATTTAAGATCCTCTATGATTGGTGCACTACACCTGAGTATCTACACAGGATAGCTAAGACCATTCCGGATATTTGCTTTTGGAACTGTGGTTTACCGGCCTCCCACCAGCACTGTTGGTGATTCTGCCCTAAAGTAAATAATTTCTGGAGGATATGTAAGCCACTTATAAATTATAATTTCTTCACTTCAATCACACTTTCTCCGTACACCACACACTTTAATCTGCTAATAGATAGTTTTAACGCTCCAGCACAAAAATTTATTGCCCACATATGTTCAACAGCTTGAAGTCTAATTGCTGCTACCTGAAAGGGCTCCCCCCCTTTAAAAACACATTCAAGCAGTGGTCAAAATCTGGGAAATTCAAATGCAACCGTATAATGATGCTGCCGAGAGGAGTGAGAGGTTGCCGGATGCATGGGACGCTGGGCAGGCCTGGTCAGATGAGTGAGGGAATTTATATTTTTAACCTTTTCAGTGCCAGACAGTTTTGCAAGTTGCCTACCCTTTTTTGCCAGAAGAATTTTCAGGATTTTGCACTCATATGGTTTAGTGAAGTGTTGCGGTATGAAAACTCACAGGAATCAGGGCAAATTATATATCCTTTTTGTTGGCAGAATATGTACTTTAAAAAGATAACAGACTTTTGCAACTATCTGGAGATTTCAGAAAATTTGGGGTGAAAACTGTCGAAAAAACGGTAAAAATTGCAAAATTTTACTTTTCTTGCCATTTCTATTTGGAAAAATAAATACTATTTTTGAGTTTACACATGAAAATATTGTTTCTAAAAGCTCTGATTCTCAGAGTACAACGATACCAGATATGTATAAAGTACCCCAAACTTTCTGTCCAGGAGACCCCTCGAAACTAAAACAGCAAATTGAAAATTTTTACACCAAATTGAAATGTAAAAGCCCATCTAACAGTCATTGCAGAATAACATCCAAATTAACTAAAACATCCCCACAAATGAGATAATTTTAGAAACTACACATCCTAAGGTTTTTAGAAGTAGTGTGATTTTGATCAAAATGCAAATACCGGGACAGAACAGCTCATCAAATTGGAAGATTTTTCTCATATTTTCCTTTTTTCCTTCAAATACCAAATCATCGACAAAGTACGAAGGTAAATTTCACAGAAAAATGTGGGGGGGGGGGGGAGTTGAAAACCAACACAAATATGAAAGCCTAACCCTCCTGAATAAAATGGTATGCCACATGGGTGGGTACCACAAGAGACATGGCTACCAACTAGCCCTGAAGGCAACCAGTGCATAAAGAAAAATTACCATACAATTTCAGTCATCTTGGCATTTTGAACTGCGTTTGTCTTTTCAAACTAAACGCCCCCAATCTCAAAAATACCCCCAAAAACTATATATTTTTGGAAAGTACACAGTTTCAGCGGACCATATTGTGTCATTGTGTCATGCATACAAGCAGAATTTGGAGCAGTCCTTCATAGAATAGCATGCTTTTAGCAGATTTTCTGAAAAAATGAATAAAATGCATGTTTCAAAGTCAAAAAAATATACCTAAATACCCAGACAGGTAAAAAAAAAAAACACCTAATATTCAACCCCCCAAATGTCCTGAATCAAACGGTATGCCATATGCGTGGTTACACACGCGCACGTGGAAGCGAATAGCCACAAAGTGAGACAATGCATGATGGTTCAGAAACAGCACCAATATTCAGCCAACTCCGAATTTGAACAGTCTGCAGTATTTTCCAGAAAAACACCCCCTAACTCAGAAATACCCCCACAGCTATATATCCTGAAATCTACCACACCTTCAGCTATGTAATGCTGTAGTTTTTTCATTCATACCATCAATGGTGTTTGTGCAGTTCGTCGCAGAGAAGTTCGCAATTTTCACAGATTTTCTGAAAAAATGAACAAAAAATCAACTTCAAAGGTAGATATCATGCCAAACCTCATGAAATGTAGAAACAAGTTACCAAATATCAATCCCCCCAAATGTCCTGAATCAAATGGTATGCCATATGTGTGGTTACACACGCGGACATGGAAGCGAAAAGCCACGAAGTGAGACAATGCATGATTGCTCAAAAACAGCAAAAATATTAACCAACTCTGAATTTCAACAGTCTGCAGTTTTTCCCCAAAACACCCTCCTACTCAGAAACAACCCCCACAAACTATATATTCCTGAAATGTACACACTCAGCTATGTAACACTGTAGTTAGTTCATTCATACCATCAATAGTGTGGGCGCAGTTTTTCGTAGAAGGTCGCACTTTTCTGAAAAAATGAACAAAAAACAACTTCAAAGGGTAGAAATCATGCCAAAAACCTCATGGAATGTAAAAAAAACGTACCAAACATCAATCCCAAAATGTCCTCAATCAAACGGTATGCCATATGCATGGTTACACACGTGGACATGGAAGCTACTAGCCCCGAAGTGAGACAATAAATGATGGCTAAAAAACAAGCAAACATATTCAGTCAAATCAAATTACCACAAAAACAACCCAAAACTCAGAAATACTCCTATAAACTATATATCCTTGGAATCTACACACCTTCAGGTATGTAATGCTTTAGTTTGTTCATTCATACTTCAATGATGTTGGAGAAGTTCTTCGTAGAAGTTTGCACGTTTAGCCGATTTTCTGAAAAATTAACAAAAAAACCCTTTCAAAGTTAGAAATCATGCCAAAAACCCCAAGTAATGTAAAAAAGGGTACCAAATATCAATCTCCCAAATGTCCTGAATCAAAACAGTATGCCATAATGCGTTGTTACACACGCAGACGTGAATCGAGTAGCCACAAAGGAAGCCAATGCACAGTGCCCAATTACAGCAAATTTTCAGATTTGTCAGACTAAACACCCCTTTTATTAGAAATATCCCCCAAAACTATATATTCTTGGAATCTACACCCCTTCAGCTACGCAACGGTACCATTCTTTATGCATACCACCAATGGTGTGGGCACCGTTGCATAGAATTTCACACTTTTACCAGATTTTCTGAAAAATGTACAAAAATAAATTTCAAAGTTAAAAATCATTTCAAATTCCCATGCAATATAGAAAAAAAACCGTAAGTATCAATCTCCCAAATGCCTGATTCAAACGGTATGCCATATACATGGTTACACACATGGACGTGGAAGCCAATAGTCACAAAGTGAGCCATGCACAAGTGCAGTTACAAGAAAAAAATCACAAGTGCTCGTAATTTGAACAGCTTACTCTTTTCAAAGGAAACGGCCCTGAACCTTGGAAATGCCGCCCACAAATAAAAAACCCACTAAATGTCAATCTTCCACAATTCTGAATCAAATGGTACGCCATATGTGTGAGTGCAAACAGAGATGTGTCACCAACTAGCTCCAAATGGGATGCATGCACAAGCGCAAATACAAGAAAAAATCAAAGTGCTCTGTAATTTGAACAGTTTACCCCTTTTCAAAGGAAAACCGCCCAGAAACTTGGAAATACCCCCCGTGGACTATATATTTTTGGAAAATCTCACTTCAGCTACATACAGTGCCATACTTTCATACATACATGAAGAAGAAGACGCAGTAATCAATAGAACTCCATGCTTTTGGAGATTTTGTGAAAAATTAAAACCCTACTTGACAAGTAAAATAAAAAACACTAATGTCAATCTTTCCACATGTCCTGAATCAAACGGTATGCCATATGCATGGGTGCACACAGACGTGGCCACCAACTAGCTCAAATGGGACAGCATGCACAAGTGCAAATACAAAATTAATCAAAGTGCTCTGTAAATTGAACAGCTTACTTTTTCAAAGGAAACAGTCCAAACCTTGTAAATATACCCACAAACTATATATTTTTGGAAACTACACCACCTTCAGCTACATAACGGTGCCATGCTTTCATACATACATGAAGAATTCCAGACCCAGTAATCAAAAGAACTCCTGCTTTTGGAGATTTTGAAAAATAAAATAAGATGATTCAAAGGTTGAAATCCACCTAAACCTACTTGACAAGTAAAAAACCCCACTAAATGTCAATCTTCCAAATGTCTTGAATCAAACGGTATGCCAATGCATGGGTTGCAAACAGACACGTTGCAACAACTAACTAACAATAGGAAGATGCATAAGTGCAAATACAGAAAAAATATAAGTGCTCCTTTCTCATAGGAAACAGACCCAAAACGTGAAATACCCTCGCAAACTATCAGGGAGATGCATAAAGTTCTTATCGTTAAAATGTGCTATTGCCCCAACCAATCACATGTTAGCTCCAAATGTAAATAAATCTGATTGGTTGGGCAAGAGCACCATTTTAACGATAAGAACTTTATGCATCTCCCTGTATATATTTAGGAAACTACACACCTTCAGCTACATAATGGTGCCATGCTTTCAAACATACATGAAGAATTCCAGACGCAGTAATCCAAAGAATTCGTGTTTTAGGCGATTTTGTGAAAAATAAAATAAGATGATTCAAAGGTTTAAATCCTACCTAAACCCACTTGACAAGCAAAAAAACTCACTAAATGTGAATCTCCCACATGTCCTGAATCAACGGTATGCTTTTGGGGGTGCAACAGGTAGGCAGTAGGGTGGCCACAAACTAGCTCAAATGGGACGCATGCAGAAGTGTAATTACAAGAAAAAATCAAAGTGTTCTGTAGTTTGAACTGCCTATTCAACTTGGAAATACCCCCCAAAAACTATAATTTTGGAATATACACACTTCAGCTATGTAACGGTGTCATGCTTTCGTATATACATGAAGAATTCCAGACGCGTGTTATTCATAGAACTCCGGGCTTTTAGGAGATTTTGTGAAAAAAAAAAAAAAAGAGGTCTCAAAGGTTAAAATCTACCTAAACCCATTGGCAAGTAAAAAAAACCCACTAAATGGCAATCTCCCACATGTCCTGAATCAAACAGTATGCCAATGGGTGGGTTGCAAACAGAGACGGGGGCCACCAACTAGCTCAAATGGAACCCATGCGCAATTGCAATTACAAGAAAAAAAATCAAAAACTGCCACAACCCACCCCCACCCCCACTCCCCCTTTTAGTGGTATTTTAGTGAAAACCAGTTAGTACGGAGAGTCACACAAGTTTTTGCACACTTTACTGATCCTAAAAACTTCAATCGGTCTTTTTTTGGTACCTCTGCAAAATTTCTACTAAATAGGCTTAGTTTCCCTTGAAATCGGACAAATAGATCTGCGTTTACTTTTTTAAATTTTTATTTTTTTGTGTGCTATTCCCCTTTTTTTTTGGCTCATTCCCATAGATGATCATCAGATCATCTTAGGGAATGATAACGAACTTGGAATACGGGCATAAATGCCCGTTTTCCAATTCGAAATCCGATCGGAAAAATCACTTCCCGGAAATAATTTTCCAGGAAGTGATTTTTCATTCATTGGCAAAGATCGATAATTTGGTGATCAGAAGTGATCACCAAATTTTGATCTCTGTCCCCATTTTTTTTCTAAGTCTTTGCTAAGTAGCAAAGTCTTAGAAAAAATCCTATTTATGAATGGAGCTCTGAGTTCCATTCATAAATAGCATAGTACTCTGTCACACACTGACAGCTTACTATGGCTTGTACTGCACTGCGATCTGAATGGAGATCGCAGTGCAGTACCCTCACTAGACCCAGGGTGTAGCAGAGCACTTGTAAGGGAAGACCCCGGTGAAGGGGAAAGCCCGTGATGTCACGGGTCTCCCTACGACGATCTTATCAGAGCCAGCGAGGGACCGGCAATAGAGGAGGGGGCACCACTTCAGGCACTGCTATCTCCCGATCCCCCCATCGGATCGAGGGGGCTAGGGGGGCACCTGAATGCTGCCCCCCGATTGCCCCTAGCAGTTCAATTTTTTTCGTATGCAGTATAGCAAGCAGGCACATAGTGCCTGCTGCTATACTTCAGTAGTAAACTGAGATCGGAACCGATCTCAGTTTACTAGTCCACTAGACCAGGCAATATGGGGGGAACACCAAAGGGAAGCCCCGAACGTCCTGTGACGTCACGGGACTTCCCTTTCCGCTGTGGCTCTGCAATGAATGAAGTACCGGGAGGTGGGAGGGATTCCCTATATGATCCGGGGTTAATTTCTTGAGATCCCCCCATCGGTTTGGGACCAAACCGATGGGGGATCGAGGGGAGAGGGAGGGCACTTGAATAGTGCCCTCTGATCACACGGGGGAGCCTGCGGGAGGGATTTAAAGGGCCACTGCCACCAATCGTAAATTTTACCGTGCTTGGCAAAAAAGGAAGGGAATAGAGCACCGTAAAATTTACCATTGGTGGCAATGAAAGGGTTAAATATACATGTAACTAACTGATAACAACATTTTTTTTTAACTCCGAACTATAACCATATTAAAACTATGTAAGATGAGTTTTTAAAATATTAATCATAAAAAATAATGATCACTGTATTAGAAATCTTTCATACACTGTCAAACCAACATTACTGATTTATTTTTGATTGGTGAAACAAAAAAAAAAACATGCACAATACAGGACGTGATGATATATCTGAAACTCTATATTATGTGAATTTTTGCTTTGTTTTGGGTAAATGAAAGCATATTTTACAGTAGGGAAACCCACAAGAAGTAGGGCACATTATATGGGTAAAAGTAATATAGGTAGGGACAGTGTTTATGTGTTGTTTAAGCACTAAACAAATAGTTATTTCAATATTAACAAATATGTAGTAATGAGTATACAGAAATGTAAATAAGGCAAAATATATAAATAAATAAAAGTACTTAGTAGTCCCCACTACTGTTTTGTAATGGAATCTTCAAAATGGGCTGTTAAGCCACACCCCAGGAAGTTTTACAGGGAGGCAATGGAAGCTTACAAAGGAAAATATTTCTCACTTCCTTTTTAATGTTGTATCCAATGGTGTGCTTAATATTAGATTGACAGCAGTGTTAGCGGATCCAAACATTTTCTGAGTGTTAGTAGGAATTGCAAGACTTATATGTCACTTCCTTTGTAAAACGTGACAGTCTCTCACCCCACCCCTCCCCTCTCAGTAGACAAAAAGGAGAGCTGCTGTTTGCTGGACAGGGAGGGATGTTTGGAAACTACAACTCCCAGAATTCCCTAACCACAGAGAGAAATGTAGAGGAATGCTGGGAGTTGGTTTGATTTCCCTAATTACAGAGTGCTTGCAGAGGAATGGTGGGAGTTATAGTGGATCTGCTATATATGATAGGGAGACTGACAGGAAAACATGTTCATGCCCATTCCTCTGAGACAATGAAGTGAGTTTGTTAATGGTTTATTACATTATTTAAGCAATAGACCCCATAGAAGCCATGAACCTTTGTCCTGAACTGATAAAATGTAATAAGATTGAAACATGACAGGATAGTCTGGGTTCTTTATAGGACCTCAGATTCACCAATAGTGATCCCTCTCTAACACATTTACCAATAGTGATCCCTCTCTAACACATTTACCAATAGTGATCCCTCTAACACATTGACCAATAGTGATCCCTCTCTAACACATTGACCAATAGTGATCCCTCTGTAACACACTGACCAATAGTGATCCCTCTGTAACACATTGACCAATAGTGACCCCTCTCTAACACATTTACCAATAGTGATCCAATGGATCACCTATTGATCTATTATTGGTTGGAAATTTAAGGGGGAAGACTGATTTAAGCTCTGCACAACATTTGTATTTCACTGTGGTGTTTCTACTAAACTATAACACTATACAATGTTACAATAAATAGATCAAAATATTAATTTAGGGGATGTGAGACTACCATATATACTCGAGTATAAACCGAGGTTTTCAGGCTTTAAAAAAAAAGCCTGAAAATCTTACCTCAGTTTATACTCGAGTCAACCTGTCTCTTACCTTGTCCGGCGGCCGCGTGATCCGCATCCTCAGTGCGCATCCGGATGATGTCACTACCCGGCGCCTCTCACTTTACGGCGTCGAGTAGTGTGACATCATCCGGATGCGCACTGAGGATGTGGAGCGAGGAGCGAGCGGCCGCCAGACAAGGTAGGAGAATACTACGGACGCCAGGGAGGGCAATATTTACAAATAAGGGTAAAACCTTCTTTATTTGTGCATACTGTATGCACAAATAAAGGAGGATTTACCCCTATTTGCAAGTATTTGCCACTTAAGATGTTTGAAAACTACAACTCCCAGCAATAAAGCAAATAGTTTCCAAACATCTTAAGTGGCAAATACTACCCCCTCAGTTTATACTCGAGTCATTGTGTTTTTCCTCCTTTTTTACCTAAAACTAGGTACCTCGGTTTATACTCGGTCGGTTTAAACTCGAGTATATACTGTAATAGAACCAAGATTTTATAGGATTTCTTTTATTTTTAACATCTTGCCTTTATTTTTTTTTTGTACAAATCCCTAAATTTTATAGTAGTGTGTATAAAGATTTTATACCCTCTGTATCCACATATAGCTAAACATACACTCACATATTTCCCACTGTGCACCAACAAGCACACTTTTGCTAGATATATATATATATTCTTTTTCTAGTATACTTTTTGTGTCAAATTTTTTACACCACATTTAAAAAAGAAAAAACCTTACTGGCCAGTAACATAGAATAACTACTAAATTAACAAACCCCCCAAGTGAGAGATTTTTAAAAACTACATACAAGTTTTGATCACAATGCAGATACCCAAACGACAGTTAATCAATGTTTTTTTTCCTGAAATAAATAATCAAAGACAAAATCAAATTTCAAACAAAAGCTTTAGCAGTTTGAAACCAAAAGAAATATGAAAGCCTTATCTCTCCTGAATAAAACCATATGCGAGATGCATGGAAGAACACAGAGATATGGCCACCAATTAACCCCATATGGGACAATGCATAAAGGCCATTACAGCTTAAAATTCAACAAGCTACATAGCTTCAGGTTTTCAAACCTACCGTAGTACCCCTCAATCTCAAAAATTTCCAAAATATCCACCACAAATATATTCTTGAAATTGACATACTTTATCTATGTAACAGTTTTAATAAATGGTATATAGACCCATGTATATGTATCTCACATTATACAGTCTGAGTCAACTCTGTATTATTATATACATTCATGCGGGATACAGTTCTTTGTAGTCTTTCACTGCCACGCACAGATGCATGAGTGTAGGCTGAAGCAGACACCTGTTGAACATGTTATGTGTACAGGCTTAACATTTGGTAAATTGATTGTTGTGACTTTAAAGGATAGGTTCACTCAAAAAATTAACCTATCCTTTTTTGCATTAATTGAAGAATGGGAGGTAAAGGACCTCTGTGTTTCTTCTCTTTGTAAATCAGCCTGAAAAGGCTTTTGAAAAGGTATCTGACTACAGTTAATTGTAACAACAGAACTGAAAGATAAGATTGCAAATATACAAATAATGATAATTTATTTAATTATTCTATATATCATCATATATAATAAAATCCTAACTGCCAAGTTCCGGTTCCGTGTGTGTGTGTTACTGCAGTACTATGGATTCAACACTAGAGGGAGACACACATACTGAGGCAAGGATGCAGGACAAATGTAATTAAATACGCTCTGCCGATATCCCTCCAGCTACGGTGAGCTACCTTTCCTCCGTCCCCCAGTGCTCTGAACTGGACTTTAACTGCCTCGGCACTGACCTGGCATCCTATCTTCTGCGCATGTGCGAACGTGACCCGACACTGCCAAAAGTAAATTCTCCTGCTCCTTGAAATTTATTAAGTTTCCCTCCTGCCGAGCCTGTTACCTGGCATCTGTGCCACTCAAAACGCACTGCGGATGGGTGGGGGTGGGTGAGCATGTGTTTGCATGCATGTGTGTATTTCTGTCAGTCTGCATGTATGTGTGTGTATGTCTGCATGCATGTGTGTATGTCTGTCTGCATGCATGTGTGTATGTCTGTCTGCATGCAGGTGTGTCTGTCTGCGTGTGTGTCTGCCTGCGTGTGTGTCTGCATGCGTGTGTGTCTGCATGTGTGTGTTTCTGTCTGCATGCATGTGTGTGTCGGCATGCATGTGTGTGTGCCTGTCTGCATGCATGTGTTTGTGTCTGTCTGCATGCATGTGTGTGTCTGTCTGCATGCATGTGTGTATGTCTGTCTGCATGCATGTTTGTGTATGTCTGTCTGCATGCATGTGTGTATGTCTGTCTGCATGCATGTGTGTGTGTGTCTGCATGCATGTGTGTGTCTGTCTGCATGCATGTGTATATGTGTGTGTTTTTGTCAGTCTGCATGTATGTGTGTGTATTTCTGTCAGTCTGCATGCATGTGTGTATGTCTGTCTGCACGCATGTGTGTATGTCTGTCTGCACGCATGTGTGTATGTCTGTCTGCATGCATGTGTGTGTCTGTGTATGTCTGCCTACCTGCAGGTATGTATGTCTGCACCCATGTATGTGTGTCTATCTGTGCAAGTATATGTGTGTATGCATGTGTGTCTGTCTGCATGCATGTGTGTATGTCTGTCTGCATCCATGTGTGTATGTCTGCATATGTGTATGCCAGTCAGCATGCATGTGTGTCTTTCTGCATGCATGTGTGCATGTATGTCTGTCTACGTCAATGTGTGTATGGCTGCATATGTGCATGTCAGTCGGCATGCACGTGTGTCTTTCTGCATGCATGTGTATGTATGAGTCTACATGCATGTGTAGGTCTGCATGTATCTGGATGTGTGTCTGTATGCATGTGTATATCTGTCTGTCTGTGTGCATCCATGTATGTGTATCTCTGTAAAGGTATGTATATGGATGTATGTGTGTGTCTGTCTATTTATATGTGTATCTGTCTGTGTGTGCATGCATGTATGCGTCTCTTAATGTCTAGCGCCCGTTAATTTAACAGGCTAAATTGTTTAGTATATTATATATTTGATGTTTTGCTAGTCATCATTGTTTTGCTAGTCATCCGACTGGCTTTCTCAATTCAGAATGACTTGTACAAGAATCTGTTGGCAATTATGTACCCTGGAAAGTCCCAATTAGCATATCACAGCCAGGTGTTAATGAAATTATGAATGCAAGGCGTGATTGCATTGTGGCTAAGAGGTGTTATAGGAACGCCCAGGGTAAGGGTAACACCTCTTAGCCACAATGCAATCACGCCTTGCATTCATAATGTCATTAACACCTGACTGTGATATGTACTATGTTCTGTGATTCTTGTACAAGTCATTCTGAATTGAGAAAACCAGTCGGATGACTTGCAAAATGTCTTCAAGAACTAAACTTTTAAGTCCAGTTGATCTTACTGAATACAGCATATTATATATTTGATTTTTTAAACTGTTGATTTAGTGGGTGTTAAGTTAAACAATGTCCAAAACATAATGAAAAAGTCTTAAAAATGTTTTTCATTGCAGGTAAGTTGGAGGAAGGGAATGTTCCACAAAAACATGCCATTAAAACATCTTGGCCAACAAATGACTGTTTAGAAACTCAATCGCTTCGAAAATCAGTGGAGGATTTATTTTACATTTGTTATGGTAAATTTTGTAATGCATAGTCTTTTATGTCATTTTAATCGTAAATAGTTATGGGAAGTCGTTTAATAATGTATATCACCCACAATTTTATTTAATTTAAAATTTTATTAAGGCATTTGGCTATTCAGGGTGTGGGTAAACTGTGGGGCGATACATGTGTTTAGATTTTAGTTCTCCTTTAAACTTGTGATGCAGCTTTCATTATCCATGATTTTGGGCAGTCTGTTCAGCTGGTAAAGGTGGGTAATAGAGTAAAAATTACACTGTTTGCATACAGCATGATCATTTCAATGTTCTTGGTAACACCCAGAGGTCTCCTGTTTGTCTGTTATCTTTATGGGTGTCCCATTATCTTTAATGGATAATGATTAAGAGTAAAATAAAGACTAGATTACATTCAGTTACTAAAGTTGCTTTTGTTGCATCTAATATGGGATTGTACAAGAGTCTGATATTTCTGGCAAGAGATAACTTCAGCATTGTCATCTATACTGGGTATCACCTTTTCCTTTGACAATAAATTACTACTGGGGATTCTAGAAATTGATTTCTTGGATAGATACAAATCCACGTTCCTCAGGGAGACCCTCTTTTATTCTTGGAAAGCCATCATTACAAAATGGATGGCTCCCGATTCACGTGATATATCCCAGTCGCTTGCATTTATTAATAATATATTGCCATATCAAAAGGTAATGTACACGCGTAAAGGGTCCCCTAATAAATTATATAAATTTAACACAAGCTACAAACTAAATAGACGTAATTTGTGCTGTAGATCCTAACTAAGCAATGACATATTTATATAGGGAACCAATGTCATATGAAACAAACAGCAGAATCGGGTAGTTGAATGTTAAAGGGCATGTCCACCCTTAAAAATTATTTTTGATATGCTGCTCCCCCATGTCTGGTAGCCCCAACCGCATGGTTAGTATTTTCCAAAAGCCCCCCAAACTCTTACTTACCTCCCCTCGTTCCTCCGCTGCACTGCCGGCCCTCTGCTTGCGAGAATTCAAGCAGAGGGGCGGGACCGACAGTCGCGTCTGTGATTGGCTGAGCGGCAGCCAATCACGGACGCGGTGCCGGTCATTCAGTGCAGCAGAGGAAAGGGAGAGGTAAGTAAGAGTTTGGGGAGCTTTTGGAAAATACTAACCATGCGGTTGGGGCTACAGACATGGGGAGCAGCATATTAAAAGGGTTTTACGCTAGGGGGAGGGATGTAGAACGGGAGGGAGAGGGAGGGGAGGGGGGGGGGAGAAGGGCTGCAGTAAGCATGACAAATATCTACCGGAGGCAAGGTAGCAGGCAGAGCCCTGCTAGCCTCCTGGTGGACTGTTTTTGGGACTTTAGGGGGGTCTACAGGAGAAAATATCACGGTAGACTTGCACTCCAAACGGTGAATAGTTTATTAACAGCCAAACATCAGCAAATCAAACAACGTTTCGGGGTAACAACCCCTTCATCAGGTGATCACCTGATGAAGGGGTGCAAGTCTACCGTGATATTTTCTAGCTATTCGTTCCCTTTGAAGTAGGGATTTTGGACTGTTTGCACCCGCCTGGGGTTAGTGTGCATATGGACTTTGTTCTTATCTGGTCTACAGGAGAACCCTATGGAGCTGGGATGTGAGGTAAGGATTACACTACACTACATGGTGGGGCCATTACTGGGGGGGATTATAGTTTTGGGGGTGGACATGCCCTTTAAGTTCAGTTTTTCTTCATTTAATTTTATTATATAAGTCCAAGATATGATTGTAGCTGAACCCGTTTCACCAATACAAAACTAATAACTTGTAACCTGTAATAATTTAGTAAGACAAGATAATCTATTGTTTATTTAAGTCTCTATGATGAATACCCTAGGAAAAATGATTTACAAGCTATAATGATTACAAGATATATGTTTGAGTAATTGAGTAATACAATTGCTGTAAATTTGTATTTTATGTTACAATCACACATTGGCATTAATAAAACAAATTAAAAAAAAAGTTGCTTTTGTAGCTCTGTGTGAAAAATATTGTTAAAGGAGAACTAAACCCAATTTTTTACAGAATCAGAACATATACCCTCTAAAACACCAATAAACTGTAAAATAGCAATACAGTAAATAGCATTAAAGTAAATGTTACATTTTAAAGAACTGGATGAAATAACTGTGTGTATGTACAGTGACTGGCCACACCACTGATCTCATTCACATGCTCCCTTCCCTATTTTGTCCTGTCAATAGATTGGCTAGAGGCTATTAATGGGTGTGACCAACTGTAAAAAGTTCCTGCATTATCTTAGGACTGAGCATGTGGAAAGAACATAATGGTCAGTGACCACACTATGGGATACTGGAACACTGGAAAAAAAGACACAAACGCTACTGTTAAAGGAGAAGTTCAGTGCAAATACATATGCTTTTCAGAAAAAAGAGCAGTATTTTTTCATCCCAATGACCTTAATCTGACAATTCAGCATTTTGTCTGTATAAATAAATGCAACTGAAATACTGACTTCCTGTTTGCAGGACCCCTTTTAGAGGCCGTTATGGTCTTGCCCTTGACCCAGCGCCTGGGTCAATTCAGTTGCTCAGTAGAGATCTGAGCATTTTTGGCCCATTCAACATCCAATCAGTAAAAATTATTGTTAGTGTTAGGAACATTCCAAGGAAGTGGTGAATCCTGAGAAGAAGGACCTTTAGAACCTGAAATGTCAGCTCACTAATGTCAACAACAGGGAAGAGCAAAGGGTATGAAATCAACTGATTTTTCAAAGTGGGAGAGAATGTGTAGAATAACTAAGAAGGCATTACACAAACTAACAATTTAACAAATATTGATAATTTCCACTGAACTGTCCCTTTGGCTACAGATCTAGGTACACACTGTACTGCCATTCTCACTATACAAAGATTGTGTCTTTTATTGAAGCTGAAACCATTGTACTGTATAAAACTAAAGGTGAAAATATTTTTGTGGCTTTGTAGTAGCTTTCACAGGAATTGCAGTATTCTTTGAATTAGGCTCCCTAGCCCTGTAGGCATTTTTTGGCAAGCATAGTGACCCAGGGTGAGTACTGCCTTATAATTTCAAGTTTGCATATATTTGTTGTTTTGTTGTGTTTTAGGTAAAGCTTTAGGAAAATCAACACCAGTTCCAGTTCCATATGATAAGATAGCGAGAGACCCAGCTTCTGTTTCAGTATCTGGACTTCCAATGGATATAATTGTAAGAGACCCGTCTAACTATGACCTCCAAACTATCACACAGATCTTGGAGAACAAATCACAGATTTCATTTACTGTAAAAAGGTCAGTAGAGAGAGAGTGAGTGAGTGAGTGAGTTTTTAAAACTGCCAGCCTAATAAGTTTGTGACTGAAGTTACAGACGTAACATAAGATTGCAAAAAACATTATCATAAGGGTATGCTGCAAGTTAAGCTTGCAGCCAGACATTACTACCTATTCGATGTTAGGGGAAGATCAAACATTAAGTCAATTCTCCAATTTCTTAGTATTTTATAGAAATGTTGCCTTTGAATATATATTTCCATTAACAGTAATTTTCTCTTTTATCTTCCTTGTTCAGACCATTTCTTGATAGAAGTAAATTAACAGGTAAGTTTGAGAGCAGTTAGCATCCACCAAACAATTTATTCCAAACTAGTTTACTGTATGTATAGCAACTCTTATACTTCAGCCTGCCATAGACCTAAAACATTGTTTTCTGACTACTGTGTCCCCAAATTGATGATCCATCACAAGCCTTAAAATAACCACTAGCAGGACATAATCATATCTCCGGCAGATCCATCAGGCCATTTATTTACTGATGCAGTCAGTTCATTGTTTTCTTTGCGTGCATGCAGGTAAATTTCTGCTGACACCTCATTAGCATATAATGTTCAATAAACAAATTGCAAATATTGCCCATTGGATGCTTCTATCTGGGATTGGTTGTTTGTTTATTATAACATCACTAACAGCACATAAACAGCACTAATAGTTGCCTGAAAGGAGTATTAATGTGTCTATGGCCAGCTTTAGATCACTTTCTAGAAGAATAGTGGGAAAAACATACCTACTATTGCTTTAAAAAGTAAATGCAGTAATATATGGCATTGCATTGTACAATCTGAAGTTTCAACTTTACAGAACAGGGAAAATATAACATTTCCACTAGTTTTTAGTAGTAAGGAGATGAACTGTATCTTTAACGGGTGTCCCACTCTTCTTCTTTCTTTGTAATTTTAATTATGCATTGTACATGGTTAAGTTTTAAAGGGGAACTGTAGTCTCCAATCAAGTTTATTTTAAATAAAAGGCCAGTTTCCTACCTTTAAAACGAGCCATCAACCACCTCTCTACGTGCTCCACAGCCCAAGATATAAACAAATAACTGACCAGAAAGTTAATGGGGGGGAGGCTGACATGTGACATTCCTCCTCCTGTTCCTCCACCTCGCGAGCACAGCCTCAGACTTCAGTGACAGGACAGGAGACAGGAAGTCCCTCCCCCTCCCTCCTGTGTGAAGTGAAGATCCTCACAGTGAAAGTAAGGGTATCTTTAGCTCTACTCTCTTACTATGAGAAATCAGCCTGTTTTCACACAGTTTTCTGTAGGGGGGTCTGAGTGTCCCACAGCACCCGCAAATGGGTGGGGCCATGGCACCCGCAAGTGGCCATGAGTGGGATGGACAAGGTGGACTTGCAAGGGGAGGAGGAGACACAGGGCAGATTGACTGTCATCCATTGACATGGTTTCAGAGCAGGAAGCAGGAAGTGCAGGGGACCTGGTGATGCTGCTGCCATATCACATACAAAAATGTAAATATCTTCAAAACTATGCAAAATAAACAATGACAACAAATTGCAAAAATTCTCAGGAGAGCAATTTCTGTCAATTTACCTAAAGTCATTTTTGGACCACCGTTCCATTTTAAGTTAACTATTGGTAAATCAGAAATGGGGATTTGAACTATTCCCATAATAAATTGTATATTATGATCTGTGGTAGTTTGTAAAAAATGTGAGTTTGCTACCCCACAGACAATGTACCAGTGATTTTGCAGGAAATACCTGGTGTTGAAAGTTCAGTGTAAAATTAGCATTATTGTTTTAAATTACATAATTATTTTACATACAAGTCCGTATTTCTACATATACACTTCATTAAAAAAATATTCCCTTTGCTGAACCCTGCTGTGCTCAGTAGTAAGATACAATTTAAGGTCCTTCAATGATCCATCTTTCCAGGATAATTTCTACATCATTGGCTGTTGGTTATTTTTATTATTATTATTGTGGAATTATATAGTGTAAACATCTTCTGTGGCACCTTACAATTGCATTGATGCATTCATATCTGCCCTGCCTGAAGAGTTTACTATCTAAGCTCTTTATTTGACAAATAAATCAGTAAAGGCTTATACACACGTGCGTTCTCGGGTCCCGACCCGCGACGCACGATGTGTACAAACAAACGTTTCGGCCAATAATCGCCCCGTGTGTAGGCGCTTTATCGGCCGAAAAGGTTGTTCATTCAGGGATCGTTGAAAGACCGACTTGGCGGATCTACGACCGTTCGTTCGTACACATCTTGCATCGCGGGTCGGGACCCATGATCGCACGTGTGTACGAGCCTTATTACTATGATTGTGGGGGAAAATCGTACCTGGAGGAAACCCACGCAAGCACAGGGAGAACACACGAACTTTCATATTTATGTCAAGGGAGGATTCAATCCCAGGACTTCAGTGCTGCAAAGCATTAATGATTATCTAGGTGGCATAGTCAAGTTTTCCTAAAACTAAAAAGAGTGCATTCATTGTATGTATGTATGTATAGTTTATTTATAAAGCACCACTTGGGGACGCAGCTCTGTACAATAACAAAATACTAAAAAGTCGTACAAGGGTAACAAATACATAAATAGTTCAGGGCATAAATATATAAATAAATATAAGTACAAGAGGAAAGGAAGCCCCTGCTCCATAGAGCTTACAATCTAATTAGGAGGGTTACATACAGATACAAAGAAAAGGGTAGAGGTGCAGGTGTGAGACCTATGCAGTGCAAATAAAACCATTATATACTCATATACCGTGTTGGTTACCAGATATGTAGGATGTAAGGCAAGATTTAAACCAGCGACTGGAGGTTTCTTGATGTAGAGAGAGGAGAATAGAATTCCAGAGGATGGGTTTAAGGCGAGAAAAAGCAGTATGAGTTGGGGGTTTGTACAGGAGATGGTTCTGTGATGATCGAACGGTGCAGGGAAGGAACATATGGGGACACTAGAGAGGAAATATAAGGAGGTCCAGCAGAGCGAAGGGATTTAAATGATAGTATTTTGTATACAATGCGCTGTTTAACGGGAAGCCAGGTTGTTGTCCGGTACAGAGGAGATTTGGGAGAGCAAAATAATACATGTAGCAGAGTTTAGTATGGACTGAAGGGGAGAGAGGTGGGAAGCAGGAAGACCAGTAAGTTGTAGGTTTCAATAGTCTAGGCACTATAGGATGAGGGCATGCATAAGCATAGCGGTAGTCGGAGAGAGGAACCTGCAGATGTTTGCCATATTGCAAAGGAAAAATTGGCAGGTTTTAGCAATATAGTTAATGTGGCTAGAAAATGAGAGAGGATTCAATAATTACCCCTAGGAAGGATGCTGATTGGATAGGGACAAGGTTTAGGTGGGAAAATGATTTGTTAGAAATATTCAGTTTTGGGCAGCATCGCAACATCCAGGAGGTGATAGCAAGGAGACGTGATTGGATGTTTAGAGGGAGAACAATAAGGGTCCAAGAACAGACCCCTGCGGCACCCCCACACCAAGAGGAACCAGAGAAGAGGTGTTATCGCAAAAGATACAGAGTAAGCTCTGTTAGAGAGATAGGATAGAAACCAGGATGCCACTTCATTCCGAATGCCCAAGGAGTGAAGTATTTGCATTAGGAGGGATTGATCAACTGTGTCGAAAGCAGAGAAGAGGTCAAGAAGGATAGGAAAAGAAAAGATACCATTACATTGCAACCTAAATATCATTCACAGCCTTACTCAGAGCCGTCTCAGTGGAATGCGCAGGACGGAATCCAGATTGCAAAGGATCCGAGATGAGGCAAAGTTTTTTTGTTTTTTATTAATATAGTTGCCCTTCGTATAAATTATCAAAGAGAATTTATTACAGAGCTTACTTTCAGGTCATTTTTAATTACTTGTTTTTATAGATGGTGTTATTAAAGAAGAAAAGGAAGCGTCTATGTCTGAAAGGTACATTTTTTATTATGTAAATGTAATATTTTTTGTTTAAAGGAGATTTTTTTTTTTCACCCTTAATGTAAAAACATTCCTCCCCAGAACACCCATACATAGGAAGATGCTACTCCAGTAAGTTACAGGACAGGATGCAGTTTCCTTGTTTTGATGTGCTGTGCAGTGGAAAGGCCAGAGAGCATGTTCAGATGTGTAGAGCATATACTCAGAAATCAACCAACAGCTGCAGCAAAATGAGATGTCAGACAGAAGTTGTTGTATCATTGTTGCCTTGTGACTTTTTTAAAACTTTGTGTATTTTTAGAAATATTAACAATCAACTACAGCAGTAGTAAACGTGATCTGTAATAAACATACATAAAAGTATGGCATATGAAAACAACCATACAGATTTTACTATTAACCTATCATAGAAGGGAGCAGGTGAGAAAAAAATTGGGGAACAGCATCTACAGTGGGTATATAAACAAGGTTTTGTGTGTGTGTGTATATATATTTATTCGTATTAAACCGCAAAAAAATAAGGGACTAGCTCTGTGACACTGATCATGCAAAACATGTTTGTCTGATAGTGTTTCTAGCATAGCAGTGACCTATTACCTACAGTAGTCTGGTACATAGTAAATAGACCTAATTGGTTCCCAAATGAGATATTTCAGTGGTCCACAAATTCTAGTACATTTTTCAGCATTCCCTGTTTCTCTATATCAGTTTGATAAATGGCATTGCCTGAGTAATGATGTCATTCCATCTAGCCAGTTTGGATGCTCTGGTGGGCATCTAATTTAGAACTATAGTGCATCTAACATAGAATAAACTTTCTTTCATGGGCAACGATTGCATGCTGGACCAAATATCAGTTTTAGATGTGCCAAGAATAAATAATTTGGGTTCAAGCAGGACCAGAATTCGATATTTATCAGTTAGGGTAGAATCTTGTGACTTTTAATTTTTTGCCCTTTGTAAAGAGCAGTTTGTTATTTATGCTTTTTGGTCTGTTTTGTTAACATTATGTAATTTGTGCTTTAACCCAAAAGTATTTATTTAGCTCATTATTTGATTGTTTCTGCAATTGGTTGAATTATCCAATTTTGCTTTAAAACCTTTTTAATTTAAAAAAAAAAAATTTTTGTCTTTTTTAAGCTGCGTTCCTGTTCAAATAAAAACAGAGCCCAATGATGATTCTGGTACGTTTGCTAACAATTTTATTGTTCGTTATTCAGGTACATGTGTTATATGAGGAACGTTTTATGACACAAAGAAACCCTAAAGGTCAAATGAGCCTAAATAAATTCTAGAATTACTATACTAATTATATATACTAATTAAAAGATAGATGTGTCTCTCACCTCTGAAATCGGCAGCATTGTGGAAAAAACTCTTTTTAAAAGAACATTAAACCCATAAAAACAACTATGTGCCATCCGTTTCTATTATTCACAAGGAGGTGAGAACGCTTATTCTCACCTCCCTGTGAATAATAGGACGCTCGGGGGACCTGGAACCTACCTTCGCCCCTCTAAAGTGTGTCTTGTTGAACACACACAAATATATATATGTACATGCTCAGTAAATCCTGGGTGACCTCTCTGTGATCAAGATCATTTTAAAAATCTGCAACACATTAAGGCTGCAACTGGCATATCCAAAAGACCCAATACTGAAACACAAGAAGAAAATTTCATATATGCAGTGAAATTAAGTTATCATTTGTGGGGGAGAGAAAAAACAGCTGCTGCACCAATATATGGCCCAGCACAGAAGAGCAAATACCTTGGGTCCTTTGCTGTGTACATGTTTGAAGACTGTAATGTCAACATATTGGCTAAAGAACAGGACTGGTCCCAAAGAGGTGTTACTGAGGCCATTTATGTCAAAATAAAGTATCCAAGTCTGAATAAATGTGGGATTTGACACCAATTGTCTGCCCTGTATAATGCTGTTTTGACATTTACCCTGAATTTTAATAACACCTCTTAGCTACAATGCAGTCAACACCCTGCATTCAGGGGGTCCTGTACACCTTGGTGTTATATGCTGATTGAGAAACAGTCCAGAGTATTTATTGGTAGCGGATTCTTGTTCAAGTCATTCTGAATTCAAAAAGCTAGTTGGTTGACCAGCAAAACTTCAAGTCCAGTTGACTTGACTGAATACCACAGACATATCATGATCTAGATGAATGAGAACCTTCACAAATTAAACAAATGGATTTCTCCACAATTCTGTTGATTTCAGAGGTGGGAGTAAAAGGGTGAGTACATTTAGGTGGATTTATATTTTAGCTTTAGGTCATTTAACTCATTCAACTCTTTTGTTAAAAGAGTTTATTTTGCCGTACATATTTGTGTGTGTTTATCAACATAAAATGTATCTGACGCTTGAAATACAGTTGTCCATAATTGGATGTGTGTATGGCCCAAAAAGGCTGATCCTGATGCTGATTCCACCATTTTCTAAAGAAAACATTTCCGTTGTTGTTATTGTATTTTTAGTACCATAATGCCATTCATTACAATTTAACATTGGTAAGCAGGGTTGAAACAAGCTATCATGGCTATTTTGTTGTGTGCCAGCTCCTGATTATTAACAATTCTGTGTCCCTTCCAGAAATGCCTCATATTGCTCTAATGTTAATTTTATATATCCATCTTGTGTGCAAATTTCATTGACGGCTTGGTGTATTTCCTACGTTTGAAATCCCACTTTATTGTGCTGAAATGTTTGGCCTTGCTGTAAAATTTTGTTTATTTCATCCCTTCAGAAGGCTCTCTTGACTTGACCTCCGTTACAGTAAAGGAAGAGGTAGAAGATCAAGACTATTATCAGTTTAATTTTCAAGGTAATCTTTATTATATCTTTACTAGATAGTTAAGCCCATTATATAAACAGAAGCAATTCAGAGCGCACTCCAGTCTTGAGTATTTAAATCAATTTACTAAACACGTGACGATTCGGTGTCCATTATATAAATGGGCGCTAGATATTAACTCCTCCCGAGTCCTGATGCACACACATACTTCCGCCCATGCAGAAGCCAAAAAACTCCCCCTCTCAAACGCGTCTTTTACAATGTGACATGTCAGCACCTCTAAGGTAACAGTCCACGCACATGCGCAGAAGTAAAGAGACATGCACAGATTCACGGACGCAGGTTTAGGTTTTTATTATAATATATAGTCCACACACTTTATGGTTCACAATGGGACCCTTCAGTGCAATAATATTCTTATAATCGTCAAGTTTATACATAGTATTGTCCTAATTATAAGATCATTGAAGTACCTGAAGGATCCCCCCCTCCTATCTGGACTTACACTGCCTTCAAGTAGATTCGGCATTGTCCAGTGTAGGGGAGATATCAAAGCGGCTGCTGCATTCCAGGGCTGTGTGAGGAAAGAAAACGTAACCTGAATCAGGAAGTCAGGAGCTGTAGAAGGAGGAGAGGCAAAGCATGGAGACCACAAAGGTAAAGAGTAATGGGGGAGATAGCTGGTGAGGGAGGAGCTGTAAAGGGGACAGAGATGGAGGGGAGAGCTGAATCAATAACAGTGAGTTGAAGGTGGGGGGGGGGGGGTAATGGCTTTAAAAACTGTTTGTGGGTTTTATTTAGGCATTATTTAAAGTTTGTTGGGGGTTATATTGTATAATGTACACCCTACCTTACTAGGATCTTAGAAGTACCTCGGAGTTTCGTGCTCTGTATAAAAATATATGGTCACGGAGCTCCTCAGTGACTTATAATATCCTTGTAATTTACAGAAGGAGGTACATTGTTCACTATATACATAGAAGGCTCAAATAATAATGGGAGTAGCAGTGGAATATTTTCTTTTCTCAGCTTTGTCACTGATTGATTATTATGAAACAAATTCCACTGCAGCTCCCATACCTTTCTGGCCATCCACCATTCCAATTGACATTTCAAAGGAGCATTATGGGATTTGGAAAAGCAAGTAAATCATGATCAGTTTCTTCTAAATATTTACATTTTAAAATAACAGCATTGTAATGTGACAGGAGACATAACTGTTTTTAAAGCTGTCCACATCTTTAAAAACAGTTATGTTTTATTTTATTATTTAATAGCTGTCCAGTGTCTCCTTAAAGGGACACTAAGCTGTGAAAATAACATTAAAAAAAGGAATAATGTATATCATCTAAGGTGGAAGAAGACACACCTCCAGTTCTTATCTTATAGCTGACACAGACTTCTTAAAGGGCATGTCCATCTTTAAAACATAAAACTGCCAGCAACCCCAACTGCTATTTTTACCAGTTTATTACATGCATTTGTTACCAGATATTTAATACTTTTTTCTGTTCTGGAAAAAGTATCTGCCTTCTCCCTATGCTTAATGAGCTTTTTATAGGCTTGAGGAAGGAACTGGCTTACTCTGACAGAATGGAGGCAATAATTCTAGTGGTTAATAATCCATCTAATAATGTACTGAATATATCGGTGTGAGTTGGGGACATGTAATGGACATGTTACCAGGTTTTTGTTTTAAGGGAGGACACGCCCTTTAAAAATGGCTGTGGGTGGTGCAGCTAACAGCTCTCTGGAGGGGCTTGACTATGCAGGCAGATTAGACAAGTTAGGTCTGTTGTCATTGGAGAAGCTGCCTTTGCATGGGGATATGATCAATTTATACAAATATACTAATGGGCCATATAAGAACCTCTCTGGTGCATTGTTCACTAATAGGCCATATCAGAGGACACTGGGACATCCGTTAAGACTAGAAAAAAAGAAATGTTGTGTTTCCCACTTGTCTGATGTGCTCCATTGAAGCCTGGGTATTGCACCATAAATTTGTTTTACTACAATTTATTACATAGTTGCATGGTATTGCAATATTATTATTATTGTGGATTTATATAGTGCCAACATCTTCCATAGTGCTTTAGAATTGCATGTATACTTTCTCATCTGGCCCTGCCCCAAAGAGCTTACAATCATTTATTTGATATACACAATCTATCAGTATGACTTTATGATTGTGGAGGAAACCCACGCAAGCACAGGGAGAACATAAAAACTCCTTGCAGATGTGTCCAAGTAGATTCAAACTAGGATTTTAGTGCTTCAAGCCATCAGCGCTAGCCACTGTGCTGCTGCTTTCTGATATCTGATAAACCAAGCTAGGCTTGGTCATTTATTTGGCATTCCCTAATTTTTCCCTAATAAATTGGCACCCATATTTATTATGCACTTAAATTTTACCTTGCTCTAAATTTTGTTTTTTATTTATGATGTTTCATGTTTGTGGTGGGACAGGCTAGGTTGTTTATAGGACCTCCAGCTTTCCCAATCAAGTCCTTCCTTGAGACTCCCTGGTGGCAGCTGGGGGTTAATGGGGAGGTTAGTATTGGTGGGACTCCTGAAGCTTTCTGGCAAAGTGAGACTCTATGGATCCCCTCTTGATAAAGTTAAGTTACTTCTGGATGACTGGTAGGGGAAGATTATCTCGACCACATGCACAGCACATAAACCCTGACCCCGGGCTTTAAATACATTTTTAAAAAAAAAGAAAATCTGATATACCAATTGGATATCTAATCAGATCTATATACCAAAAACAACTAAGTGCTGTAATAAAATCAATTAGAGTTTTAACAAATATTAGTTTATGGGATGTGACACTAGTAGAACCAGGATTTGATAGGATTTATTTACTATCTTTTTCTCATTTCGTTTTCTTCTTGCCTTTACTTTTATTATTGTACAAAACCCTGAACATTTATAGGGTGTGTAAAGATTTTTGGGCCTATGTACCGAGAGCCAGTATCACTCTCTATTGCCTCTTCTTAGCAGTGCACTGAGCTAATAATGGCTCTCTGTGCATAGTGAATGGGGTTTTCCCATTCTGAAAGTTTAACGCCAGCTATCTGCTGCTGTTAAAGTTTATCAGCCGTTATCAGCTGGGTATATACCTTGCGGCAGTTGCGCAACACAGGAACATGAGTTAACATAACTTTAAGACGGAAAACACATAGCCCTGTGTGTGTCCACTGTATCCAAGCATGGCCAAACACACACATAATTCCCACTGTGCACTAATGGGCACATTTGCTAGTATTTGTATGAAGTGATCATATCCGTGTGCAAGTACCGCTTCAGTATTAACAGCCCTAACTTTTCTAATCTGTTTGCATAGCCTCTAATTAATTTAGTTGCACTTCTTTGAACTGTTTGCATTTCCAAGATGTTCCTTTTGCATATGGGATTCTAAAACTTCACTGCATATTCTGAATGAGGCCTTACCAGTGCCTTGTAAAGAGTAGGAACATTAGTTTTTTACCTTAAATCTAAAACCCACTCACATCATACACTGAAAACCACAGATGTAGCTTTAACAAGACACACATTGCTACTCAGTGAGAATAAATTGTAAATTAATAATTGTAACAATAATTGTAAAATAAATTGTTAAAACTATTGGAAACATAGAAACAATGATAGTAAGTTATTGGCATTGGTGTTGAAAAGCATTGTATAGCCAGAAACTTTGAAACAGAAAACAGAATAATATGCACATTTTACAAAACTACTTAATGTATATAATGCACACTGTATGTAATTATTTTACAGAAAATTTATTGTGGATATAATTTTCTGGATCTGTGTTATTTAGAGTTGTTTTTTTCTATGTTCGAAGGGTACGGTTATGGTGAGGAATCAAATGAAGCTCCAGAAATGGAACCCCCAGAAGGCAAGGAATACAGAAATGATATTAAGATTAATCCAAATAATCCTTTAACAACTAAATAATGCTGAGAACTGATTATTTAAAACAACTTTTAATCCTGAGACACTATCATATTTGTAACATTTCTACAAGAATCATGATGACTCCACAGGCACATATCCTTGCATGAATGCTGGGTTTACCAGTGGCACATTTGAATACATACTGTACAAGATACACATTGCTGCTTTTTATTGGGAAATGCTGCACACATGTTTGTGCTATGATATCCTCAGCCCTGAATAATAACATAATGGATCTTAAAGATCCCATCTGGTAAATATATACAGGCATTAGCAGTGAGTGCATATTGAATTTTCTGTTTCCTTTAAAGGGCATGTTCACCTTGGAAACTAGTGACTTTTTAGTTATCTGCAAGCAATGCCAACTGCTGTTTTTGTAACCAGATAATTAAATGATAAGATCACTTCCGTCCTGGATCTGGCAAAGGTATTTGTCTCCTCTTTTTGCTCAAAGAGCTTTTTATAATCTTGAGCATGTGCTGAGGAGGCAGCTGGGGAAACACCAGTCATTGACTGTGATGTCAGCAGTGACAAACTGGATTGTGTGCATGGAGAAAGGAGCCAGATCCAAAGTTTACTTTAAGGCAAGCCCACCACCCAATTGAAAAGTTGTATATAGGTAAATCACATCCCAAACCCCAGAACTGCAATAGTTATGAGGTATGTAAGTCTAACATAAAATGCTTCCTGATGTTCTGTTGACTCTATTTTTGCTAACTGGTTCTTCCAGTTAGAAGCTGACAGACATGGGTGTAATAAATTACATTAGAGCAAATGACTGAATGCTATTCCCCTAGCTGAAGAGGAGGCAGAACATTTGAGAGGAAGACGAAAATGGTAGAGCATCATTTTGCTGCATAACAGATTAGCCCTACATCTGTCAGCTTTTTAACTACTATAGTTTTGGGGGTGATGTACCTATATCTGTGGTATTCAGTTTTATAAACTGGACGTGCTTGAAGACATTTCGCTAGTCATTCGACTGGCTTTTTCAATTAAGAATGACTTGTACAGGGGCGGAGCCAGCAGGCAATGGAGTAAGACGTGCCACTCCACAGCTCCTGCTCTAATACTAAATCCAAGGCTACCACCAGCAAACTAAGACACAGAAACAGCACCAATATAATGCAAAATGGGTACTGCTAATACCCATGACCAGAGCCAAAGCTCAAAAAGCCATGGCCACGGCAGAGCGGCTACAAAAGTTTGCAAGAGCTGAACAGGAGCAACACGTGGCAGAAGAGGCCTTACTTCCCCGTGCGCGGCCGTCCTCACCTCCGTTGCCGGTGCTGCAAGACAGGGGAAATCCCAAAAAGACCGGGAGCGGGGGCAGTGCGGAGACACGGGGCCCACAACCCCATGCGGCAGCCGAAACAGCCGGTAAGAGGCGCGGGGGGACGGAGGGGCAGGGGGAGGCCGGACGCTGTAATGTAGAAGAGGCCCAGGCCACATATTGAACCACCCACAGCACTCAGAATATCCCAAATGGCCAGATAAAAAACACAAGAAGGGAGAGGGACAGGGAGAAGCAGGAACCTCCAACAAAACTGAGACCCAGGCCCCAGACCTGCACCCCTTACCACTCCACTCGCAAATAATGGCAGAACACAGCACCCCTGCAGTATTAGAAGCAGACCCTGTTTCCAAAGCCATACAAGACAACATACATATCCCAGCACTATACGATTCACTGGTCCCGACTGTCACCGAATTTAAATACCTTGGAATCAACATCCCCAAAACACCTTAAGAATTTATGGTAAACAATATTCTCCCCCTAATAGACCTAATTAAAATCAAAATCCAAACCTGGAAACATTTTCCGATTAACATATGGGGGAAAATCATGCTGATCAAAATAGTACTCCTACCAAAAATTCTATATACTTTGCAACACAGTATGATATATATCCCAAATGCAATTTTCAAGCAGATAGATAGCCTAATACTATCCTTTCTGTGGTCAAAAGGGAGGGCTAGAGTCAAACTGAAAATCCTACAACTCCCCAAATCCCCAAATCAATGGTTTACATATTCCAATATCTGAACATCCTGTTATTCAAATTATGAAAAACGAGGGAGAGAGACGATTGGCGTCTCTGGTATATGGAAACTTGATAAATGGAACAGTACCTGTGGAATCATCCAGTATTATCTCAAAATGGACAAAATTTATACCCTCATTAACAATGGAATGCTGGGTTGAATTAGCAGAATCACATATATGGGCGTCCCAATCAGCTAATAATAAATTAATTCAATTTAACATACTACACCAACTCGAAAGGAAGGAATAATGTTACCCAGAATTATCTGAAATAATGTGCAACAAAATCTGAGATGATATGATGTTAAGGCAAAATCCAGGAAGCAGGCTGCACGCTATCGATTGCTAAAGAGTCTTACCACCCATATTCAATCCTTTAACCTTTTTTGTTGTGGTAATATTTAAATGTAATGTGTTGCAAAATCTCTGTTCTTTTCCAGATGATGAATATGTCCCACCAAATAAAAAGCGAAAGGGTACAGAAATTGTCAATGATCCTCCACCACAATGCAAGAGAAAAACTCGGGAGTTTAACTTCGGTAAGGTGTAGTAGGAGGCGAAGTATTATAGTTACAAAATAGTAATGGAACAGGGTTCTGTTTCTGCATATTGTCTGAATCATAGCTTAAAACACCAGAGGTATATAGATTTCATACCTTAATTAGATGTTTATCTTTCTATTTTAGTTAATGATAACTGTCAACTGTTCATATTATTTTGCATATCAACTGTTAAGGCTTTTCTTTAGTGGCCCTGTGACTATTATCCGCACACATGGATATGTGTAGGGGTTCAAATAAATGCCCCTATGGTGTAATAAATTCCTCTATCATTGTGCTGCTAATCTATGGAAAAGTAAAGTAGTGATACATTTGCTGCATGCAGTAGATGATACAGACCACACATGAGCCAGGTAATATGTTTAATCTGTACCAACAATGTCAACATTGTATTCAGGCAGAGGTATACCTGGATAAATTTAATTTATCCTCACATGTCCTGATGGATGTGAAATGTGATGGGGTTTCCACTATCTAAACGATTGATATCTAAGTTATACATTACAATGTTAAGTATATAAACTGGGGAGCTCTATGACACTGTGATTAGAAAATGAAGTACATTAATACTTACTTGTTTTTCACAGTATGGTGTCACCAGCAGTAAATAATAAATTAATACAATTTTACATAATCCATAAATCCTACCTTACTACAAATAGATTGTGGCCTATGCATAGGATGTCTACATCTAGATGCCCCAAATGGAGAAATTCTTAGGCTGGTTTCTGGCACTTCATTTGGAAATGCCCATCATTTCAAGATTTTTTTGGAGAGCAATTACTAGTTTCCTGTCTATTCTGCTACGGGACTCAATTAGACCTAGGGTAATGCCTTTTCTGTGTTGTGAAGGAGGGTGATTGGTCAAATTACTATTATAATATACATTGTTTTATGTACAATTCTTAAATGGATGGCTTTATAAGTACCAGATACGAATATGTGGGTATCTCTGATAAACAGAGATATTCAATAACTCAAAATAGTGTATATACATGAAAGGTGCCTGGGGGAATTCAATAAAATATGACATCTGTGGTGCAGCTCGTACACCAGCTTTTTGAACGGGGGGGGGGCAGGCGTGCAACTGGAGTCGCCCTTTTCTGCAGGTGATTCAGGTTAGTGATTACTATTCACTTTTGGAGTCTGTTATAACTGTGTTTCTATAGTACTTCTATTGCTCTTGCTCAAAAAAAAGATGACGCATATATTATTGTTTTTGTACTTTTGTTTATTTTACCTTAAATATATATGATAATAGTACATTCACTATAATGACCAATTGGATTCTTACACCACAGACAGCGTCAATGAACATATTCTGTACATATTGTTATGATTTATTATTGTTCATATATAAATGTGGAAGTGAATAAAACCATTTAAAAATAAAACATTTTCTTAGTGTAACATTAAAATGATTTAAAGGGCATCTATAGTAGGAAAATGGAATTTTTTTTCTTTCTATGTGTTCTATAATTCCCCCCAACCTCCAGACTACCTTTATTTTCTTCAGTTTCCTCCTCTGTCCCAAGATATACAAGTTAAAAGAAGTCAAGATTTCAATACACCAATCCTGCTTGAGCTGTCAATCAAATCCCCTAACAGCATGCTGATGTAGTGTAGGCTTACACAAGTTTTAAAGCCAGTCTCCCAATGATTCCTTCCTCCTCACTAAAATGCTTGGCAAATACTGGGTTAAAAATAGAAGCAAAGGGAAGGAGAACAAAGCAACTTTCATCAATTTATTGCCTGTCAAAGGGACATCGGGCTGCAGTGATAAGGCAGGACTCTGGTAACTCACTGCCAACCACTCCTTATGTTAGAAATATCTCCAGAACTACAGAGACATTTGTTCTCTACAGCCTTACATACCAAGGTTTTTTTGTTTTTGTTTACAAATGTTAGAGTGACGTGTATGAGGATTAATGCCCATGAGTGGCTTGGTTTACAGACTTGGTTTACAGTCGGATTATATGAATAGGGGAATAACCAGAAAGGGGAGGGGGAGTGGGCAGCTCTGCAGTAAATAATACTGTGTGCAAACACGGGGCCAAAGAGGAAGTTGGGAATAAGGCAGCATACACTAACCTTGTATAAATGTATAAATTTCACTATAGATGACCTTTAAGATATGTAGTTCAGTAATTGATTGAGAGCAATCTGTGTACAATACATTATTTCTATTTTTAGAAAAGTGGAATTCAAGAATTACAGAACTAAGAAAGCAAGTGGAGGAATTATTTGAGAGAAAATATGGTAAGATAAGCAAACAAGTACTGATCAAAAACATATTGAAAACTGCTATACAATGTACAAAATGTACTCTTGTCTGGTCTCATTGCAAAGCATCTAAAGGGGCCCATACATGCAACAATCTGGTTACAACATTTTTATTGGACAATACTTAATTGTACATTACCACGTGTAAAAAGTGCAAACATTTACCCATGCCATTAATTTGCACATATTCATAAAAACCGTAACCGTCTATTCACAATTTTAAAAGTTATAGCGTGTCCAAGATGGGAATTGTAGGGGCTACTCGCATTTTCAAAAATGCACATAGTCACCACAATCAATTTAACATCGAAATTGCATCTGTTTTGTGAGAAAAGTTTACCAACTCTCTAACACCTGAATAAAATCATACAAGCCTGTAAAGGCAAAATAGCATTCACCTAGATGGCTGCATCTCTTTGTAAATGTCACATTTAATATTTCATATTGTTAATATATTTTTAGCACTTCAGGCATAAACTGTACATATAGTACAAAAGGCAATTAACCAACCATTAAAGACCATAATTCAACTTTTTGAATTAAAAAATGGAATGGTAAACTGTTTCTTAATGGTTTCCAGAATTTATAAATGCAAATTTCTATAGGCATTTTTTTCTAGGGTTCAATGATGTGCAAGCATGTACACTGCAAACTGTAATAATTTCCTAGTTGGCTGTAGAATTTGTAGGTTTATACAGTTTTTCACTGTAAGAACAGTAAAACTATGGAACTGTCTTCCATTGGACATGGTGATGGCAGGTTCATTGGATAGTTTAAAAAAAAAAAAGGCTGAATGAGTTTCTAAAAATAAAGAATGTTGCATGTTACTGGTATTGATACATAGAGTTGGAGTTGAATTAGTGATGTTTCAGATTTCCACTTGTCAGGAATGAGTATTTTCCCCCTTCATACTGATTTTTTTTTCTTCCTTCCTCTGGATCAACAGTTAGGAGGAAATGTGGGTATTGCTGAGTAGGACGTATGTCTTTATTTAACCTCAAATACTATACTATACCTTATTTTTACTGTTTTAAAGGTAAATGTTTTTCTACTTTTACCTTTTATTGCTGAAATATATTAAATCCATGTTGCCTAATTATGTTGGATACCATATAGCTATTTTGAACTCATTGTTTTCATTTATTTATTTTTTAAAGCTCAAGCAGTAAATGATACTGGACCGGTCATCATCCCATATCACCTTTTTCAGTCTAACACAGAAGATCTATATGTAGAAGGCTTGCCTGATGGGATTCCATTTAGAAGACCTTCAACTTATGGAATTCCAAGACTTGAAAGGATATTACTAGCAAAGGAGAAAATACAGTTTATCATCAAAAAGTAAGAAGGATTTTTTTCCCTCTATTATTATTTTTTACTTTTACATGGCATCAGATCCTGTGCAAACCCTGATTCAGTTAAGTTAGAATAAATATTTTTCAATCTGTCTAATTACCATAATATTTATTTCTATGGAGATGTAGAGCTCTGGGATCTTTCTATGTAGTGACAGATCTCAGGGAATAGCCTTTCCACACCATACATGCACCAACATTTGTCAATTATCACTTCCTAATAATGGTAAAGGTTTCATATGCATTTGTAAGAGTACCTAAAGAAGGAACAAAAAATGTCCAAATCCTGAAGAGTTATATGTGTACTGTACTTTGGTGGATAGGAATGTTAAGACATGTTTGCTCCAGTGCTGGGAGAGAGTTTTACTTTACTCTAGTAGGACCCCCTTTGCTGATAAGCTATGACATTCATATTTCTGAACATCTGTAGGATATAACAATTGTGTTTAAGATTTCTTTACAAATCTACCTTTACTGTTTTGCCTCACCAGGCACTGGGTTAACGGTTAAATGGAATTTAAAAGGTCACTATACCATTTAATTAATGAATTAATCTATAATTCTATGAGAGTATCTGTAAACTTGTATGAAGGCACCAACTCCTCCTTTCCTCAACATACAGTGCAGTTGTAATAACGGTTCACACCAATTAACCTTGAGTTTCACTGTATATGGAGACAAAATGATGGCAATGAAACTGTTTACATCTCTAATTATTAATATTAATTCCCTAATTATACTTACAAATGTTTCTACCAGTAAGAAAGTCACTGTTGATAATATTTAACTGCAAGTTCAGTTACTATTACTTATACTTTATTGGCCAAATATTTTGGCCTTCATGACTGTACTCTCAGAAAGTAATAGCTAAAAGCAACAGGACCAAAACACATACTGGGGAAAATAATATATATACGTATATATTATATATTATTTATAAATATAAGTATACTTATATATATATAAGTGAAAAAAGTGAACTATTCTTTTAACGCATTGATTGAATACCAGGAGGTTAAGGAGCTATGCCTTCCGTTCTTCAATCAATGCATGTCGAGCCAGGAATAAAGATAGAACATACTTATCTTTCACGCGATCCACCGCAGCAGCACTGACAGGTCCCGACTGCTTCCGTGTTCTGATTAACTATAGCACACATTTTCATGTATGCACGCTATAGTTGATCAAAACCAGGAAGCGGTTGGGACCTGTCAGTGCTGTTACGGTGGATCACATGAAAGGTAAATTTGTTGTATCTTCTTCCTGGCTCCACATGCATTGATTGAAGAACGGAAGGTAAGGCATATCTCCTTAACCTCCCGACCTTCAATCAATTCATTAAAGGAATAGTTCACTTTTGCAGTGAACTATTCCTTCTAACTCAAACGAACAAAGAGAGGCTACTCAAATGAACAGGTGATAAAAGGGGGGAACCCCTATAGTTTATTCAGATCAAAGCGATCCAACGTTTCAGGGGATTTATATTTTGAATACTTCCCGCTGAAAGGTTGGATTGCTTTATGTCTGAATAAACTATAGGGTTTACCCCATTTTATCACTTGTTCATCCAAATAGCTTTCTGGTTCCTCTCATTGTTTTGCAGCGATGATTTGCACTTTGGAATGGGATTTGAATGGAGCATGTCCACCTTCAAAACTATAATTTAACACACTACTGGCCCCACTCTGTAGTTTTAAATAAACCTTACCTTACATTTCTGCTCCTTATGGTTCTCCTGTTGTGCCTTTTCAAAGACCAGGAAACTGAAGACTCCAAGCTGTCAGTGACGCATCTGGTCCTTGTGTTCCATGTCCTCAACAAGGGCTGTGACATGCGCTGTCCCATCCCCCAACCCTATCCGGATCCATCCTCAGCCTTGCGTGAAATCCTTTGGGGATAAGGTAGGTAACCGCTGCACACCCCCAACTGCCGCAATATTTCTTTAAAAAAATCCCCAGATCCGTACTTACAGAGCTTTCTCCCCTGCGGCATTTCTAGTGACGTCAGCCGCATCTGTGATTGGCTGCCTTTCAGCCAATCACAGACACGGCTAATGATCCAGCCACTGCTTGCAAGCAGGAGGCCAGAAATCTGGGGATTTTTGTTAATGAAATATTGCGGCGGTTGGGGGTGGGTAGGGGTTACCTACCTTACCCCCAAAGTTCGTTTTGGGGTGGACATGCCCTTTAAACTCAAACGAGCCATTAAAACAACCTATTTTTTTCATAGACTAGGATTGCAGTCCTCTATCACTTTGTCTATAATGAACATATGACTGACTTCAGACAGGATTGCCCCATTTAAATTGGTTGTTTGGCCAATTATTTCACCCTGTTTAAAGATCTGAGGTCTGCCAGTATATGTCTGCCAGGTCTGTTAAAAATTAGGGAATTCAGAGAGACGTGGACAATTGTTAGGAAGACATCATTATCTTCTGTTGATGGCCTTTATTAGTGTGCCAGGCCTTGAAGTTAGCAGTTTTTTAAAATATGTGCATAGTATATGTTTTCAAATGTAATTAGACAAAATAATGTATTCCAGTCATCTATATCTATATACATTGAAGTGCCAATTTCTATTTTAGCTGTATTTTTAATGTATTCCTTTTAAGACATGACTTGCTCAGTTCAAGAGAAACCGTGACACCTGAAAGACCCAGCACAGGAGGTATGTTACTTACATATTATTGCTAAAAATATTTTTTTATTTTAATATCTGTATATTAAGAAAATGATTTAGTTGATTTCTGAAGTAGATACAAATATGTATGCTTAGTTTGTTCTATAGATACACGGGAACACATGGTTTTGTTCTACATAGTGTTGTAAGGGGACAGGGTCCCACTGCAGCTTGTTTTTTTGATACATTGCAAATGTATGCAATATGTCAAAAAATGGTCATTGGGCATATTTGGTAAATGAACAACATTGCAACATGCATAGTGGGGCAAGGACATTGTGATTTCTCTATTACCCTGCAAGGGAAACCCAGGAACCTTGGGGCTAATGCACTTAAAATAAAGCAAGTGATGCTCTGGGTGCTCCTCCTCTAAGGGTATACCTATCTGAGCACTGGAAGCCTCCTCCAGTTTTTAGTGTACACTTTAGGAGATGAATATCACCATTAATTCAGAAAGGAGCCAGTGGTTTCAGGCCCCAGCGGCTCCCAACATTGGAGAGCATACTGAAAGTGAAAGCCTATTCTCATTCCATGGAGGAGATGCACATCATGCCCCTCAGGGCTAAAATGTGCAGAGTCTCTCCTCCACCATGCGGGGTAACCAGCGGCCCTGCCACTGCTTCCCGCAACTGGAGACCAGATTTTCCCTGGTGCTTGGGCTCCTCTGCACCAGACTTCATGTGTAGCATGGTTGTCCTCCAACCTGCTTCAATTCTTACTAACCGCTAAGTGCTTTAACCTCCTCCCCTTTCTACTGTCCCTGCAGCCTTTAATCTTGTGGGATAATACCTACTATGCTGCTAGCACGAAAACCTGCATCCGCTAGAGTCTTATCACTGGGTAAGGTATAGGTATGTCACGTGGAGTTCCTCCTTAGGTTTTCCTCCGAATAGATTCGTACTATCCAGTATCTTCAGCTTTCTTCAAAAGGGCTTCAAGAACAGCCTGTCCACGATTGCCTTGAAGGGACAGGTTTCTGCCCTTTCAGTATTCTTTCATAGGAAACTGGCCGTCAGGAAGGATATTCAAACCTTCTTGCAAGGTGTATCCCACTTCCATCCCCTTCCCATCTTCCGGTTCAGCCTTGGGATATTACTCAAGATAGTTCTCAAGGCCCTTCAAAACCCTCCGTTCGAACCTTTAGATTCGATCTCCCTATCTTTGCTTACTTGAGAGATGTTTTTTCTGCTGACCATATCCTCCATCAAGAGAGCCTATGAAATGGCCGCCTTGTCAGTGGAACCACTCTTCTGTCAGACAGGGCAATCTTCCGGCCTCACAGGTCTTTTCTTCCAAAGGTGGTCTCCTCCTTCCACATTAACCAGGAGATTGTGGTTCTTGCTTTCTTTCCGGATCCTTCCTCTGCTAGAGAACACAAGTTACGTTCTCTTGACTTAGGATCTATATTGATTGCACCCAAGGTTTATGTTCCTCTCGGGCCTTGTTTATCCTCCTGGTGGGGCCCCACTAGGGAGCTAGAGCTTTGCCTTAGACTCTAGCAAGGTGGATCAAATCATGTGTCCACCTGCAGGCTGATAGAGAATAGGGATATTTTTGCACTTGCCAGTAAAATTATTTTCTCTTAAGCTATAAGGGGGACCTAGGTACTTCCGTCCCTGGTTGACATGTTTATTCTTGAATTTCTGCCTTGTTGCCTTTGTTTACTGTTATTCTGTTTTCTGTTTTTTTGGCTTTCGCTTCATCTTTGGGACTAACTGGAGGAGGCTTCCAGTGAAATGTGTCTCAATCTGCATATACCACAGATATACAATGACTTTTACGGTTTTGACTTTATACGGTTTCCTTTTACCATTCATCCTGGATGTAAAACAAGCTTTAGAACAGACATGGGCAAAGTAAGGCCCAGGGGGCCACATGCAGCTTGTTGGCTGTCCCTGACAGCACCCCCAAACTCTAAACCATAATACCCACACTATTCTCAAGCACTTCTACAAGCAGTTATGAGTTCTGAAAGCCATAAGTTCACATGTGCAGAAGCTTTCTGAGCTCATGCAGCATTCAGAGGAGACAAAGGGGGTGCAGACACCAGGCTGATAACTGCAAGTATTAGGGTACCAGGGTTTGGAGGGTCTCTACATTTTGATTTCATTTGGGGGGGATGGGCATGCCCTTTAAAAAAAATGTAGTGTAGTGATGAATTAAAATTAGCGGAACTGATTTAAAGTATTAGACAGCTACCTTTTATTCTTTTAAAAATTGCATCTAATAATCAAAAAACATAAGTTAACTTAAATGTCTTTCTAAAATGTAATTACTTTTACTGCGCTCTACAATGAGATCAAACTACCGTATATACTCGAGTATAAACCAAGAAATTATACCTTTAAGTCTCCCCTCGGCTTATACTTGGGTCTGGCCTGATCTGGGCTTGAAGGAGAAGCTGGACAAAATTACATAGCCCTGGGAAAACAAAAGCTGTGTCCTGTAACACACAGAAACTTCTTGATTTCTATGGATTAAGCAATTGTTGTCCTGCTCACTCAGCCCAGACTGCAAGGGAAATAAAAAAAAACAATAGAAGTAACAGGATTCAACAAACAGGCTGCACATAAAGCTATGCATGGCACATCTGTGTATGGGGCTATGTATAGGATTTTCTCTGGGGCTGTGTATGGGATTTTCTCTGGGGCTGTGTATGGGATTTTCTCTGGGGCTGTGTATGGGATTTTCTCTGGGGCTGTGTATGGACTTTCTATGGGGCTGTGTATGGGGTTTTCTATGGGGCTGTGTATGGGATTTTCTATGTGGCTGTGTATGGGGCTTTTTATGGGACTTTCTATGGGGCTGTGTATGGGATTTTCTATGGGGCTGTGTATGGGATTTTCTATGGGGCTGTGTATGGGATTTTCTATGGGGCTGTTTATGGGATTTTCTATGGGGCTGTGTATGGGACTTTCTATGGGGCTGTGTATGGGACTTTCTATGGGGCTGTGTATGGGACTGTGCATAGGACTTTCTATGGGGTGTATGAGGCTTTCTATAAGACTGTCTGTGGAACTATCTATGGGGATATCTGTGGGAAAAAGTCAACCTTGGCTTATACATGAGTCAATCACTTTTATTAGTTTTCCAGGTAATAATAAGTAGCTTTTACTCGGCTGTATATACGGTAATAGTGAGCATTGAATTAGACCTAATATTTTAGACTTTCATAGCAGTGCAGGTTTATTATGAGACCTTCTGGAAAAAAATGAATTGTCCACTGTTGCCTTAGAGCAACAGCTGCTTTTTTAAATCAGGGGCCTCCGTATTAGTGTGGGAAAATCTGTATACAAGATAATTTTCCAAAAAAGAAAATGGTGAATATTGGTGTCAGAGGGTCCATTAGGCACATGGTGAATATTGGTATCAGAGGGTATGGCCATTAGGCACATTACCACAAGGCTGCTTCTGACATGGCAGCCTTTATAGTTACAGAGCCCAGTTTTTACATGCATGAATACACTACATGTGTATTCTGTGGAGAAATGGTTTCACTGATAGAGATGACCCAGAGATATGTGATTATGCCTCCTGGGAAATTTACAGAAAAAAATGTCTTATTTTACTATGGTTTACCTTTAACAGCTTATTGTTAAGTGTAGTCCAACACTTTATTTTGATTAAACCGGCCATACGCTATTTAAACATCAGAGATTCAATCACTGGCATAGGAACCAGGGTCGCAAATGTTGAGACCTGGGTGACGACAACAGGCAGGATCTGGCTAATCACTTAAAAAACAGGATGTCAATAACTTTTATTTTTGTAACTGAGTACCTTAACCTGAGGAGCAGTGGGATCCTGGGAAGTGTATCAGAAAGAACAGGCAGCATTTGGACACTCCCCATTTGCCCTCCCCAGCTATCTCTATCTATTTATCTACTATCTATCTGATAATAAACAGGTGATTGATGGATAGATAATAGATAGGTAATGAGAGAAATAGAAAGATTGATAGATGGAGAGAGATAGACGGATGGATGGACGGACAAATACTGTAAATAGATAGAGAGATAGACAGTTTGCCAGTGTCTGTTTTACCAATGCCTGTGTGCCAACCATTTTGCTAGTTCCAGTTTGACAAGGATTTTACCACTGTCTAAGTGCCAACCATTTACCAGTACCAGTTTGGCAAGCATTTTACCAGTGTTGTTGTACCAAGCATTTTACCAGTGTTGATGTGCCAAGCATTTTAGGATTATAGCTGATGGTTGGCCTTGTCACAAGTAGATGCTGTACTGATATGTGTTGGCGGGGTAGGGAGGGTGCAGGTTCTGCATCAGGGCCCATAGGACTGTAGCTACGCCACTGGATTTAATGTTTGCTTCTCAAAACAATCTAATATCTAAAAAGAGCGCTTTGGGTAAGATGGCTCTTACCTTACCTGCTGAGTCATTTATTGCATATTGATCGCAAAAAAATAGGGGTCAGGTTGCTGCAATTTTTGTTTAGACCGAGGCAATTTCTGCCAATGTGTACCTAGCCTAAGGAAATCCTCTTGTTTTCCAGATTTTAGCCCTAGTACAAATTTGAAAATGCTCAGTGAGTTCTCCTTGACAATGCTTGGCTTTTGCTAGTATTTCTAATTATTGTAGAGCAGTAAATAAAATCAAATTAGTATTTATTAGGATTCGTAAGAGGGAAATGCCAGAAACCCGCTAGAGAGAAAAGTTCTTCTCAATGCTTGCTGATTTTATCTATCTGGTCATAATAAATTATAGAACTACAGAGGACTATTTATATTTTAGCGTTTGTTCTCCTTTAATTTTCACCCATTTCACCCTTTTGCCTTGTTCATGCTAGTATAATAGTGTGTTTAACCTTTAATGTGTTTCACTAATGAAAGAAGAATGGTATGCTAAAATAACCAAACTTAAATCTTTAATGTTTTTCACTAGTAAAAGAAGAATGGTATGCTAGAATAACCAAACTTTAATCTTTAATGTTTTTCACTAGTGAAAAACATTAAAGATTAATGTTTTTCACTAGTGAAAAATAACCAAACTTTAATCTTTAATGTTTTTCACTAGTGAAAGAAGAATGGTATGCTAGAATAACCAAAATTTCCAAACTTTAATCTTTAATGTTTTTCACTAGTCAAAGAAGAATGGTATGCTAGAATAACCAAACTTTAATCTTTAATGTTTTTCACTAGTGAAAAATAACCAAACTTTAATCTTTAATGTTTTTCACTAGTGAAAGAAGAATGGTATGCTAGAATAACCAAAATTACCAAACTTTAATCTTTAATGTTTTTCACTAGTCAAAGAAGAATGGTATGCTAGAATAACCAAACTTTAATCTTTAATGTTTTTCACTAGTGAAAAATAACCAAACTTTAATCTTTATGTTTTTCACTAGTGAGAAGAATGGTATGCTAGAAACCAAAATTACCAAACTTTATCTTTAATGTTTTTCACTAGTCAAAGAAGAATGGTATGCTAGAATAACCAAACTTTAATCTTTAATGTTTTTCACTAGTGAAAAATAACCAAACTTAATCTTTAATGTTTTCACTAGTAAGAAGAATGGTATGCTAGAATAACCAAATTCCAAACTTTAATCTTTAATGTTTTTCACTAGTGAAAGAAGAATGGTATGCTAGAATAACCAAACTTTAATCTTTAATGTTTTTCACTAGTGAAAGAAGAATGGTATGCTAGAATAACCAAACTAAGAAAAAATGTTGATCAGTTATTTAGTAAAAAGTTTGGTAAGTATTCTTCCTGTATTTACCTTCTTAATTAGTTTTATTTCTGTTATATATTGAACAAACGTAAATAATATTGACAATTTAAGTTAAATATGACAAAATGTATATACCATGTAATGTACCCACATAGTCAATTGCCATTGCTTTTATATTTAATTATAACACGTGGTGTGCTTAAATACTTAACACAGATCTGCAGCTCCAGTGCTCGATAGAGAGAGGATATTCTACTTAAGAGTAAATAAAGTCTAAAAAACAAGTTCAGGTGTTTCCCTCTATATGGAGGACTTGAACTTCTATATTTTTTTAACTGTTTTTTTTAATAAAAACAACAAAATAAACAGTGTGTAGAGCACTAAACTATATATGTAACTACCACAATAGCAGCCCCTGCAACATCAGGGGTCCCAGGCACACCATAGATATAGCCCACTGACACAGGAAACTGTTTGAGATCATGCAGAGAGGGGGCCCGATTATAGTTTTTGTGGACAGCCCAGTGATTTCTAGTTTGAGGACTATAGTTTTTCGTGCAAAGGACAGTTTTATTTCAGGTAGGGGAGTTTTTAGAGGTCTTCTACATGCTCCTACCTCCCATATAAACTTCTAAGCCCAAATCTCACTACTTACATATTTGCGCTCCTGCAGCAGGTCTTTTTCCTCCCACCCTCCTCTCATACCCAACCCCCATGGGTAAGTGCCTTTGCAGATTGAGATCTTGGCTTAGGAATAATTATTGGAGATAGAAGTGTCTCTGTCTCTCAGAGAATTAGAGATTTGTTTTTAAATAATGTTGGGTTTACAGACACTTCAAGTCTGGATTTGTAATAAACTAAATATAATGTAAGCAATATATTAATCCTACATGTAAGATGCTTGTTAGTAACTGTCCTTAAAGGGTATCTCCACTAAAAAAATAAAGTTTGACCATTTAGTTTTATTGAACATAGGTAGGTAAAGGAGCTGTGCCTTACCTCCCATTCTTCAATAAAATGGAAAGGAGCCAGGAGAGAAGGTAAGCTACTTACTCAATCGCTCGCTCCTCCGCTGAATAGTCTTGACAGGTCCCGACAGACTTTTTTTTTCAGTGTTGATACCCTTCAAAGAGCATGTCCACCACACCAGACTAAAATTTCAACTCAAGCTAATTACCCCCAAAACCTAGACCTCGCTTTTCCCAGACACTCCTAAACATACTTACCAGCACTCGATCCCTTGATTCTCTTCAGCTGCTTTTACGTGTCTGTTTTCATGCAATAGTAGCTGCAAAAATTGGCTTGACTAGTAACGGACACTACTAGGAAGTTAGTGAGAGCCAGACAGTGATTGGGTGCTGGTAAGTGTGTTTAGGAGCATCTGGGAGCATTTTAACCCAGAGAGGTCTAATTTATGGGGATAATTAGCTTAAGTTTAATTAGCATGCTCTTTAACATACAGCCCTGAACTTAGAAACAGGATAGGTAAGCTACCAATTTGTCTTCCTTACTATTTAAGTAGAATATCATGACCATCTCTTTTTGATAAGACAGCTCTGTTGGTATTCTTTTTCTGTAATATTTTTTGTAGCGGAGGCCTTAGGCAAAACAGAACCACTAGCTGTACCATACCAGAAATTTGAAGCAAACCCTTCTGAAATGTATGTGGAAGGATTGCCTGATAATATCCCTTTCCGAAGTCCTTCCTGGTATGGAATTCCAAGACTGGAAAAGATTATTCAGGTTGGCAACAGGATCAAATTTGTTATAAAAAAGTAAGTCTGTTAACTGTTATATGTATTGTCATGTGTTAAGACACATGACGGGAATTAACATAGCAAACACAGTTGTTATCTGATGACATTAGAGATTAAACCACATATCAAGCAAATTGCTGGACTAGTTGTGTAGAAGCAAACCAGGTGATTTGCACCTTGTGCAGTCCATGGGGCAAAGCTGCTGCATAATGCTAATGCTGGCCATACACTATTTAGGCATTAGATAAATTTGATGTTCCTTCAGATCTATCGAATGTCTAAATAGAGCAATTTTGGTCTGGCAGTTTTTACCTTCAGATGTTCCTACAACATTCCCAAATGGCTCATTTATTTTGAAATTGCAAGTTAATTGCAAAGAAGACCAAGTCAGGGGATTCTTCGGATGCCAGAAGAATGTGGGAAGGAGAATATGCCATGTATTTGCACACCTTAAGAAGGGCAGCAACTAGTGTTTAGTCATGAAAATATGTTAGTTGTGTAAGAGAATTTCTTCCCCAATCGTTTACTCTTTAATTTTGGTTGCACAGAAACACATATATATTGGTTGAACTTACATTCAAATCTGACAAAAGTTCGATTGAACATGCCATGGGTCTTCAATAGGCCAAAATGAAGGTTTTGCCACTTTTTTCCTTTTGCATGCCACTGATCTGATTATTGATTAGTAGTCTGTCAGTCTAAATGACCCAAAATTGTACCTTGTGTACCAGTACTTGTGTCAGTCTAAATAACACAAGGTCCTAGTGTACCATGCCTTCTACCAACTCCAGAATTATATAATGCCTTAAACATTGTTTTGTGCAATGCAAGAACATTCTTTGCATGTTTTGTAATAGGCATTTAGCACTTTAAAGGGTAACTGTGGTCTCCAATTCTTCCAAACTAGTAAGGATTATATAAAAAACCTTACATTACACCTTCAAAATAAAACCTAAATCACATCTTTAGATAAAATTAGGGAGAAGTTGTTATTGCTGGAAAGGCTCAGCAATAATATTACTTCCTGCTTAAACACTTCCTGTTTTCAGCCATGTGACCAGCTTGAAGTCATGTGACCAGCCTTCGCCTGCATTAATAGGCTCCCCTTCTCAACTGTCAATTTTTCCCCCAGGTACTTCCTGATTTCCCCAACATTAAGTCTTAACTGAGCATGCTTCTAACAGAGGTAAGGTGATGTCACTCAACCTACTGGAAGCAGGAAGTTTGAACATTCACCTCGATATCATTTCTCACAGGGTGAAGCCAGAGATGTGATTGCCGGCTTGTTATAAACGAAATACTAACTTGTTTGGAGACCACAGTTGCCATTTAATTTTATTTTTAATTTTTGGAATTAATATTTTTGTCTGCTCTTTACTTTGTAAAACGCTGATAAAAACATTCTATATTTCAATATAGATGACCATGATTTTCTCTAAATTTCCAAACCATTGGCAGTTTTAATAATTAAGAGAGATATGTATACCGTGATTTAGACATGCATATCCATGTAGATTGTCCTTGACCAACGGCTGTTTTCTAAAATAATCAAGTTCTGTAAATGAGACCCAATTGTGCAGGGATTCGTCAATTTAAAGAATACATGGAAACCAGTTGCAGTATGCCTGATCTTAAATGGTCAGCTTGAACTTATGTTTAAGGTTGTTGCAAGAGAGGAAATGGGAACAAGGGGGAGGACACAGGTAATAACTATATGTGATTCAAAATAATTGATACACGCTGCTGATCATTAATTTGTAAAGCTACTGTACTGTTGTGATTGATTAGCTAATGTACTGAGGCATTCTGTTCATTTCTTTTCCCTAACACAGACCAGAATTGCTTACACAGACTGCAGCAGAAACTGTTCAGAACAAAAATTTAGGAGGTATGTTATACAACTAGCAATTGTAGTTTTGTATACATGAGTTAAGTGGTTTGTTCTTTCTCCCTTTGCTGTCTGCCATTGAAAACTAGATGAAAGATGAGTAGATTATTAGCCACATTTACACAGACGAGCAGCTTTACAATGTGGCACTAGTCACACTAACGATTTCGATACCGGCTAATGCAACTTTAACCCCTTGCTTGCAGCTGCTTCGTGAGTATAGCATAAGACACCCGAATAGCCACCACAAGTTCTTGTGTGACTATTTAATGCCAGCTAATAGCAGAGGTTAAAGTCACACATGGGTTAAATGCTTTTCGAGATTTACCAGGAGACACAGGTAACTCTTCCTGTATATGTTTATGTTCACACAGAAGAATGACCTTATATCCCAGCATGACATGACAAAGAAGATGGGATAACTTCTGCCATTTTGTCAGTCACCTATTATATATATATATATCATATATGTTGTAATTCTGATCACAGTACTGTAATATATGAGCTTTACATACAAATCAGATAATTGTTCTTTTAAAGGACTACTCCACCCTCATAAGAACATCTTTTAGAAAGAATGGCCTTTTTAAAATGTGAGCAACTGAGCAATTCAGAAACCTGTACTGAGCCTGTACTAATGGTGGCCATAGATGCTTAAATCCCGGTCATATGGTGTCGGGATATCCCAATATCGTACGACTGTCATGTATGGAAGATCGTTGAAGGATCTTTCAACGATCTTCCAATAATTTCCACATCGGACCAGTTGAAAATTTTTTGTCCGACCAGCAAAACAATCAATCCAAATCCCGGTCATATGGTGTCGGGATATCCCAATATCGTACGACTGTCGTGTATGGAAGATCGTTGAAGGATCTTTCAACGATCTTCCAATAATTTCCACATCGGACCAGTTGAAAATTTTTTGTCCGACCAGCAATCCAATCATACAACCTGCGGATTGTAGCGTCTATGGCCACCATAAGTCTGGGCATGCTCAGAAGAGGCACACAGGGGATTAACATTGTCATTGGCTGTGATGTGAACTGTCAAATCCATAACTGATAGTTGCTAACTGGAAGAACCAGGAAGCAGAAACAGGGGAAACAGGACATTGTGCAGGATTTCAGGTCAGGACTTACATATTTCAGATTTCAAACTATTACCGTTTAGGGTTTTTGGGTAATTTACCTGTATGTAAGTTTTCATTTTGGGGCTGCCCTTTAAATTCAAGCAGTGTCAGAAATAAGCATCTCTAATGCATTTTTGTTCATAGTTAAAGAAGATTGGAATGTAAGAATTACCAAATTAAGAAAGCAAGTGGAAGAGATTTTTAACTCAAAGTTTGGTAAGTGCTCCAATGCTCGTATCTGGAAATCGTCCATGTCTTACAAACTGATGCATAAACAAACAAGAATACACTCACAGACCCACAAAAATTTGGCATGGAAAATTAAATTGTCCACTTATTGTCAAACTTTGCCTATTGACTAATGTTTTAAAAAATTTAAACTTAATATGTCCAAATCTTGGGATCATTGCCAGTCAAGATCATTAAAGGGCATGTCCATCCCCAAAACTATAATCCCCCCAACTACTGGCCCCACCATGTAGTGTAGTTTAATCCTTACCTCACATCCCAGCTCCATAGGGTTCGCCTGTAGTCCCCCCCCAAAGTCCCAAAAACTGCCCACCAGGAGGCTAGCAGAGTCCATATAGGGCTCTGCCTGCTACCTTGCCTCCGGTAGATATTTGCCATGCGTACTGCAGCTCCTCCCCCTCCCTCTCCCTCCCGTTCTACTATCCCTCCCCGTAGCATAAAACCCCTTTAATATGTTGTTCCCCCATGTCTCCCAGCCCCAACCGCATATTTTTTATTTTCAGAAAGCTCCCCAAACTCTTACTTACCTCTCCTCTTTCCTCCACTGCACTGAATGACCGGCAGCCGCGTCCGTGATTGGCTGCCGCTCAGCCAATCACAGATGCGACTGCCATTCCCGCCCCTCTGCTTGCATTCTCGCAAGCAGAGGGCCGGCAGCGCTGCGAAAGAAAGAGGAGAGGTAAGTAAGAGTTTGGGGGGCTTTCTGAAAATAAAAATTACGCGGTTGGGGCTGGGAGACATGGGGGAACAGCATATTAAAAATTACATTTAAGGGTGGACATACCCTTTAAGAATATTTGCTTATTAATGAAATGCTTGCATGATAACATGAATATTCCTAGCATTGTATACAGTAGTCATTTGAGAAAGGCTGGCTTAATGACTAAAAAGTCTGGGACATCTTATAAAGTAATACTTTTTAATGGCTAACCAAAATTTGATTGAATTGTGATTGAAACTTCAAGCTTTTGAAGCATTTAAGCTTCCTCTTCAAACATGATACAATGATTATAAAATCCATTTACATTATTTACATGTTTTTCCTGCACAACACATTATTATTATTTAAAAATATAAATTATTTTTTCAGCACAATCACTGGGGCTTACCGAAGCAGTGAAAGTCCCTTACCCGGTGTTCGAATCTAACCCAGAGTTCTTGTATGTGGAAGGACTGCCTGAAGGAATTCCATTCCGGAGCCCCACATGGTTTGGGATCCCTAGGCTTGAAAGAATTATTAGAGGAAGTGGCAAAATAAGATTTGTTGTTACCAAGTATGTCTGAATATTGTCTGAGTTGCTTGACTTAACCAGTAGAAATGAGGCCTAGTTTTTAAAGGGTATGTCCACTGATTTTTTTTTTTTTCTGTTTTACTGAAGAATGGGAGGTAAATGAGCTGTCTCACCTCCCGTTCTTCTGTAAAACTTGCAGGAGAGGAGGAAGGACTTAACGCAGATCGATCCAGGGCAGCTGATAGACTCCAATGCCACGGACATTCTCAAAGGCATCCACAGTCCTTTGCATTGGATGCGTCAGAAACTGTCAGAGAAGCTGGTGCTGGGGTCATCAGTGGTAAATTCTTCCTCCTCTCCTGCAAGTTTTACTGAAGAACAGGATGTAAGACATAGTTCATTAAAAAATCAGTGGACATACCCTTTAATGAAACAAACCTGGCTTTAATTCCACGGATTCAATGTAATTTTTGAAAATTCCGAAAGTCATTTTGAAAAGTCAAAATATCAAAAATCAAGTTGGAAAATCAAAAATTACAGTCGAAAATAGGGGTAAAAAATTCTGCTTTATTTGGGTTTGGGGGAAAAAAGAAATGTAGTGTGATAATGAGATATACAATAAATATTTATTAAAAAGACAAACAGCCAATCAGTAGATATAACTGTTAGGAACATTCCAAAGATGTGGTGCCTCCTGGGAAGAAGAAAGACAGTTAGAACCTGAAATATGAGCTAATGTCAACAGCAGGGAACAGCAAAGGGTATGAAATCAACAGATTTTTCAAAATGGAAGAGAATATGTAGAATAACTAAGAAGGCATTACACAAACTAACAATTTAACAAATATTGATATTTTCCACTGAACTGTCCCTTTAACATAACCCCTTTAAAATGACACTACTTATATAGGTACAGAGCATGAAGACCTGTACATTCTATAGGTCTAAGAAACTCCTTCTAAAAATCTGCTGACCAATTCATAGTGTAACAAAATTAATACAAAGAGTATAATAATTAGTATGCCTAAAGTGAGAGCCATGTTATATATTTATCAATAAACTTCAAAAACATAAGTGGTAAATCTGAGTCCAGTCCACATAGGTACAAACTGTATGTCTAATAAATATTTATTGTATATCTTTATCACCTTACCTTTCTTTTTATTCTCTATATTTTGATCCTCCTTTTAGGGAGACCAGGTGTTGTTAGTATTCCAAGTAGGCAGAGGATATGTAAAGTTGATCAAGACTACTCTATTCTTCTATATAATTTTTAGTCATTGGGGTTTGAATCAGATTTTTGGAATTTCAACAAGTTCTGTGGAACCGCTGTTGAAACTAATCACGCCGGTTTCATTCATCTCTATTCACCAGCTAAAGCAATACTGCTGCATGTTTGTAAACCCAATTAAATATTGCCCAACCATTGTTTACTAAAATGCAAAACGTTAATCATTCTACTGCAAAAAACCTTAAAGAAAAAATAGTAAATTTGTGACACCAATGTTTCAATATATATTCTAGGCCTCAGCTGGTTGTAGCCCACATTCCTCCTGAATTTGCAGACAAAATAAATGTTGAAGGTAAGACTATCTTTCTGGTTATTGGGATCATGTTAAACATATATGTGGTTGCTGAATTTTTGTAGCTATAGGTTGTTAAAGCAAATGAAGCTTCAGTTACAAAATGTAGTATAGCCAGTTTTTGCATTTACATTGTTTTCCAAGATCTAAATATGACATTTTTTTTCCTTTTAGATTTAACCTCTCTTTAGTGGCAGTTGTTTATATGACTGCAGTGTGGGATGAAAAAAAAAAAAAAAAAACAGAAGCAATCACTCATAGGCTAGATACACACAAGGCGATATTTCTACCCAACCTATATTTTGTTTGTTTGGGTAGAAATATCAGTTGTTTATTTTTTTGCTGGCAACTAATATCAGTTGTTCTTTTGTCCAAATTGGATGAAAGTTAAATCATAGATGCCAGTACATTTCGGCCAATCATATTATTTTCTTGTGTGTACCTAATCTTATTTTCCCACGACTACTACCTGGCATACACAGCAGTACACCACCCCCACTCCCTCCCCGCAGTCACCTCTTATGCTTTCAGCCTAAGTTAGCAATAGATAAAAGATTACTAATAACAGATTCTGTTTGTTTCTTTTTAGTGTCGCAGTTCTCAAAAAGTGAGAATAATTTAGGAAATAAGCCAAATGTGGGAGCAGTCGATGGTAAGGGCTGATTTGCTGTCAGTTGTACATATTATTTTGTGATGATCAGTGTTTTTGGTTTTGATGTACCTGCATACACTTTTTAGTGTTCTGTAACTATATTTGAAGATAGGCACTATTGCACACTTTGCTGTCAATTAGGGCAGTGGTACATATGGCTTGTTGTTTGAATTTACTAGTTCAAAACACCCCTGAGCACTGCACAGAAGCTGCTGTTTCTATTTAAAGGGCATGTCCACCCTTATTGTAAACTTTTAGCATATAATAGAATACAGTCCCCCAGCCCCAACCACTATAAAATAAATTTAAGAAAGTGCCCCGATCTTTACTTACCTTCCCTCTCTCCTCCGACGCCCGGCCCGGCCTTCTGCTTGCAAGCGGCTTCCAGCTTCTCAGAATGCCGGGGGAGAGAGGGAAGGTAAGTAGAGTTCTGGGGACTTTCTTAAAATAATTTTTTTGTGGTTGGGGCTGGGGGAAGTTATTCTATTATATGGGCAAGGGGTTTTATGGTAGGGGGGAGGGATCGCAAAATGAGAGGGAGGGGGAGAAGGGCTGCAGTACGCACGCCAAACTTCTCCCGGAGGCCAGATAGGAGGCAGAGCCCTATATGGACTCTGCTATCCTCCTGGTGGGCAGTTTTTGGGACTTTGGGGGGGGACTACAGGAGAACCTTATGGAGCTGGGATCTGAGGTAAGGATTTTACTACACTACATGGTGGGCCATTAGTGGGGGGATTATAGTTTTGGGGGTGGACATGCCCTTTAAAAATGGCAAGTTTCTATTCAGATCCATTATAGAGTCTGTTTATTACAAAATAATAAAAACACAAAGATTTTACTATATGTTTCTATTACACTTACTGCAAAAATATTTAGTGAGGTTGTTGTCATTTCATGTGTTGACTTCCCAGGTGATAAATCACAAAATATCATGCATCCCACTACTCAGACCAATGGCTCCAATATGACATTTAAACCCAGAGGACGAGAATTTTCATTTGGTAACAATTTTATTTTTGTTTGTTTTTGCAATTGCAACTCCAATATAAATTAAGTTCAATTATTTGTGTACTTAATTACCAGAACTGTTGTACTGATTGTTTGGTATATTTAGAACAAAATAACCCAGCACCAGGTATATAAACCCCTGAGTGGGGAGAGGTGCCACCTAGTAGTTGAATAATTAAGCAAAACAAATAGAACTATTGTGCACACTCTTATATCAGTTAAAGGGGAACTGTGGTCTCCAAACAAATAAGTTTAAATGAAAGGACAGTTTCCTACCTTTAAAACGAGCCACCAACCTCTCTACGTGCTCCACAGCCCAAGATATACAGAAATAATTGACCAGAAAGTTAATGGCTGGGAGGCTGACTTGTGACATTCCTGAGGCTTCTCCTGCACAGTGCAGCCGGTGCACAGCCTCAGACTCCCTCAGTGTGTGAGGGAGACAGGAAGTCCCTCCTCCTCTCTGCTGTGTGAAGTCCTGACAGAGAAGGTAAGGGAATCTACAGCCCTTCTCTTTCACTGTGTGAAAACAGCCTTTTCCGGCAGAGTTCTCACTCTGCCTGAAAAGGCTTTTTTCCACAGTTTTTTCTGTAGGGGGGGTCTGAGTAATCCACGGCACCTGCGAGTAAGCAGGACTTGGGCACCCGTGGGTGGGCGGGGCTTAGGCACCTGTGGGTGGGCGGGGCCATGGCACCAGCGAGTGGGCGGGGCCATATGGGGCTGTAAGATAGTGGGCCGTGGGGGGCCTGCAACTGGAGGAACCATGGGGTCCATGAGTGGGAGGGACCAGGGGGGCTGCAAAGGGGAGGAGGAGACACAGGACAGATTGACTGACAGTTTTAGAGCAGGAAGTGCAGGGGATCTGGTGATGCTGCTGCCATATCACAAAAATGTAAATATCTTCAAAACTATGCAAAATAAACAATGGAAATAAATAGCAAAAATTCTCAGGGGAGCAATTCTTATCAGTTTACCTAAAGTCATTTTTGGACCACAGTTCCCCTTTAAAAAACCTTTATTAAACTAACAGGGTTATACATCTAAAACATTTAAAAATACACCTAATCAGCCCATATAATAAGACTAAACAGAAATCAATATAGGAGTCTATCACAGATGTATGTAATAGGCAAAAGGCATAGCTACCACAAGCGGCCTGTATATGACGTTTGACTGATATACTAAATGAAGGAGTTGGTAGCTATGCCTTTTGCCTATTACATACACTGATATGATTTATATGTACCTCCATGATAGACTCCTATATTGATTTCTGTTTAGTCTTATTATATGGGCTGAAAAAAATATTTATGCGGTTGGGGCTGGGGGACAGGGGGAGCAGCATATTAAAAATCCGTTTTAGGGGTGGACATACCCTTTAAATATATAAAAGCATTTACAACATGTCTTCAGGTGCTTGTTTACCTTTAGAACTTCCCTAAACATTTTTTAAGACTAATAGAAGAAGATTTTTTCTAGGTATTGACATGGATTTTATTTTACAAAAGAGCAGTTCATTGAAGAACTACAGAAGACATTGTACTGGCAGATACCTTAAATATTTCCAGACTTATTAGTATTAACATAACTTTATAACTTGACCCAGGGATCATTATATTGTCATTTTGAGTCTGGCAGTGATATTTTCCTCTAAATGAAGCTTAAGGGTTATTTTAGACATGAGCAGTCATATGCCTGAAAATAACAGATGTTCTGATCCATTAGTCTGTTGCTCGTATTTAAAATGGCTGCACTAATATTTTGGCCTAATCAACTTTGTAGTCAATTGAAGCTATGATTTACAAGCAAGTCCGAGTGACTGATTCTGCCCAAATTGGTTTGTGGCAATTGATTAGTCTAATTGACCAAATACCAGTCCTAGTAGTTGGTCACGCCAAAATATTAGCTGATGTGTACAACCTCAAGTGCTGAATAGACAAACATCTTTAAGAAACCTGACATCTGCATACATAATTGTCAAATTTCAATAAAATTACATAACAGCATTTTATCCAAGCTACATTATTTTTATTGTTAGTAAACTAAACGTTGTGTACACGATTTGAATACAAAGAAAAAAATTAACCTGGTCTCTTCCTTTTTACATGAGAATACAGCATGATGCAATTGCTCTTATCAAAACAAGCTTGTGTAGCTCATCTGTGTTTACCCATGTTTTAAAAGTTCTGTCATTGCTGTAAACACAAAGGAGATTCAAAAAGTTCTTATTGTTAAAAATGGTGCTAATTTTGCCCAACCAATCAGATGTTCGCTTTCAAATGTTTAATAAGATCTGATTGGTTAGGGCAAAATTAGCACCATTTTTAACGATAGGAACGTCTGATATTTACAATTACAAGAAAAAATCAAGTGTCCTTTAATTTGAACAGCCTATTCAACTTGGAAATACCCCCACAAACTATATATTTTTGGAATCTACACACTCAGCTACGTAACGTGTCAGTTTCATATATACCTGAAGAATTCAGATGCTGTTATTCATTAAACTCCGTGCTTTTAGGAGATTTGTGAAAAAATAAAATAAGGGGACTCAAAGGTTGAAATCCTAACTAAACCCACTTGACAAGAAAAAAACAACTAAATGGCAATCTCCCACATGTCCTGAATCAAATGGTATGCCATATGGGGTGGTGCAAACAGAGATGGGGCCACGAACTAGCTCAAATGGGACCCATGCGCAATGCAATTACAAGAAAAAAATCAAAAAACCGCCACAACCCACCCCTACTCCCCCTTTTAGTGGCATTTTGGTGGAAAACACAGGTAGTATGGATAATCACACAAGTTTTTGCACAATTTACTGATCCTAAAAATTCAATACAGTCTTTTTTTGGTTCCTCTGCAAAATTTCCTACTAAAATAGGCTAGTTTCCCTTGAAATCGGACAAATAATTATCTGCGTTTACTTTCCGATATCACCGGGGCATTGGGAAGCTTGGAGAAGACAAAGTTTTTTGCTAATTTATAGAATAAAAAAGGGGGTGATATCACTTTAAGAATTTTTGTGTGTGCATTTTCCCTTTTTTTTGGATCATATCCAAGATGATCATCAAATCAACTCAAGGAATGATAACGAACTTGGAATAAATGCCCGTTTTCCAATTCGAAATCTGATCGGAAAAATCACTTCCCAAAAATCATTTTCCAGGAAGTGATTTTTCATTCATTGGCAAGATCAATAATTTGGTGATCAGAAGTGATCACCAAATTTTGATCTCTGTCCCCAATTTCTATCTAGACTTGAAAAAGTCTTTGCAAAGACTTTGAAAAAATCCTATTTGTAATGGAATTTTAGTTCCATTCACAAAAAGTATAGTAAAGCTGTCACACTGACTCTTAGGGAAGACCCTGTTGAAGGAGGAAGCTCCATGATGTCACCAGGGTCTCCCTCTCCACTCTGATCTCTTCCTCTTAGTGGGACCGGCGCTGCTATACGGACACGCTACAAGGTATGCTATCTGCCGATCCCCCCCTCGGATTGGATGAAACCGAGGGGGAATCGAGGGGGCTAGGAGACAGTTGGATGCTGCCCCCCCGATCGCCCCTAACGCGGCCAGATTTTTTTTAAAGGGGAAGCCACAGAATGTGTATTCACGTTCTGTGACAGTTTGAGCCTTTCCTGCAGAGAACGTGAATATAAGATCTTTGGCAGTGAAAGGGTTAAAAATCCACAGAATACAGCATGCATATAAGGATGAGAGAGTAAATAACAGAAAAAATCCGGTATAGTACCTGGTATTGTTACTTCAATGACATCTTTAAATCCAGAAGCTCTGTGTTGTGCTATGAACACCTGTTCTTTCTAGAAAGGAAAATAAAAAAGCATAAAAACAGTTTTAAAAGTAATGAACTATTGTTCCGATATATTAATATATATATTGTTCAGCTACCGAAAAAAAGTAAAAAAAACAAACAAATAATAGCCAACATGTATTTTATTTCTTATATATTTATAGCCTGAAATCACTGATTAATACTGTACGCCTATTTATTTTCTCAGTGGTTAGCACTGATGCCTTGCGTGCGAAGACCTGTGCTCAAATCCACCTTTGGACACATCTGCAAGGAGTTGTTATGTTCTTCCGTGCTTGTGTGAATGTGTTTGTGTGGTGTGGTAAGTTTTAAAACCTGCTTCTGTGACACAGGCAATCTAGACCGGTACTCAGCACTCATCAGGTTTGCTCAACACCTGAAGGCAATCAAGAGGCAGCTAATCAGCACGATTAGGTCTAAAGATTGGGTACACACAGTAACGATAAAGCCCCGATACCATCGGATCCGACGGTATCAGGGCTTTATCGTTATGTGTGTACCTTCGTTTCCCGAATGTTCGGGAAAGGCCAAAAATTTCCATCGGCCGCGCTAGACTCCCTATAGAGGATGTTCATAGGGAGAACGCTCGGGACTGTGTGTATGCAGATCTTTGAAAGATGGCAGACAGGATCTTGCAGAGCCTGTCTGTCATCTTTCAGAAATCTGTACTGTGTGTACCAAGCTTAACAGGTGAATTCATTAAGAGGCAGCACCCCAATTAGGTTTCTACAGGTGAATCCAATCAACAGGCAGCAAATTAGCACTGCTAATTTGGTTGCTTACAGGAAACCTGCTGCACACTGGATGCGGGTCACATGTTCTTGCGCTACCATGTGTGTTATTGAATGCACGGAAGGATCTAAGTGTGCATTAGTGGCTGTTGTTCCAGTGTGTAAGGTTAGAGATAATGTTCTCTGTTTTCAGTCTAGGTTGAGCAGTAACTGTTTAGTCATGAGGATGGGTTAATATGCCCCCTGCTGCGTATGAAAATTTGGACCAATAATTACTGCAGGAGTTTAAAGGGCATGTCAAACCTTAAAAGCATTGGAAAATAATGAATAATATTCTCCCCTGAATAACAATTTGGGGAAGAAAACTGAATTCATTAAAATGCTTTCAGTGGGCTAACTAAAACCGATATTAGAAGTCTTCTTCCTAAATAATGATGTGATATGCAGGTAAATAGATTTACAAATGTGTGTACTCCACTTACTTGGTGCAAAGTTTGGTAGAGGTTCTTGGCAGCAGTTTTGAACATTTCAGGCCTGGTAAAAGACATCACAGTTTAGTGCCATTCAATTTGAACACAGAATTAATTGCAGTATTCTTACATCTTACTTTTTTATGACAAAATTAATTTAGCTCTGTTTCTTAGATCTTCTCCAATCTAGGGATACCAAAAGTGGATGGTCGTCGAAAAGGAACACTTCAGGAATCCTTCCACATAGAAATCTTCTGGATGTGACTCAAATAATGCAAATGGAGCACTGAAAGGTTTGTTCAGGCCAAGAGCTTCCCCTAGAAAAATAAAAATCACATTCCGTTGTAGGCTAAATAAAAACTGTTTACAGTGCAGGTTTGCAAAAAAAAAAAAAAAAAAAACAACAAATGGAGGGCCTTCCTTAGAGTTATGACATTTTAAAGAGACCTTTGGTTTTAAAACATTTCCAATTAAATGTCACCTCTTAAGTAATTTCTACACCAAGGAATATCCTTAAAGGACATGTCCTGTGCACTGGCGTAACTACTGCCCACGTCACTCCCGCGGGGGGGGGGCCCGGCAGCGCTGGTGTATCAGCTGTTTTTATCCCTTTTGGGTTTTTTTGCCAGTTTAATTTTCCGTTTTTTTTTTTTTTTTTACTCACAGCCGTGGGGGGCTGTTGTGCTGTGCTGTCGCTACATATTTCTTGTATTCACCTCCTGATTGCCTCTGCTGCACATGTGAGCAGGGGAGGACTGGGACCTTTTGGCCTGGGGGGCAAATACAACCAAATGGCCCTTTCACGGTACATCACAAAATGTTTGACCACGCCCACTTTACCAAGGTCCCACACATTTCGTTTCAGTTGCGCCCATTTTTAAGACCCAGTTTCTCATTTAGATGCAACATTTTCAAATGTATGATGTGGTTTAGCCACATCATAACACTGGGCTGGCTTAACACTGGGTAATGAACTGGAGCTGTTAATACTGGCTACTGATCTGGAGAGCTGATAACACTGGCTAATGATCTGGTGGGTTTACAACACTAGGTAATGATCTGGAGGGCTGACAACACAGACTAAGGATTGGAGGGCTGACTAACACTGAGTGATGATCTTGAGGGCTGACAAAACACTGGCTAATGAACTGGAAAGATGACTAACCCTGGCTAATAATCTGGAGGGCTGATTTAACACTGGCTAATGGACTGGAGGGCTGATTAACACTGACTTATGGAATGGAGGGCTTACTAACACTGACTAATGAACTGGGGGCCGACTAACACTGGCTAATGATTTGGAGGGGTGATGTTACACTGGCTATTGATCTGGAGGGCCGACGTAATACTGACTAATGAACTGGAGGGCTGACTACACTGGCTAATGATTGGAGGGATGACGTAACACTGGCTAATGATCTGGAGGGCTGATGTAACACTGGTTAGTGAACTGGAGGGCTGAATAACACTGGCTAATGATTGAAGGGGTGATGTAACTGGCTAATGAACTGGAGGGCTGACTAACAATGCCTAATGAACTGGGGGGTGACAAATACTGTGCTGCTTCTATTAATTTGACAGAGGAGAGGTCTTCTGTTCCTTACCCACACAGTACCATTTAAGCATGTAACTTAATAAGAGCTTCTATGGCAGCCGAAATTTTTTATTGGGGACCAGCCTGGGGGGCATTTGCCCTAGCCTACTGGGCCAGTCCTCCCCTGCATGTGAGGGGAAAAAACAATCAGGCAGTTGACGAACCTCTAAACATTTAAAGCAAAAGTGGACTGTGGAGAGGTCTATCGTGCACTCACTTGCTCTGTACACATGATGGTGTCCTCTCTCTCCTCCTGAGCCCTGGCTGACTCACTCTGCCTGTTGTCCACCTGAGCCATTAGCAGGTCAGGCTCAGAGGGGTAATTTTACACTATTTCGAGTTTTGGTCAGAATAATTATAATACCAATTACCCAAGTACTAGCAGGGTTGGGAATGCATACAAATTGTCCAAAAATACCAGGTGTAAGGGACTTTGTTTGATTTTAGCCACACAGGCTATTTGTGCATGGGTTTTGCAGTGACTTTGGTCAGGGATAGATAGATAGATAGAGATAGATAGATGATAGATAATAGATAAATAATAGATAGATATTAGATAGATATATAATAGATAGATTAGTAGACAGAAAAATGGATAGAGATAGATAGATTAGATAGACAGACAGAAAAAAAGAGATAGATAGATAGATAGAAGAAGAAAAATAGAGATAGATAGATAGATTAGATAGACAGACAGACAGACAAATAGATAGATTAGATAGACAGAAAAAAATAGATAGATAGAAATAGATAGATAATAGATAGATAGATAGATAGATGATAGATAGATTAGATAGATAGACAGCCAGAAAATAGATAGATAGACAGACAGACAGACAAGACACGTTATTTTTATGGCAATAATAGCCAAGGTAGTTGTGTCAGGGAGGAGGAGGAGGAGTTGTAGTTGGGTGTCGTGGGGGGCCCCATCCAAAATTTTGCTGGGGGGCCCACTGATTTCTAGTTGCCCCTGGTCCAGTGTAAAAATACTTAACACCCCCCCAAACCTAGGTTTTGCATTATCAAGATTTACCAAAGTTACTTACCTGATCCGGTCCCTCAACACTCCTCCTCTGCTCTCTGGCTGATAGCCACTCCACTTCCTGGTTGTGACCAGGAAGAAAGGCGTCTGTTAGCCCATACAGTAAGCCCTCTGCTCCAGTTTCTGCACAGCGTGAGGGACCGGGTCAGGTAAGGAACTTCAGGGGCATCTTGGTAAATTTTGATAATGCGAAGGGGGCGTGGGGTGGTGTGATCTACATTTATAGCTAAAAATTATTTTTACACGGGACTTGTCCATTAAAAAAAAATTAAAAATCACCTGTTGCTATTCATATTTTCATAAAAAGTAATTAAAAGTTAATAAGGTCCCTCTGGAAACAGATGTACGCTTATACCTGCTGTGCCTGGGTCCCCCTGGGAAATACTGATTACAATATGTGAATTTCCAGAAATCCTTAATGGTGACCCTAAAATATCTTCAGTTAAAAACATTTCATAGACCAAAGCAATCTATATTATGTAACTGTAATTAAATGTAGATTTGTCTACATTGTCTGCTTGTACAGTTTCTTTTCAAATGTTTTTAATTTAACAGAGTTGATCTATAGAAAAAAAAACTTTGTAGCATCCCAACCCAGTGCTTTAATAGGGGTTTTTATATATTAGATACTTATGCCTCATATATAAAGCCAATAGGGCAGGTACGGAAAGCCTGATTCATTACCACACAAGGTAACTTGCTAGGGCATTTCATGCAGGGGCCAGCTAGGCATGGCTGTAACTGTAACTTAGCAACTCTATTCTTTTTTCTTGGCACTAGCAGAGTCACATTCACTCTGGGTATATATCCTTATAGAGATTCAAAATCCCTTTATGGCTCTGGGTAAATCCCAAAGGGGAAATAACCCCTGCTATTTGCTGGCATTAAATAGTCATGCAGACGAAACTGACGCAGAAGGGATATTAAATTGCTTGTGGCGTATGTGTGGATGTCTTTAGCTTTAAAACTACTCCTATCACAAGCAAGGATTTAAAGTCATGCTAACCAGTATCAAATCACTTTAGCCCTAGAAACTACACCAGAATATGAATTCCCCCATAGGTTTGCAGCATGTTTCTAATTTTATTAAGGTGTGCTGTGATAACAAACAGCTTACCACATTTCTCATCAAAGAGGGCTTCTACTTTTTGCTTGAGGTCTGTTATTTTAGCATTCCATGCCTTGTGTATGGAAAGAAAACCAGTCACATTTTAAAATGATTTAAAATGTAAATACAACATTCATTAGATGTAATAACTTTCATTGGCCATTGCAATGTAATTGCCAACAATGCATAAATATACCGTATATACTCGAGTATAAGTCGAGGTTTTCAGGCTATAAAAACAGCCTGAAAACTGAACCTCGACTTAATATCGTGTCGTCACTAACTTGTTAGAAGAATCCGGCTGCCGCATTCCCGATCGTGCATCCACTGACGTCACTACTCGGCGCCTGTCTTACTACCCGGCGCCGAGTAGTGACGTCAGTGGATGCGATGATCGGGAGATGCGGCAGCCGGCTTCTTCTTACAAGTGTGAGTGCGTATTAGTGTTAAGTTAGTTCAGTTCAAGTTATTCAGTTATTATTTTTACTGGCAGGGAGGGAGGGGAAGGTTGGGTAGGGGGGGTTTGCAGCTCCATGCCGATGTTTGTAAACTACAACTCCCAGCAGCTAACCATGCTGGGAGTTGTAGTTTACAAACACCTGAAGTGCCAAAGTGGTCATATTTTCTACCCTCGACTTATACTCGAGTCAATCACTGTTACTAATTGTTAGGTAAAAATATGTACATCGACTTATACTCGGATCAACTTATATTCGAGTATATACGGTACAAAACAAAACAAATAGAATTACTGTGCACAATCTTATATCAGTTAAAAAACCTTTATAAACTAACAGGGTTATAAAGCTAAAAACATTTAAAATACACCTAATGCAAAGGGGAGGAGGAGACACAGGACAGATTGACTGACAGTTTTAGAGCAGGAAGTGCAGGGGATCTGGTGATGCTGCTGCCATATCACAAAAATGTAAATATCTTCAAAACTATGCAAAATAAACAATGGAAATAAATAGCAAAAATTCTCAGGGGAGCAATTCTTATCAGTTTACCTAAAGTCATTTTTGGACCACAGTTCCCCTTTAAAAAACCTTTATTAAACTAACAGGGTTATACATCTAAAACATTTAAAAATACACCTAATCAGCCCATATAATAAGACTAAACAGAAATCAATATAGGAGTCTATCATGGAGGTACATATAAATCATATCAGTGTATGTAATAGGCAAAAGGCATAGCTACCAACTCCTTCATTTAGTATATCAGTCAAACGTCATATACAGGCCGCTTGTGGTAGCTATGCCTTTTGCCTATTACATACATCCGTGATAGACTCCTATATTGATTTCTGTTTAGTCTTATTATATGGGCTGATTAGGTGTATTTTTAAATGTTTTTAGATGTATAACCCTGTTAGTTTAATAAAGGTTTTTTAACTGATATAAGATTGTGCACAGTAATTCTATTTGTTTTGTTTGGTACCGTATATACTCGAATATAAGTTGATCCGAGTATAAGTCGATGTACATATTTTTACCTAAACAATTAGTAACAGTGATTGACTCGAGTATAAGTCGAGGGTAGAAAATATGACCACTTTGGCACTTCAGGTGTTTGTAAACTACAACTCCCAGCATGGTTTAGCTGCTGGGAGTTGTAGTTTACAAACATCTGCAGTGGAGCTGCAAACCCCCCCTACCCAACCTTCCCCTCCCTCCCTGCCAGTAAAAAATAAAACTGAATAACTTGAACTGAATGAACTTAAAAACTGAAATACCGGCAACTTGCACTAACTTGTAAGAAGAAGCCGGCTGCCGCATCTCCCGATCATCGCATCCACTGACGTCACTACTCGGCGCCGTGGTAGTAAGACAGGCGCCGAGTAGTGACGTCAGTGGATGCGACGATCGGGAGATGCGGCAGCCGGATTCTTTAACAAGTTAGTGACTGACACGAGTATAAGTCGAGGTTCAGTTTCAGGCTGTTTTTATAGCCTGAAAAACCTCGACTTATACTCGAGTATATACGGTATATTTATGCATTGTTGGCAATTACATTGCAATGGCCAATGAAAGTTATTATCATCTAATGAATGTTGTATTTACATTTTAAATCATTTTAAAATGTGACTGGTTTTCTTTCCATACACAGAGGCATGGAATGCTAAAATAACAGACCTCAAGCAAAAAGTAGAAGCCCTCTTTGATGAGAAATGTGGTAAGCTGTTTGTTATCACAGCACACCTTAATAAAATTAGAAGCACATGCTGCAAACCTATGGGGGAATTCATATTCTGTGGTAGTTTCTAGGGCTAAAGTGATTTGATACTGGTTAGCATGACTTTAAATCCTTGCTTGTGATAGGAGTAGTTTTAAAGCTAAAGACATCCACACATACGCCACAAGCAATTTAATATCCCTTCTGCGTCAGTTTCTGCATGACTATTTAATGCCAGCAAATAGCAGGGGTTATTTCCCCTTTGGGATTTACCCAGAGCCATAAAAGGGATTTTGAATCTCTATAAGGAATATATACCCAGAGTGAATGTGACTCTGCTAGTGCCAAGAAAAAAAGAATAGAGTTGCTAAGTTACAGTTACAGCCATGCCTAGCTGGCCCCTGCATGAAATGCCCTAGCAAGTTACCTTTGTGTGGTAATGAATCAGGCTTTCCGTACCCTGCCCTATTGGCTTTTATAATGAGGCATAAGTATCTAATATATAAAAAACCCCTATTAAAGCACTGGGTTGGGGATGCTACAAAGTTTTTATTTCTATAGATCAACTCTGTTAAATTAAAAACATTTGAAAAAGAAACTGTACAAGCAGACAATGTAGACAAATCTACATTTAATTACAGTTACATAATATAGATTGCTCTTGGTCTATGAAATGTTTTTAACTGAAGATATTTTAGGGTCACCATTAAGGATTTCTGGAAATTCACATATTGTAATCAGTATTTCCCAGGGGGACCCAGGCACAGCAGGGGTATAATGCGTACATCTGTTTCCAGAGGGACCTTATTTAACTTTTAATTACTTTTTATGAAAATATGAATAGCAACAGGTGATTTTTAATTTTTTTTTAATGGACAAGTCCCGTGTAAAAATAATTTTTAGCTATAAATGTAGATCACACCACCCCACGCCCCCTTCGCATTATCAAAATTTACCAAAGATGCCCCTGAAGTTCCTTACCTGACCCGGTCCCTCACGCTGTGCAGAAACTGGAGCAGAGGGCTTACTGTATGTGCTAACAGACGCCTTTCTTCCTGGTCACAACCAGGAAGTGGAGTGGCTATCAGCCAGAGAGCAGAGGAGGAGTGTTGAGGGACCGGATCAGGTAAGTAACTTTGGTAAATCTTGATAATGCAAAACCTAGGTTTGGGGGGGGGGTGATTAAGTATTTTTACACTGGACCAGGGGCATAACTAGAAATCAGTGGGCCCCCCAGCAACATTTTGGATGGGGCCCCCCACGACACCCAACTACAACTCCCTCCTCCCCCTGACACAACTACCTTGGCTATTATTGCCATAAAAATAACGTGTCTTGTCTGTCTGTCTGTCTGTCTATCTATCTATTTTTCTGTCTGTCTATCTATCTAATCTATCTATCTATCTATCTATCTATCTATTATCTATCTATTTTTCTATCTATATCTATTTTTCTGTCTATCTAATCTATCTATTTGTCTGTCTGTCTGTCTATCTAATCTATCTATCTCTATTTTTCTGTCTGTCTATCTAATCTATCTATCTCTATCCATTTTTCTGTCTATCTAATCTATCTATTATATATCTATCTAATATCTATCTATTATTTATCTATTATCTATCATCTATCTATCTCTATCTATCTATCCCTGACCAAAGTCACTGCAAAACCCATGCACAAATAGCCTGTGTGGCTAAAATCAAACAAAGTCCCTTAAACACCTGGTATTTTTGGACAATTTGTATGCATTCCCAACCCTGCTAGTACTTGGGGTAATTGGTATTATAATTATTCTGACCAAAACTCGAAATAGTGTAAAATTACCCCTCTGAGCCTGACCTGCTAATGGCTCAGGTGGACAACAGGGCAGAGTGAGTCAGCCAGGGCTCAGGAGGAGAGAGAGGACACCATCATGTGTACAGAGCAAGTGAGTGCACGATAGACCTCTCCACAGTCCACTTTTGCTTTAAATGTTTAGAGGTTCGTCAACTGCCTGATTGTTTTTTTCCCCTCACATGCAGGGGAGGACTGGCCCAGTAGGCTGAGGGGCAAATGCCCCCCAGGCTGGTCCCCAATAAAAAATTTCGGCTGCCATAGAAGCTCTTATTAAGTTACATGCTTAAATGGTACTGTGTGGGTAAGGAACAGAAGACCTCTCCTCTGTCAAATTAATAGAAGCAGCACAGTATTTGTCACCCCCCAGTTCATTAGGCATTGTTAGTCAGCCCTCCAGTTCATTAGCCAGTGTTACATCACCCCTTCAGATCATTAGCCAGTGTTATTTCAGCCCTCCAGTTCACTAACCAGTGTTACATCAGCCCTCCAGATCATTAGCCAGTGTTACGTCATCCCTCCAGATCATTAGCCAGTGTTAGTCAGCCCTCCAGTTCATTAGTCAGTATTACGTCGGCCCTCCAGATCAATAGCCAGTGTAACATCACCCCTCCAAATCATTAGCCAGTGTTAGTCGGCCCCCAGTTCATTAGTCAGTGTTAGTAAGCCCTCCATTCCATAAGTCAGTGTTAATCAGCCCTCCAGTCCATTAGCCAGTGTTAAATCAGCCCTCCAGATTATTAGCCAGTGTTAGTCATCTTTCCAGTTCATTAGCCAGTGTTTTGTCAGCCCTCAAGATCATCACTCAGTGTTAGTCAGCCCTCCAGATCCTTAGTCTGTGTTGTCAGCCCTCCAGATCATTACCTAGTGTTGTAAACCCACCAGATCATTAGCCAGTGTTATCAGCTCTCCAGATCAGTAGCCAGTATTAACAGCTCTCCAGTTCATTACCCAGTGTTAAGCCAGCCCAGTGTTATGATGTGGCTAAACCACATCATACATTTGAAAATGTTGCATCTAAAATGAGAAACTGGTCTTAAAAATGGGCGCAACTGAAACGAAATGTGTGGGACCTTGGTAAAGTGGGCGTGGTCAAACATTTTGTGATGTACCGTGAAAGGGCCATTTGGTTGTATTTGCCCCCCAGGCCAAAAGGTCCCAGTCCTCCCCTGCTCACATGTGCAGCAGAGGCAATCAGGAGGTGAATACAAGAAATATGTAGCGACAGCACAGCACAACAGCCCCCCACGGCTGTGAGTAAAAAAAAAAAAAAAACACGGAAAATTAAACTGGCAAAAAAACCCAAAAGGGATAAAAACAGCTGATCTACCAGCGCTGATCCTGGGCCCCACCCCCGCGGGAGTGACGTGGGCAGTAGTTACGCCAGTGCACAGGACATGTCCTTTAAGGATATATCCTTGGTGTAGAAATTACTTAGAGATGTGACATTTAATTGGAAATGTTTTAAAACCATAAGGTCTCTTTAAAATGTCATAACTCTGAAGGCCCTCCATTTGTTGTTTTTTTTTTTGTTTTTTTTTGCAAACCTGCACTGTAAACAGTTTTTATTTAGCCATACAACGGAATGTGATTTTTATATTTTCTAGGGGAAGCTCTTGGCCTGAACAAACCTTTCAGTGTCCCATTTGCATTATTTGAGTCACATCCAGAAGATTTCTATGTGGAAGGACTTCCTGAAGGTGTTCCTTTTCGACGACCATCCACTTTTGGTATCCCTAGATTGGAGAAGATTCTAAGAAACAGAGCTAAAATTAATTTTGTCATAAAAAAGTAAGATGTAAGAATACTGCAATTAATTCTGTGTTCAAATTGAATGGCACTAAACTGTGATTGTCTTTTACCAGGCCTGAAATGTTCAAAACTGCTGCCAAAGAACCTCTACCAAACTTTGCACCAAGTAAGTGGAGATACACACATTTGTAAATCTATTTACCTTGCTATATCACATTCATTATTTAGGAAGAAGACTTCTAATATCAGTGGTTTTAGTTAGCCCACTGAAAGCATTTTAAATGAATTACAGTTTTCTTCCCCAAATTGTTATTCAGGGGAGAATATTATTCATTATTTTCCAATGCTTTTAAGGTTTGACATGCCCTTTAAACTCCTGCAGTAATTATTGGTCCAAATTTTCATACAGCAGCAGGGGGCATAATTAACCCATCCTCATGACTAGAACAGTTACTGCTCAACTCCTAGACTGAAAACAGAGAACATTATCTCTAACCTTACACACTGGAACAACAGCCACTAATGCACACTTAGATCCTTCCGTGCATTCAATAACACAGCATGGTAGCGCAAGAACATGTGACCCGCATCCAGTGTGCAGCAGGTTTGCCTGTAAGCAGACCAAATTAGCAGTGCTAATTTGCTGCCTGTTGATTGGATTCACCTGTAAAGAAACCTAATTGGTGCTGCCTCTTAATTGAATTCACCTGTTAAGCTTGGTACACACAGTACAGATTTCTGAAAGATGACAGACAGGCTCTGCAAGATCCTGTCTGCCATCTTTCAAAGATCTGCATACACACAGTCCCGAGCGTTCTCCCTATGAACATCCTCTATAGGGAGTCTAGCGCGGCCGATGGAAATTTTTGGCCTTTCCCGAACATTCGGGAAACGAAGGTACACACATAACGATAAAGCCCTGATACCGTCGGATCCGATGGTATCGGGGCTTTATCGTTACTGTGTGTACCCAATCTTTAGACCTAATCGTGCTGATTAGCTGCCTCTTGATTGCCTTCAGGTGTGAGCAAACCTGATGAGTGCTGAGTACCGGTCTAGATTGCCTGTGTCACAGAAGCAGGTTTTAAAACTTACCACACACACACATTCACACAAGCACGGAGAGAACATACAAACTCCTTGCAGATGTGTCCAAAGGTGGATTTGAGCACAGGTCTTCAGCACTGCAAGGCATCAGTGCTAACCACTGAGAAAATAAATAGGCGTACAGTATTAATCAGTGATTTCTAGGCTATAAATATATAAGAAATAAAATACATGTTGGCTATTATTTGTTTGTTTTTTTTACTTTTTTTTCGGTAGCTGAACAATATATATATATATATATCGGAACAATAGTTCATTACTTTTAAAACTGTTTTTATGCTTTTTATTTTCCTTTCTAGAAAGAACAGGTGTTCATAGCACAACACAGAGAGCTTCTGGATTTAAAGATGTCATTGAAGTAACAATACCAGGTACTATACCGGATTTTTTCTGTTATTTACTCTCATCCTTATATGCATGCTGTATTCTGTGGATTTTTAACCCTTTCACTGCCAAAGATCTTATATTCACGTTCTCTGCAGGAAAGGCTCAAACTGTCACAGAACGTGAATACACATTCTGTGGCTTCCCCTTTAAAAAAAAAATCTGGCCGCGTTAGGGGCGATCGGGGGGGCAGCATTCAACTGTCCTCCTAGCCCCCTCGATTCCCCCTCGGTTTCATCCAAATCCGAGGGGGGGATCGGCAGATAGCATACCTTGTAGCCGTGTCCGTATAGCAGCAGCCGGTCCCACTAAGAGGAAGAGATCAGAGTGGAGAGGGAGACCCTGGTGACATCATGGAGCTTCCTCCTTCAACAGGGTCTTCCCTAAGAGTCAGTGTGACAGCTTTACTATACTTTTTGTGAATGGAACTAAAAGTTCCATTCACAAATAGGATTTTTTCAAAGTCTTTGCAAAGACTTTTTCAAAGTCTAGATAGAAATTGGGGACAGAGATCAAAATTTGGTGATCACTTCTGATCACCAAATTATTGATCTTTGCCAATGAATGAAAAATCACTTCCTGGAAAATGATTTTTGGGAAGTGATTTTTCCGATCAGATTTCGAATTGGAAAACGGGCATTTATTCCAAGTTCGTTATCATTCCTTGAGTTGATTTGATGATCATCTTTGGATATGATCCAAAAAAAAAGGGAAAATGCACACACAAAAATTCTTAAAGTGATATACACCCCCTTTTTTATTCTATAAATTAGCAAAAAACGTTGTCTTCTCCAAGCTTCCCAATGCCCCGGTGATATCGGTAAAGTAAACGCAGATAATTATTTGTCCGATTTCAAGGGAAACTAAGCCTATTTTAGTAGGAAATTTTGCAGAGGAACCAAAAAAAGACTGTATTGAATTTTTAGGATCAGTAAATTGTGCAAAAACTTGTGTGATTATCCATACTACCTGGTTTTCACCAAAATGCCACTAAAAGGGGGAGTAGGGGTGGGTTGTGGCGGTTTTTGATTTTTTTCTTGTAATTGCAATTGCGCATGGGTCCCATTTGAGCTAGTTCGTGGCCCCATCTCTGTTTGCACCCACCCATACGGCATACCATTTGATTCAGGACATGTGGGAGATTGCCATTTAGTTGTTTTTTTCTTGTCAAGTGGGTTTAGGTAGGATTTCAACCTTTGAGTCCCCTTATTTTATTTTTTCACAAAATCTCCTAAAAGCACGGAGTTTAATGAATAACAGCATCTGGAATTCTTCAGGTATATATGAAAGCATGACACCGTTACGTAGCTGAAGGTGTGTAGATTCCAAAAATATATAGTTTGTGGGGGGTATTTCCAAGTTGAATAGGCTGTTCAAATTAAAGGACACTTTGATTTTTTCTTGTAATTGTAAATATCAGACGTTCCTATCGTTAAAAATGGTGCTAATTTTGCCCTAACCAATCAGATCTTATTAAACATTTGAAAGCGAACATCTGATTGGTTGGGGCAAAATTAGCACCATTTTTAACAATAAGAACTTTTATTGAATCTCCTTTGTGTTTACAGCAAATGACAGAACTTTTAGAAACATGGGTAAACACAGATGAGCTACACAAGCTTGTTGGTGATAAGAGCAATTGCATCATGCTGTATTCTCATGTAAAAAGGAAGAGACCAGGTTAATTTTTTTCTTTGTATTCAAATCGTGTACACACAGTTTAGTTTTACTAACAATAAAAATAATGTAGCTTGGAATAAAATGCTGTTATGTAATTTTATTGAAATTTGACAATTATGTATGCAGATGTCAGGTTTCTTAAAGATGTTTGTCTATTCAGCACTTGAGGTTGGTACACATCAGCTAATATTTTGGCGTGACCAACTACTAGGACTGGTATTTTGGTCAATTAGACTAATCAATTGCCACAAACCAATTTTGGGCAGAATCAGTCACTCGGACTTGCTTGTAAATCATAGCTTCAATTGACTACAAAGTTGATTAGGCCAAAATATTAGTGCAGCCATTTTAAATACTGAGCAACAGACTAATGATCAGAACATCTGTTATTTTCAGGCATATGACTGCTCATGTCTAGAAAATAACCCTTAAGCTTCATTTAGAGGAAAATATCACTGCCAGACTCAAAATGACAATATAAATGATCCCTGGGTCAAGTTATAAAGTTATGTTAATACTAATAAGTCTGGAAAATATTTAAGGTATCTGCCAGTACAATGTCTTCTGTAGTTCTTCAATGAAACTGCTCTTATTGTAAAATAAAATCCATGTCAATACCTAGAAAAAATCTTTCTTCTATTAGTCTTAAAAAATGTTTAGGGAAGTTCTAAAGGTAAACAAGCACCTGAAGACATTGTTGTAAATGCTTTTATATATTTAAAGGGTATGTCCACCCCTAAAACGGATTTTTAATATGCTGCTCCCCCATGTCCCCCAGCCCCAACCGCATAAATATTTTTTTCAGAAAGCCCCCCAAACTCTTACTTACCTCCCCTCGTTCCTCCGCCGCACTGCCGGCCCTCTGCTTGCGAGAATGCAAGCAGAGGGGCGGGACCGGCAGTCGCGTCTGTGATTGGCTGAGCGGCAGCCAATCACGGACGCGGCTGCCAGTCATTCAGTGCAGCGGAGGAAAGCGGAGAGGTAAGTAAGAGTTTGGGGAGCTTTTTGAGAAAAAAAAATATGCGGTTGGGGCTGGGGGAGCAGCATATTAAGGGGGTTTAATGCTAGGGGGAGGGATAGTAGAACGGGAGGGGGAGGGAGGGGGGAGAGGGCTGCAGTGCGCATGACAATATTACCGGAGGCAAGGTAGCAGGCAGAGCCCTGCTATCCTCCTGGTGGTTAGTTTTGGGACTTTGGGGGGGGTTTACAGGAGAAACCCTATGGAGCTGGGATGTGAGGTAAGGATTAAACTACATCATGGTGGGGCCAGTAGTTGGGGGGATTATAGTTTTGGGGGTGGACATGCCCTTTAAAAAAACTTTCGGTCCTAAAATATTTCTTCTGCAGTTAAAGACACAAAGGTCTAAACTAATGTAAATAATGAATTCATTGGCATGAGTGAATGCTTGATTTGATATTTTTGTAAGGCCTAGTGGGCTATTGAAAATGTCTCATTTTCTAGATGTGGACAATGAAAGGACAGTCAAAGTAGACAAAGCACGTCAGCTCAGGGAGCAAGTCAATGAACTGTTTAGCAGGAAGTTTGGTAAGCATTTTTACTTAAACTACACACTTACCCTCACATAAAATTTTATACTTACCTTACCAACCCCTGAAACCCAGACTGGGTAATAGTCACTTACCTACCTGACATTACTGATGAGTGAAACTCTTTCTGGAGTTTGCTATTCTCTTCTTCCTAAGCAGCAGTCATTGGCCATTACATAATTCACCACCACCATGATTGAAAGTTGCACCTTAAAACATATAAACACAGCACAATCCCTCGCTGTGGCTCCCTCCACTCTCTCTGCTGCTTTCATGTCCATCAGTCAAAACAATGATAATGTCTTTACAGCCAATGGCTAATGGCCACACCCGAAGCTGCCTCCTCTGCTGCTGTTTGACTCAAAAATTACACGTACAGCATCAGAGGAGGCTTTTACCAGCCATTGAGGGATTGGTTTGTGTAAATAAACATTAGAAAACATTAGAAACATTTTAGGTATAATGAAAAATGTTTTTGGGGAGCTTCTTAAGCAGTATGTAAAATGGACATGTCCTTTAAAGTTTTTGTATGTTATGTAATGTTTGTTTCAGAGTTAATGACTCTTTCTGCTGTTTGCTACTAAAAAAAAGTAGTATCTGTCTAAAAAAACTGTTAATGGAAGCCTTTTATAGGCATAACGCTAAAATTCTGAACTTTACTCATATTGGACTGGACAAACATGGAGACTCAGGTATTATTAAATTGAAATAATTTTATATTTTATAGGAGAAGCTATTGGCATGAGCTTTCCTGTGAAAGTTCCTTATAGAAAAATCACAACAAACCCAGGATGTGTAGTTGTTGATGGGATGCCACCTGGCATTTCATTCAAAGCCCCTAGTTACCTTGAAATGAGTTCTATGCGCAAGATACTGGATTCAGCTGAGTTTATCAAGTTTACAGTTATTCGGTATGTTTAATTTAGGAATTATCATTGACCTTTACACTGTGTAAATGTATGACCATATCAGAAAGGTTGTGTTTGTGTGTGTATATATATATATATATATATATATATATATATATATATGTATGTATGTATTTATATTTTACCAACCGGTGAATTAATGCATATTATTATTTGGTACTTAAATTTAAAGGGAAACTGCATTCCAAGATGCACACATTCCCATTGATAGCGCATCCCCTCGATAGCTCTGGAAGGAGTGGAAGCATATGGCCCAGTCCCATACCCTGGTCTGTCTGGCTGCTAAAAATAGATTAATAGTTTTATATGCTATAACAAGCATACCTCACTTCCATTGTCCTGAGTTTCAGACATTCACTGAGCAGCTGCAGGTCCGGACCCTTCTGCTGCTTTTGCCATTGGGAAATGCAGGGCCATTAATAAAAGTTTAGTATTAGATCTTTGCATATAGACTTAGTAAGTTCTAGATAATGGGAAAATGCAAGGGCAATAGCCCATTTTTGCAACAAAAAAAGTGTTCACGGAGGAGGAGCAGCAGGAAGGAGGGAGGGAGGAGGGGAACCCCACTGTTCATGTCAGAAACCACTAGGAGGACAAGTTAGAGGCAGAAACAGATTACACCACGAAAAGGCTTCTACTCTTCAGTTTCTTGGACTTAATTGCGGCCATGCAGGAGAACCATATGCAGCAGAATAGAAAGGTAAGGGTATTTAACACTACAAATTTTAGTTGATTGGGGGATTATGCGAGGAAGACCATTGTGTTAAAATGAATGGCACCCAAATCCCCACTGGCAGGAAACTCCCCTTTCTCATTATAATAAGTAGCAAATGTGATATTTGCCACTTCTACAAATTTCATCCTTGATAAGGTATAGTTTATTCAGGTAAAGTGCATTTTTGTTATAGTGTTGCTGCTTCTCCTACCTCCCTTACCTTATACTCCCCCTATTCCCAGTTGATTGTTACCTCTCCTTCCTCTCCCTTTATTTTACTTTTTACTGTATAAACTGCACAGATCAGTGGAAATAAAGACTTTGCAGTCTTCTTATATCTTTATTAAGGTGCATTGTTAAACTTTCTTAGTTTTAAAACAAAAAACAAATCTTAGTTTTCCTGTTTCTCAAATACAATTCATCTTTTGTTTTAATATATATATATTAAATATAATATATAAGCTATGTTGAAAATTAACATAAATGGATCCTTTAAATGATACCATATCCCACATTATTTACATGTAAAGATTAATCCAATTGTTGGTCATTCTTTGTATTTTTGTCCTACTAGACCTTTCCCAGGGCTTGTGCTGAACAACCGTAAGTATGGAAAAATAGCTTGTTTCTATGGCAATGTACTGTACACATGTTTTATAAAAATTGTTAGAGGATTGGTTCAATATTTATTCAGGCTTCTTCAATAAAAAGAGGTGCAGCAATTTGCCCAAGATGTTAATTTGCCTCTATCAGATGTTACATTTTTACTGATTGATTATTGCATATTAACACCGGCATAATTTTGAACCTCTATTTAAATTAGCCCCTTTATCTTTTATTCTCCTACAGATAGGCTGCTTTGCCAGTAGGCACCTGTTCGGTTCTATAGAGAGGGCAGAGGAGTGATTGTGAGACCTTATGTGGCACTCTACATTCTTTACTAATTGGGCAGGATGGACCACACAGTTATGTTGAGGGTATACTCTGCACATGTTAGATTGTTGGGCAAAGAGGTAGTTAGTTGCCAAATGGTTATCTAATGTTTGTACTTAGCTTAACAATCTATTATTTCACCTTTGCACAATCTTTCCTTTAAAGTGTTCAAAGGAAGATTTCATGTGTATAAAGTTTCAGCTTCACCTTGTACTATTGTAAAGTGTATCTTAAATGTAAAGGAAATCAAAGTAATATTTGCTTTAGTGAATTTAATAATGCAATTTAGTGGGTTTATAATGCACTTTAAAGGGCCGTGTTGGGGATTCTTTAAATTGTAAGCTGTAGATCTAACTAGTGCATGAGGCTAAGACTGCTGTTATAAGACTAAGATTGAGCTGTATATATTGTGTTTTGAATTTTAATCTGTTCTGTAAATTGCATATTTTGAATGAATAAATTTGAGCTGTGGTTCAAATCATTGACCTAAATATCTAAAGTATTTTATTATATTTTAGAAGTTGCAGAAAAGAGTGAGTCAACAACAACACCACTTGCTGGTAATAATAACATACCTGTAGTTTGTTCTTTGCAATTTTATGGTGTGAAGCTACTTTTATCTATTCCACATTATCAATAGAAAGCACACACAATTTGCAAGGTTGACCCTATTTGTTTTCGGAAAACAAACAATCAGTGTTTCATTGGGAGCAATATAATTCTAAAATATGCATCCTTTTAATTAGAAACTTACACAATAAACAGTTTGTCCTTGTAAATATGAAAGTAGACCATGGATGCACACCTATAAGTTGCCACTGTATTTGCTTAGCACAACATTTTGGCATATTCGTTTGTGAGGTGACGGGGAATATCCCAACATTTTTGTTGAGTATTTCAAAATAAAGTTCACCAGCTTCTCTCAGATGTGTGTCTATGGATATCTTTTAGCTTACAGGTTATCATCCATGACATGTGGCAGCACATTGAGTTGGTGTGTTCTTATATATACTGTGTTGTTCTTTTGTATACTGTATTTGACTTGCGTTGCAAATGTGCTGTACTGTAGTTTTCAAATTCCTGTTGGTATTCCTGACATATATAGATATTTAGGGGAAGACATGGGGCTGAAATTATACACTTTGGCTAAGGTATTTTATAAATGTCATGACACACAGAGGTAGGGAGTGTATTTATTTCCTGAAATGCCCATATTTTAATGAGTTGTGTAACTGATAATATAGCTAAGCACAGTTTATTAGGATGTCATTTGCAGGATATTCAGAGATCTTTCGTGTTATTTTTTGTATTTTTAGCAAATATTCCATGTGTACAATTTGTGATGCTTTATGAGATTACAAAATTTCACATTTTGCTGTCGTTGTATATTTTCTGCTTTCAAGATACAGGTGAAAGAAGCCAACCAGAAGAATCAGCTGTACAAGGTAGGTATTTTTTTTGGTGTCGTTTTATTCAGAAATGTATATTTGTATACATTTACCGGATTACGTTTGTTGAAGTTAAAGCCAAATTTGCAAACCTGTAGAACTGAAAGCATAGGGCACTTGGATATAATAATTCATGCAAAAGGTAGAAATGCTATCCATACTTGCATTAGATCTTTTACATAATAAAAAAAAATAGAAAGAAAACTGCATTAAAAATGAAAAAAATAAAAAAGCAATTAGATATTCACATGCTGCATATGAACATAATCTGTAAAATATATTTTTGACATGCAAAGGTAATAGTGCACCATTTTAGGGGATTGTCCTCTTTCTGGTTTTTTTATTTGTATTTGCATTGCTGAAGCTGGCAGCTGTGGAAAAGTGGCCTGCAGTTAAAGGGAGCTCATGAAGTTGAGACACAAAGCATTGTGGTGGGAAGAGGTTAATTTAACAACCTCCTCTTCCCTAAATCAGTTTTCCTATCCTTTGCCTGTCAGTGGTCACTAATGGGTTAACACCCTGATCGCTCTGCGCTGGACAGGAAGTAAGTATAAAAGGTTAACTCCTCCCACCTGCTTCAGTCCTATTCCTGTCCCCTCGCTGGATTGGAAGTATGCTCACCCTTGGATCTCTGGATTCCCCGCTATAGCCGGCTGTCTCGACCCAGGTGAGGTTCCAGCAGCCAAGCTGCCTTCCCGTGGCAGCCCAATTGGTCTCTCCCGCGGGTCCGCGCGTCTCCCGTACTTCCGGGTTTGATGCGCGATGATGACGTCATCGCGCCTATTTAAAAGGATATGGCGCGAATTAGCTCCTTGGCGTTTTTCTCTTGTACTGCAGAAGAGTGCTGGTGGTTTGTCTCTGTGTTAATTAGAATTTGGAGCTTACAGGTAGCTTTATTCCTTCTTTGGCCACTATATGATCTTTTCTTTTGCAATTACAGATCAATTTATTCATTTTGTAGGAAGTGCTATGAGTTCCAAGTCTAGGGTGTGAGCATTTCGGTTAGGAGGTAAGTATTGTTTCCTTTTTGAGTACTAATTTTTTTTTTTTTTTTTTTTAGTGATTCATCTCGCCACAAGGATGAAAATCGTCATTCAAGGCGTAGAAAGGAGTGCAAAACCTGTGAAAATCAAGTTATTCAAGGGAAGAAATATTGTGAAGATTGCCTGTCCACCCTTTTTGTTGACAAAGAGGCCCAGAAACGGGATGTCTCCCAATGGGTTAAGGAGTCCATGACTGAGTTTATGGGTACTATGATCAGTCAAATTACAGAGTCTGTAAAGTCTAACTTGAATCAACAGCCTGTTTTCCCAGCTGACTCTCCTGCTGATCTTCAACCTGCCCCAGGACCATCTAATCCAGGCACAGATGAGGAAAGAGATATAGAGTTAGATAATCCATTTCCTCCTAATATTATTCAAGGCTTGATAAGGGCCATGCGGGCCACATTGCTTTCTGAAGAGGATTATTCTCCCTCAAACTCTGGAGATAAGATGTTTGCTTCTCCATCTCCCAAAGCAAATTTTTACTTCCATCCTGTCATGGCTAATTTAATTCAGGAAGAGTTCAATACGCCAGATAAGAATTTCTTCCTTCCTCATTCACTTGCAGCCAAATATCCTATGTCGGATGAAGATGTAAAGCTGTGGGATCATATTCCTAAAGTGGATGCATCAATGTCTAGGTTATCTAAGAAAACTCTTCTGCCAGTTGAGGAAGGAATTACTCTTAAGGATGCTGTAGATAGAAGACAGGAGGGTGTGCTTAAGAGATCCTTTTTAGTATCTGGGGCTTCCTTCAGACCAGCTATTGCTTCGGTAGGGCTTACCAAATCTGCAAGCTTATGGTAAAAAAAATTGGAAGATGCAGTTCAATTGGATGCACCTAAGGAAGAGATAATACAGGCTATCAAAGATATCCGACTAGCTACCGATTTCTGTGCAGAAGCGGCCCTGGATAGTTTAAGACTGTCAGCGAAGAGTATGGCTTTGTCAGTGGTGGCTAGACACATTTTATGGCTACGTCAATGGAAGGCAGATCTGCCCTCTAAGATGAGTATAATAAACGTTCCTTTTCAGGGTGATTTACTCTTTGGCATAAAACTAGAAGATGCTATTGCACGTAATGCTGCAGACAAAGGAACATTTTTGCCTCAAGCAAAGACAACAGACCATTTTTTAGAGTTAACCGTCCGACCTTTAAGGAAGCCAGACAGTATCGTCCAGGGAAGGTATTTTCTCAAAGACCATGGAGAATAAATCAAAACCAAAATCAGTCCTTTCATAACCAGAAGTTCAAGCAACCTAAGAAGCAATTATGAAAGTGTGGGAGTCCAACAGGAGAAGGTAGGAGGGAGGCTTTCCAAATTCTATCCTGTTTGGACTCAAACCATTACAGACAAATGGGTTCTGGAGACAATAAGGCTGGGCTATCATCTGGAATTCAAGATTGTCCCAGTAAAGGATGTATTTGTGGCCTCTCGAACTCCCAAACTTCGAGATGCAAGTCAGTCACGCTTTGCGAAACGTCCTCTTGGAGTTGAAATCAAAAGGTGTCATAGAAGATGTTCCTCCCAACCAGTTGAGAGAAGGTTTCTATTCTCGTCTATTCTTAATAAAGAAGGTGTCAGGCGATTTCAGGGCTATATTAGATCTAAAAAAACTAAATGCTTTCCTAAGAGTCAAATCCTTCAGAATGGAATCATTAAAATCAGTTCTTATCCATGTAAGAAAAGGGGATTGGCTCTTAAAGATAGATCTTCAAGATGCATATCTACATGTCCCAATCTGGCATCCGCACAGAAGGTTTCTGAGATTCTATGCCCTGGGCCAGCATTTTCAGTACACAGCACTACCGTTCGGCCTAGCAACAGCTCCAAGGGTTTTTACAAAGATTTTAACCCCTCTGATTGCCCATCTGAGACTGAAGGGAGTGTTCCTGTTTTCATATCTCGACGATATTCTTCTCATGGACGAGAATCTTCTTCCAAGCCAGAACATGGAGTTCCTGGGAGTATCTTTAGATACAATAAAGTTCCAGGTGTCTCTTCCCTTACCGAAAAAGGAGAATATTATGAAGGAGGTAAAACAGTTCTCATTGAGGAGAATATCCACAGTCCGCCTATGTCAACAGCCCATAGGGAAGTTGGTTTCTACCATCCAGTCGGTCAGATGGGCCATGAGCCATGTACGAACGCTCCAGTTGGAATTCCTGAACCAGTTGGACAAAAGGAAAATGAATCCCTTTCAGCTAATATATATAAAGCAAACTACGATCAAATCTCTGGAGTGGTGGACAACACCCTCCAATTTCAGGCCCATTCCCTTGAACAAGATGAACCCGATACAGATAATTACTGATGCAAGTCTAAAAGGGTGGGGAGCCCACTGTCAAGAGAACTGGATACAACAGATCTGGACATCTACCATGAAGAGAGAATCTATCAACTACAAGGAACTCAAAGCTATTCAACTCGCACTAATATCTTTTCTCCCTATAGTTCACAACAGATCAGTATTAATAGTTTCAGACAATTGCACAGCAATTTCCTATATAAATCGCAGGGGGGGAACTCGCAACAACAAACTTTGCCTTTTGGCTCTATCCATCCTGTTATGGGCAGAGAACAATCTGCAGGATTTGAAAGCAATCTATATCCCATCATCCCTCAATGTCAGAGCAGATTATTTGAGCAGACACAGAGTGCTTCCGGGGGAATGGTCATTGTCCAGGGAAATCTTCACGCTGATTACAGACAAATGGGGCACGCCCCAGATAGATTTGATGGCCTCTCTTCACAACCACTAGCTGCCGGTGTTTTGCTCCCGCTATCCAGTTCTAGAAGCAGCATTTACAGATGCCCTGTCATTCAGATGGAGGTTCCGGCTAGCCTATATTTTTCCTCCTTTCCCCTTAATTGCGAAAGTTCTCCAGAAGATCTGGGAGGACCAAGCCACAGTAATTATAATTCTACCGTGGTGGCTGAGGAGGCCATGGTTTTCAATGCTCCAGGAGATTAGGCTGGATGCTCCTTTTCACCTCCCATCGGTTCCGGGATTGTTGACACAAAGTCCAATACAGTTCTCAGATCCAGTGACCTTATCGTTGACGGCATGGATACTGAGAGGGAGGTGTTAAAAATTCAAGGGTTGTCAGAAAGGGGGGTCATTTCCACATTAATGGAGGCAAGAAGCAGAGCAACCTCTTCATCATATTATAGAGTCTGGGACACCTTTATCAAGTGGTGCAATGCCAAGTCTCCTCCATTATCATCTATCTCAGAGGTTGAGATTGTGGAATTTCTACAGGAAGGATTAGTTAGAAAGCTAGCTCCAGCTACTTTAAAGTCTCAAGTCTCAGCATTGTCAGCCTTGTTCAACATTAAGTGGTTCACTCTTCCTTTGATATCAAGATTCTTTCAGGCATTAAAAAGGATACATCCGCCTAAAAAAACAAAAGCCTCCCCCTTGGGATTTATCTCTTGTACTGAAAGCCCTCACATCTGTTCCCTTTGAACCACTGGAAGATCTTCCTTTGGACAAACTTACCTGGAAGCTGAGTTTTCTGTTAGCCATCACATCGGCTAGAAGGGTATCAGAAATTACAGAGTTTAAAGCAGGTCCTCCTTGCCTTAATATCCTTGATGATCGTGTTATTATAAGACTTCATGATTCCTTCCTACCAAAAGTCGTTTCATCTTTTCATGTGAATAAAGATGTTTGTTTGCCTTAGTTTTGTGCTAATCCTCAGTCGGAAGAAGAAAAAACCTTGCATTGTTTAGATGTTAAGAGATGTATCCTCTCATATCTAACAAAGACACAGCAGATCAGGAAATCAGATTCCCTTCTGATCCTATACTCAGGGAAGAAAATTGGAGCAAAACCTTCCCGTTCTACAGTGGCGAGGTGGATCACCTCTTGTATTAAGGAAGCGTACCGTTTATCTTCATGTGAATTGCCCCCCTGGTGTCAAAGCTCACTCTACAAGGGCGCGATGGCTGCATCCTGGGCATGCCAATCTGGAGTCTCCATGGAAGATATTTGTAGAGCAGCTACCTGGAGCTCCGTCCACACATTTATCAAACACTACAGGCTAGATTTGGCTTCCTCTTCTTATGCTCAGTTTGGGCGATCTATTCTTGAAATAGTTAATAAATAATTTAATAGCACCCTCCCTTTGAGTATTTATTGCTTGGGTAAATCCCATTAGTGACCACTGACAGGCAAAGGACAGGAAAACAGAAAATTATATCATGCTTACCGAAATTTTCTTTTCCTGGACTGTAGCCTGTCAGTGGTCACTAAGATCCCTCCCTTCTCTGTTTCTTATTTTATTTCCTAGCTTGGGTACAGTTAGAACTGAAGCAGGTGGGAGGAGTTAACCTTTTATACTTACACCCTGTCCAGCGCAGAGCGATCAGGGTGTTAACCCATTAGTGACCACTGACAGGCTACAGTCCAGGAAAAGAAAATTTCGGTAATCATGATATAATTTTCTGTTTTTATCTGCTACAAATTCTCATCTGGTCCCCATAAAGGGAAGATTGTTTTAGCAGCCATACATGCAGCAGTCGATTTTGGCTCCCTATATTAAGGTACTGGGAGCCAATAGGGACCAGTGCATTTTTTTTTTTTTTTGGTTACAGCCAGCGAATAACACATCTAAGAGCAATCTGATGATTTTTGACATAAACATGGCCTATGAATGGCAAATCTTAATGAATGGATTTGTCTGTTGTTATCCATGTGTACTCCGCTTAAGGCTGTTTGTTACCCCTAAAATTAATATGTAGCTGTTGTATCAGCCTTAGGCTGGGAACACAACATACAATATTTCTGAACTATATTTCCTTGTACTGGTCAGTCGGCCTGAAATATTGTATGATGTAGCTGCGAGCGGCCTCAACTGATCGAGTAGATTGGAAAACCACGGCTGATCGTGCGGTTCCCTATGGACCGCACAATCAGTCACTGCGGACTGTCAGCCACCCCAACTTTTGCAGCGAGCGACAGTGTTTTGTCCAATTGCCATTAATTAAGACTGTCATTAATTATAGACCCTGAGGATTGTGGGTTGTCTTTCATTCTTTCTTGCTTGTGAAGGTTCTCATTCATTCAGGTCATGGTATATCTGTTGTATTCAATTAGATCAACTGGACTTGAAGTTTAATTCTTGAAGACGTTTCGCTAGTCATCCGACTGGCTTTCTCAATTCAGAATTGCCTCCCACCACCCTTTAGATCACAAGCTGGGTGTCATCAGAACCCTGCAACACAGAGCTGAGAACATCCCCACTAGCACAGAGGCAAAGGCTAAAGAAATGAAACATCTCAGAGGAGCCCTTAAAACTTGTGGATATCCAGACTGGGCCCTTGTCAAAAGAAGTAGAAGGAAAGAAAAGAACACGAATACTAACAGTGAAGGGGATAAGCAAGACAGGAGAAAGAACATGGTCATCCCATATGTAGCAGGGGTCTCCGAGAAATTAAGAAAAATTTTCAAAAAAACACCATATCCCTGTCTGGTTTAAACCGAACAACACACTGAGGCAGCAATTGGTACATCCGAAAGACCCAATACCAAAACACAAGAAAAGCGACATCATATACGCAGTCCAGTGAAGATTGCTCTGATTTGTATGTGGGCAAGACCAAATAGCAACTGCATTAACGTATGGCCCAGCACAGAAGAGCCAATTCCTCGGGTCAGGACTCAGCCGCGTACCTGCATCTTAAGGATAAAGGACATACCTTTGAAGATTGTAATGTTAACATATTGGCAAAGGTACGTGACTGGTTCAAGAGAGGTGTTAAGGAGGCTATTTAATAGAAAATAAAGAAACCAAGCCTAAATAGAGGTGGGGGGGGTTCGACACCAACTGTCTGCCATGTACAATGCTGTTTTGACACCTTATTCTGGGCGTTCCTATAACAACTCTTAGCCACTATCCAATCACGCCCTTAACACTTGGCTGTGTTATGCTAATTGGGATTTTCCAGGGTACATATTTGCCACAGATTCTTGTACAAGTCATTCTGAATTGAGAAAGACAGTCGGATGGCTAGCGAAACGTCTTCAAGAATTAAACTTAACTTAAATTAAGTCCAGTTAATCTAATTTAATACAACAAATTTATTCATTCTTTCTTATTCTACAATAAATATTGCCTGTTATATAATTATATAATATATTTTGTCTCTTAATTGGTGTTAATATTCTAATACCTTGGGGAAAATATATGAAAAATAGTAATAATGGTTATTTCTATAGTAGAAACAAAGACTCAAGATCTTGCCATTGTAAAACAGGAACCAGGTGCCACATGGTAATCACTGTCCTTTCCAGGTAATCATTTGTTTATAAATACATCTCATTTGTATCTAGAGCCTCCAGCTGCTTTACATTTCTTAGGCAGTTGTTCCAATTTTTGACCAATCTGTACCAGAAGTAGTTAGAATCACCAGTACAGGATTTGCAATGATTTAGTTTAGTAAAATGTTAGGGTAGGAAAACCCCCAAGACAGGAAACAAGGAGCATTATTGAAGTAAAATAATTTTGGTGCTGAAAAACAAATATCACCTTATACACCTTAATGCAATAAATATGTAGGTGCATAAAGAATGCTGTGCTTTTTAGAGATCTACACTGTAAAGAATATGGTTTACATGATGGTGTACAAAGATCCTAAAAAAGGCCCTACTGTCCTTATTGAACAAGAAGCATTTCAAAGATTGGCTTTTTGATCAAACCAATTGAATCCATCAGAAAATATGACCCATGTATGCCTACATTGGGCCTACATTGGTGTGTGCTTGTGTCTGAATATGTTAGTGTGTGTTCACTGAATATGCACACATAGAAATCACAAAAATAGATACAAAAAAAGTGTATTAGTGTATTTCCCCACACTGAAGTCAGCAGTCTCCCAGCAGACGATTTGTCAGATAGCAAGAAGCATCTGGTCTACTTTATATACACATGTCATTTGCATCCTCCCCTGTGATCATCATGATGTAGGGATAGTTTCTGTCTGCCAATATCTTGTTGTGTAAAGGAGCTGGGAAATACCTCGCTCTGTTCCTCCAGTTGTTTTGAAGGGTAACTGTGGTCTCCAAACAAGTTGATTTTAATTAAAAGGCAGTGTTCCTACCTTTAAAATGAGCCATCAGCCACCTCTCTATGTGCTGAAAGTTCAGATCATAAAGTTAGGTGGTGGGAGGTTCTGAATCTGTGGTCACAAATACAGTTTCTGACAAAAGTCTTGTCGCCTGTGTATTTTACAGTAACTCCTGCTATTAACCTGATTTTTAATTGATCAATTGGTATTAGAAATATATCATATGAAAAGATAAAGCCCTCCCAAATAATATTAAATGTACTGGTAAAAATTAGTTTCACTGAAAAAAGATTTATCATTTAATCAAGACAGAAAGGTCAAAATGTTGCAAGACAAAAGTGTAGTCGCCTATACAGAAAATGATCTACTTTACAGCCAATCCAAAAATATGCCTGCAATTTAAGTAGTGGTGCTGTGAGATCCAAATTGAATATCTTGTATGACTTCCATGAGCAGGACAGCATCCATGCGGTTTGGCAAGGATTCATACAATTTATTGATGAAATCATCAGGAATAGCCAAGAAAACAGTTTTGCATGCCTCCCAGAGTTCATCAATATTCTTTGGTTTCGTCTGTCATGATTCCTCTTTCATCCTACCCCACATATGCTCAATGATGTTCATGTCAGGTGACTGGGCTGGCCAATCCTGGAGCATCTTGATCTTTTTCGCCTTAAGGAACTTTGATATGGAGATGGAAGTATGCGATGGAGCACCATCCTGCTGCAGAATTTGGCCTTTTTTATGGTTGGGAATATATGAGGTAGCAAAGATTTCTTGGTATTTTACACTATTGATGTTGCCTTCCACCCTACAGATCCCTCGCACACCCCCATACTGGATGTAACCCCAGACCATGATTTTGCCTCCACCAAACTTCACTGATTTCTGGGTAAATCTCGACTTCATGCGGGTTCCAGTAGGTCTCCTGCAATTTTTGCCACGACTGTGGTGTAATTCAACAGTAGATTCATCTGAAAAATCCATATTTTGCCACTTTTCCAGCATCCATCCTTTTAGTAGGCTGCAGGACTTGGCAAATGCCACAAGGTTTTTCAATTGTCTTTGTTTAGTGCTGGCTTATGGGCACAGATTCGACCATGGAGGCCATTTCAAGACAGAATCCGACAAACTGTTCTGGTTGACACGGATTTCAGGTGACCAGGTCTGCTGGAGCTCTGCTGCAGCTGAAAATGGGCTTGCCTTGGATTTTCGAGCCAACAAACTGTCCTCTCGAGCAGTTGTCTTGTGGGGTCTGCCTGACCTGGACTTGTCAAAAACTTCTCCAGTCTCTTCAATTCTTTTCTTTATCCTCTGAACTTGACGCTGAGAGACATTGAAGGTGTGCGCCACATCAGCAGTGGATTTGGTCTTCAGCCTTTTGATAATCAACACTTTAGTCTCAGGGTGAATCTTAGGCATGTTTGCAGAGGTCTATTTGCAGTTAATGTGAAGGTCTAGTGTACTGGGGCTCTTTTTATACACACCTGACACCTAATTGATCCATTATTAGTCACAGGTGAAGCCCATATGACAAGGCAACAACACTTTTGTCTTTGAAAAACTCGACTCAATGGGTTTACCAAGCTGTGAATATTAGAATACTTTTTGTTAGTTTCGTTTTGCATTGAAACATTATTATTACAAAAGCTGTTTGGGGTAAAATGAACCATTTCTTGAAACAAAATCTGCATTAGGATTATTGTTAAGCGTCACTTCAGGTCTATTTGTACACAAGGGACAAGACTTTTGTCAGAAACTGTAATAGTTCTTCCTTCTAATCTGTGGTTGGCACATGCTCAGTGCAGGAGAAAGCAAAAAAAAAAACAAAAAACAGGAAGAGATTAGGTTGCAGTGACTGGGGGGAGACCGCAAAGCTCACAGCAGGGAGTGTGTAAGGTGCATTTTTTTCTTTTTTTAATACCTCCTGCTTGCTGTCCTACCCGGCCCTTCGCACTCTTTGGTCCCTCCCCTTGCAGGCCCCGCTTGGCCCCTTCCCTTGCAGCCCCCTTGACCACTTCCCATGCAGCCCCCTTGACCACTTCCCATGCAGCCCCCCTGGCCCCTTCCATTCACAGGCCCTGTATTTCCTCCCATTTATAGGCCCTGTGGTCCTTTCCACTTTTAATGCCTCCCATTTGCTGGCCTCCCTGGCCCTTACCACCCTTGGGCCCATGGCCCCTCCCCTTGCAGACCCCTGGGCCCCTTCTGATGCAGCCCCCCCTGGCCCCTCCCATTCACAGGCCCTGTGGTTCCTCCCATTTGCAGGCCCTGTGGTCCCTCCCATTCAGGTCCACTTGGCCCCTAGGGCCTATTAGTGGGCCCTGTGGCCCTTCCCACTTATGGACCCCCATAAAACACACTAGACATTAAACTGCCTAATAGGTTCCTATCTCGATCTGTACCTAATTAGCAGAGATCACACAATTAGAAGTTCAGGTCTTCTGTTGGCGCTCACTCCCCCAGCACGACCCCCCTGTTGCCCAAGTCACACCTACCCTTAGGATAGGTGCGAACGTGCACAGGGTGATCGAGGGAAGTGGGGGATTGGGAGAAAACTGCAGTTTGCCAGAGAGAGACAGCAGCAGTCCTTAACTTCTAATAGTGTGCTAATCTGCTAATAAGGTACAGAGCCTCCTACTAAAATATACTTCTTCCTGCATGGGGAAAAATTTATTTGGGGTTTACCACCCTTTAATGAGCAAATATGGCCCAAATTTTAGTTTTTTAGATTTTAAAGTACACTTCCCAAGGAGGCAAAAAAAATATCTATACCTACCTCCCTGGGTGCCCATTGGCACAAGCTTTAAAATGAATGCAATGGATAACGGCTCAAAACTTCTGTGAGCATGTGTGTGACTATACTACCATTTGAAATAGAAAAGGGTCACACTGTGGACTTACACTACATAAGTGGAAATTTAAGGTACCCAGGGATGTAGGAATAACTTTTTTGTTGTTGTTTTACTTCCTTGTGAAAAAGACTTTAATTACTTAAAAGATAAGATACCCTTTAAAGGGTAATGAAACTCCCACCCCCTATTTATTTATTTATATTTAAATAGATCTATATAATTCTGTGTGCTCCCAAAGCACTTAAACAGCCAATTTCTCATTGAGCTGCTTACATAACTGTAAGCTACTTTGGGAGGTGGTATAGTTTCATTTAAATGAAAAAATTTTGGAGGGGCTTACTGACCCTTTAAATTAACACACATACACTGACACAGACCCTCATTTTAAATACACAATCTAAAATAACACAGACACACTAACACATTAACTCACATTAACTCCCATTAGTGGGAGGGGCCACAGGGGTCTGCAAAGGGAGGGGCCATGGGGGCCCATAAAGAGGTGAAGACCTGGGGAAGAAGGATTGTCACATGGTTTCAGAGAAAGAAGTGCAGGGATCAGGTGATGCTGCTATCATATCACACAAAAAAATGTAAATATCTTTAAAACTATGTTAAAATTAAGTAAATCAGTAAATTTAAAAAATATTCAGGAAAGCAATTCCTGTCAATTTATGTAAAATCATTTTTGGACCACATTTACCCTTTAGGGAGGAATGGAGAGGCAGAGAGCCAGCTGCACTACTTTCCTACACCTATATTGTGGAATTTGCACCTTCCCTGTGATGATTAGCTTGCATGCAGTTGGGGTTTTTTTGTTTGTTTTTTTTAAATCAACAGAACCTTTCGACTATGAATTTCTCTCATTTTGTTTTATTTATGAAAATAGATGTTATGACCTTGAAGAACAAAACTTTACGGGCCTCAAGAATTTTTGTTTAAAAAGTTCCACAGAAATGTCTGTCTGATCCTGCAGCTGAATGACATGGAGGAAATACAATTTGTATAAAATGCCAACACCTGGGTTTTTATTTTGCCTGTCAAGTTTTTTTTTTTAAAAAAAAAAATCTGACAAAATAAAAAAAATGAAGAACTTGGAACTAACAATCCATTGCTGAGCTAAATGCTGCTGACGAAAAGTTCATGTTTGCTTGGAAGTAGAATGTTTTTCCGGAATGTTAATTACCAAATGTTTATTCAGTTAGCATATTGCATGTTTTCAGTGTTTTTCATGATCTTGTTTAGACTCATTTTACTATTTAACATTTTGTGCAAAATGCTTTCATTGCTGGATATTAGCTTGGTCTCCCTTGTGCTACACTATGTACAAATAAAATCATGTTTTTGTAAGAATCATGTAGTTGCCATTGATTTTTTCCTAAGCTCTAAAGGTGGACATACACATAGCAATTATAATCTAATCATTATTGATTTGGAATATTTTCTTATTCACCCGTTCATTGGACCCTAAAGGAATATAGCTGTAAATACTAATAAGATGAACACACGAGATTAAAAAATTGTGTGGGGATTTATTGTCCTTAAAGGGTTTGTCCAACAACCCCCCCCCAAAAATAACAGATGAAAAAAACCAAGAAAAAGTAGAAAAACAAAAAAAAAAACAAACCCCCCCCCACCCACCCCACCCCCACAAACACCCAACAACCCCACAACACACACAACATTAACCCTTTCACTGCCAGGAGAATTCATTTTTTTTTTGCGTTCTGCCAGAAGAATTTTCAGGATTTTGTCCTTATCGCTTTAGACTAATTTTACAGTAGGAAACCTTGCAGTAAATCTATCTGTTGTATTCAATTAGATCAACTGGACTTGAAATGTAGTTCTTGAAGACGTTTCGCTAGTCATCCGACTGGCTTTCTCAATTCAAATGACTTGTACAAGAATCTGTGGCAATTATGACCCTGGAAAATCCCAATTAGCATATCACAGCCAGGTGTTAAGGGTGTGATTGGATAGTGGCTAAGAGGTGTTATAGGAACGCCCAGAGTAGGTGTTAAAACAGCATTGTCATGGCAGACAGTTGGTGTCGACCCCCCCCACCTCTATTTAGGATTGGTTTCTTTATTTTCACATAAATGGCCTCCTTAACACCTCTCTTGAACCAGTCACATTCCTTCGCCAGTATGTTAACATTACAATCTTCAAAGGTATGTCCTTTATCCTTAAGATGCAAGACACGGCTGAGTCCTGACCTGAGGAATTGGCTCTTCTGTGCTGCCCACACACACAGATCAGTATTTGATGTTTGATCTCCCACCACCCTTAGATCACAAGCTGGGTGTCATCAAACCCTGCAACACGAGCCGAGAACATCTCCACTAGCACAGAGGTGAAGGCTAAAGAAATGAAACATCTCAGAGGAGCCCTTAAAACTTCTGGATATCCAACTGGGCCTTTGTCAAAAGAAGTAGAAGGAAAGAAAAGAACACAAATACCAACAGTGAGGGGAAAAGCAAGGCAGGAGGAAGAACTGGTCATCCCATATGTAGCAGGGGTCTCCGAAAATTAAGAAGAATTTTCAAAAAACATCGTATCCCTGTCTGCTTTAAACCGAACAACACACTGAGGCAGCAATTGGTACATCCGAAAGACCCAATACCTACACAAAGAAAAGCGACATCATATGCATTGCATGCAGTGAAGAATGCTCTGATTTGTATGTGGGGGAGACCAAACAGCAACTGCATCAACGTATGGCCCAGCACAGAAGAGCCAATTCCTCGGGTCAGGACTCAGCCTTGTATCTGCATCTTAAGGATAAAGGACATACCTTTGAAGATTGTAAGTTTAACATACTGGCGAAGGAATGTGACTCGTTCAAGAGAGGTATTAAGGAGGCCATTTATGTGAAAATAAAAAACCAAGCCTAAATAGAGGTGGGGGGGTTCGACACCAACTGTCTGCCATGTAATGCTGTTTTGACACCTTACTCTGGGCGTCCTATAACACCTCTTAGCCACTATCCAATCACACCCTTAACACCTGGCTGTGATATGCTAATTGGGATTTTCCAGGGTACATAATTGACACAGATTCTTGTACAAGTCATTCTGAATTGAAAAGCCAGTCGGATGACTAGCGAAACGTCTTAAGAACTACATTTCAAGTCCAGTTGATCTAATTGAATACAACAGATATACCATGACCTGGATGAATGAGAACCTTCACAAGCATACTTGCAGTAAATCAGGAATATTATACATTGTTTTTTTTCAGCACAAAGTGTTACTTTAACACAGTAACGGAATTTTGTAACTTTTCTGGAATTTTACTGGAATTATGGGTAAAATATGTAAAAAAAATTAAAAATTTGCAAATTTTCAGGATTTTTCCCAAGTTACCAAATATCAATCTCCCAATGTGTGGTTACACACGCGGATGTGGAAGCGAAAAGCCACAAAGTGAGACAATGCACGATGGCTCAGAAACGCGAAAATATTTAGCCAACTCCGAATTTGGACAGTCTGCAGGTTTTTCCACAAAACACCCCCGTAACTTAGAAATACCCCCACAAAATATATATTCCTGAAATTTACACACTTTCAGCTATGTAACACTGTAGTTTGTTCATTCATACCATCAATGGTGTGGGCGCAGTTCTTCGTAGAAATTCGCATTTGTCTGAAAAAATTAACAAAAACAACTTCAAAAGGTAGAAATCATGCCAAAACCTCATGGAATGTAAAAAAAGTTACTAAATATCAATCTCCCAAATTGTCCTGAATCAAACGTATGCCATATGTGTGGTTACACATGCGAACGTGGAAGCCAAAAGCCACAAGTGAAACAATGCACAATGGCTCAGAAACGCAAAAATATTCAGCCAAATCTGAATTTGAACAGTGCAATTTTTCCCCACAAACAACCCCCACAAACCATATATTTCTCGAATCCACACACCTTTAGCTACTAATTCTTAGTTTGTTCATTCGTACCATCAATGGTGTGGGCGCAGTTCTTCGTAGAAGTTTGCAGTTTTAGCAGATTTTCTAAAAAATTAAAAAAAACACACTCAAAGGTAGAAATCATGCCAAAATCCCAAGTTGTAAAAAAAAAGTTACCAATACAATCTCCTAATGTCCTGAATCAAACGGTATGCCCTTTGTATGGTTACACACGCAAACGTGGAATCAACTAGCCACAAAGTGAGCCAATGAACAATTGTCCAATACACCAACTTTCAGATTTGTCAGACTAAACACCCCCTCTATATTAGAAATACCCCCCCCCAAAACTGTATATTTTTGGAATCTACACACCTTCAGCACAAATGGTGTGATCCTTTATGCATACCACCAATGGTGTGGGCGCAGTTTCATGTAAAATTTCGTTTTTTTACCATATTTTCAGGAAAAATTATAAAAATACAATTCAAAGTTAAGAATCAGGCAAATTTCCATGTCATGTAAAAAAAATTGTCAATTATCAATCTTCCAAATGCCCTGAATCAAAAGGTATGCCATATGCGTGGATGCCACACAGGGACGTGGCCACCAACTAGCTCAAATGGGACGCATGCACAAGTGTAATTAAAAAAAAAAATCAAAGTGCTCTGTAATTTCAAACCGCCCCAAAACTTGGAAATCCCCCCCCAAATAAACCCACCACTAAATATCACTCTCCCACATATTCTAATCAAACGGTATGCCATATGTGTGAGGTGCACACAGAGACGTGGCCACCAACTAGCTCAAATGGGACGCATGCACAAGTCCAATACAAAAAAAATCAAAGTGTTCTGTAATTTGAACACCCTAATCAACTTGGAAATATCCCCTACAACATATATATTTTTTGGAAGCTACACACCTTCAGCTACGTGATGGTATCATGCTTTCGTATATACATAAAATTCCAGACGCGTTATTATCATAGAACCTTTTTAGGAGATTTTGTGAAAAAATAAAATAAGAGGACTCAATGGTTGAAATCCTACCTAAACCCACTTGGCAAGTAAAAAACCCACTATATGGCAATCTCCCACATGTCCTGAATCAAACGGTATGCCATATGGTGGGTGCAAACAGAGACGGGGCCACCAACTAGCTCAAATGGGATCCATGCGCAATTGCAAAAAATAAAAAATGCCACAACCCACCCCCACCCCTATCCCCACTCCCCCTTTTTAGTGTTATTTTAGTGAAAACCAGTTAGTACGGAGAGTCCACGCAAGTTTTTGCACACTTTACTGATCCTAAAAATTCAATCCGGTCTTTTTTTGGTACCTCGGCAAAATTTCCTACTAAAATAGGCTTAGTTTCCCTTGAAATCCAACAAATAATGATCCCGTTTACTTTACCGATATCACCGGGGACATTGGGAAGCTTGGAGAAGACAAGTTTTTTGCTAATTATAGTTTTAGGGTAAAAAAAAAAAGGTATGTGTATCAGATTTTTTTTGTGTGCATTTCCCCTTTTTTGGGGGGGTCATTCCCAAAGATGTCATCAAATCAAAAAATTTTGATCTCTGTCCCAATTTTTTTTAAGTCTTCGCTAAGTAGCAACTGGACCCACCAGGGGCAGCATCCTACAACTTCAAGGGAAGACCCTGGTGAAGGAGGAAGCTCTGTGACATCACCGGGGTCTCCCTTTCCGCTTCCTCCACAGACTCCATGTGGGACCGGCTTCTTCCTTGCGGACCCGGCTAAAGGTAGGGATATCGTCCATCCCCCCCTCGGATTTGGACACAACCGAGGGGGCTAGGGGGGCAGTTGAATGCCCCCCGATCGCCCCTAGCGGGGCAATTTTTTTTGCAGAGGGAAAGCCACAGATCGTATATTCACGATCTGTGGCAGTTTGGTCATTCACTGCACATATCGTGAATATACGATCTGTGGAGTTTAAGGGTATCTTTTTTTCAAAAATCCACAGCATTTACTGGGAAAGACCTGTCACTACAGAAGCAAATATTAGAATTGTGACCCATTATTGACCTCTTTGCTTGCCTGCCAGCCCACTTTCTGCAACATTTAAGAGAGTGCGAGAAAAGAAGGCAGGGGGAGGGAGGGGGAATGTGTAAGCAGAGCAGTGTCCACGGTGAGGCTGTGCAGAACTTATAAGTGTCGTAACACTACAAGAAGCCAGTGAGTACTCACTAACATTAATAATTTAATGACAAATAAAGCACCGATAAATATGTTAGTACCTACTCTTAAATTGTAGTTTCAGAAAATGTAAAGTTTCAGTGATTATAGTGGCCCTTTAATAAACACCCCCAAACCGTAACCTCGATAGGTTGAAATCTTCCTCAGCTCCTAATTAGCCTTACCAAGACCTGTTCCCTCACTCTCTGCTGCTGCTGTTCTTTGCCTTTTCTGTGCGCAGCAGCAAAGGGGCCAGACCAGTAGCGGCATCGGTGATTGGCTGAGATGCGATGTCTCAGCCAATCGCAGATGTGCTTTATTTATTTCACATTTTAGGGTATTTATTCCCACTTTTTATAAAATCTATGGGGTGGGAGGATGATTATATTGGATAATGTACTCCTAACTATAATTTACTGGTTATTAGAGGTCACCTCGGTGTTCCATGCCCTTTATAAAATCAATCGACTTTTATATGGACATGGAACTTCTAATATCCTTATAATTACAGTTGGCATACATTTTCTACTATATATAATCACCAGCTACTTACCTAGTGATGGATTATTCTAAAAAAAAAAAACAGGACAGCACTTTATGATTATAATATTCCTGAATAAGCTGAATAAAACATTGAAATACACGGAGTACTGCCGAATTTCTGCATTTTTATAGGTTTTTATACGCTCTTAAAGGGTATGTCAACCCTTAGCCAATCACTGTTGCAGCTGCTGTGGAGGTCTAGGTTTTGGGGGGTGATCTACTAGATCTGAAATCTAGTAATGCAATCATTTACACCAGGAAGCAGAGTTGAGTTTTTTTGGATGGCTAATCCCAGACTGTGTTCTTTATTTTATTATTGTTTTTTAAGGGCCAACTATATTGTAAAAAATTACTTTTAAAAATTAAAAGTACTTGGGGCAGGGAGGTAGGATTCGTTATTTCCGTCTCCCAATGGGTACTTAACTGTTTTTGAAAAACCTTTAGGCGCATTATTGTTCTCCTTTAATCTTTGAATATGTTTTTTACTGTGATATATCAGTTATAAAATGTTTGTATTCTAAGGAAAATTCACCCCTTAATAGTATAATAAAAGGATTTTAATCTTTTACCTTTATAAAGTACAAGTGGCGGTTTATTTTGTATATAATACATTTATATTTCTTTAATATGTATTAATTAACTGTGTATGCGGTTACCACCACGTTATCGACAGATTCCAATGAAATCTGGATGTACACAGGATCGTAATTGCATTAAGAAATACCAATTTAAGTAAGATGCATGCTTAAAAACATTGTACTTACTTCCCTTTTGTGATGTGTTATAAACTCGAGGAAATATTACTAAACCATGTCTATTCATTACTCAAATACTAATGTAAATTACAATAAAAACAGACTACTTAAGGGAAATTTCATATATATACATATACTTTTTGGTATAGTATAGGAGCACTCGGGTATTTTTTTTAAAGTTTTTTTTTCCCCCTATATGAAAGTTCACCTTCCCTCAACCCCCCCTCCTATCTTTTTTCCCCAAAAAATCAGCTCTGTTCCTTTGCAGCAGCCTCTGAAGCTGTGTAGCTCCGGGGGTGTTTCTGCTACTGTGCTGGACAGGCTGTCAATCAATGTGCATTTCTGCCACACCCACTTACCCCAGTGATGCCTGTGAAAACAAACTCTTTCTCCCTGTCTCTATGATCTATTCACAGCTGATGTGCAGGGAGAGACAGAGGGGGGAAATTATAAGGTTCAGCCACACAGCTTTATGTAAGGAACTTTTTTTTAACAATTGCAAAAGTAATAGAATTTATAGGAATCAAATGGGGGGGGTGTGTTTTGTAAGGGAGACAGAAGGTGTATTTTAGAGGGGATGCTGGGAATGTCACTAGCTGTATTGCGGGGGCCTGGAGACAGAAGGTGTATTTCTGAGGGGATGCTGGGAGTGTCATTAGCTGTATGCAGGGGGGCCTGGGAGACAGAAGGTGTATTTCAGAGGGGATGCTGGGAGTGTCATTAGCTGTATTGCAGGGGGCCTGGGAGACAGAAGTGGTATTTCAGAGGGGATGCTGGGATGTCTTAGCTGTATTGCAGGGGGGCCTGGGAGACAGAAGGTGTATTTCAGAGGGGATGCTGGGAGTGTCATTAGCTGTATTTCAGGGGGGCCTGGGAGACAGAAGGTGTATTTCAGAGGGGATGCTGGGAGTGTCATTAGCTGTATTGCAGAGGGATCTGGGAGATGCTATTCCTTGGAGCAAGAAACAAAAAGCCAATACCATCTATCATCCATCTATCTATCTGTCTATCTATCTATCCATCATCTATCTATCTATCCATATCTGTCTGTCTATCTATCTATCCATATCTGTCTGTCTATCTATCTATCTATATCTGTCTGTCTATCTATCTATCCATATCTGTCTGTCTATCTATCCATATCTGTCTGTCATATATTCTATCCATATCTGTCTGTCTATCTATCTATCTATCCATATCTGTCTGTCTATCTATCTATCTATCCATATCTGTCTGTCTATCATCTATCCATATCTGTCTGTCTATCACACACACACACACACACACACACCCTCTCTCTCCCGGAGGAGCTCGTGTCGATATCTCTTGCTGCCATGGGCCATGACGCCTACGTTCCCATTGGCTGTCGGCAGTAGACGTGGGGTCGCTAGTCCCGACTACGGAAGGGACTTAGCACGCATGTCCAACGGGAGCACGCCGTCGGCAAAATAGGAGGTGGGCGGGCATATCAGGCAGAGGAATCTTGCGGCTGTACAGTGAAGGCAGCAGATCGGAGCACATATGGAACAGAGGGCCCTATTATAAAAGATTGTTATCGAAAAAATAACGATCTCTATTGTAAAATAACGACCGTTATTTTCTGATAACGACCGCTATTTTCCGTAACGCCGTTATCGTAAAATACTGATCGTTATTGTAAAATAACGGTCGTAATCAGAAAATAACGGTCGTTATTTTACGATAGCGATCGTTATTTTTTCAATACGATCTTTTATAAATAGGGCCAGAGTGACCTAAGATTACAGGTATGACTTAGTTTAGCTATAATAGCCAATGTCATTTTTTACAGTGGAGATACCCTTAAGGTTTATTCAATACAACATAGTGGCAATGTTTCAGCCCTGTAATGGGGCCTTTATTAGCATCAGCTAATGCTGGTCTGGCATGGTAGTTTTTAACTGCTGATCACATGCTCTTATGTACGCATGATCAGCTGTTTAAAACTGCTGATCCATTCGATTAGTGTGAATAGGGTGTGTGTCAGGGGTCTGCCTCAATAGACGCAGGGGCCCCAACCCCTGCAGTTTACCCCTGCTAACATGCACCATACCCTCCCTTTTCATGTCTCATTGGTCTCCTTTACCTAAGCATGCCAGCATCCCTTATTTCCCTAAAGCCGGGTACACACATGAAAGTTCTTTTTAAAATGACAGACAGAATCTGTAAGAATAATCCTGAAGTAATTTTAAAGAGGGTTTATAAAGCGTGTGCTCTTTTTAATAAAGGCCACTGTATGGAACCACAGTTCCCCTTTAACGATAAAGGACGATACTTAATGAAAACCTGAAGCTAAATTGTTGGATGTACAAAATTGGAAAGAGGATATATTCATATCTTTATCATTTCTTGCTAAAATGAATATCCACATCTGTGGATGAACCTGATGATACCTGATCATCACTTTGATGAGCAGCCAAATCCATCAAAGTGTAGCATTGGTTACATTAAATAAAATATTGTAGCCCAATGGCGATTTGTATACAGTGCTACTCCAAAAACACCCCGTGTAATGTAAACCTAATAGCAGCTGTCTCTTCACAAGTATAAACTATTTAGTCATAACTATTTTTAATGGACTAGTTCACTACTATTCCTTTAATGTATTGATTAAAGACCATGCTGTTAAGAAGCTATGCCTTACCTTCTGTTCTTTAATCAATTGGTAAGGCTAGCTGCCTTTACCTCCCAGTCATCAATCAATACGTCAATAGTTCAAGTGAACTATTCCTTTAATGTACTGATTAAAGGCCAGGAGTTACGGAGCTTGCCTACCAATTGATTGAAGAAGGGAGGTAAGACATAGTTGCCTTTACCTCCCAGTCATCAATCAATACATTAAGGAATAGTTCACTTTTCAAGTGAACTATTCCTTTAAGGTCCATAAAAGACAAGTACTGTCACCACCAAACAATGAAAGTCCTCAATAATTATTACTAGACTGCCAGGGTGGTCTGCCTTGGTGGTGTTACCAACTGTCAAAAACTTAAACCGATAGATGCATAAAAAAACATTATTGTAAAAGTTAAACCCCACATTATGTATTGTCAGGTTAGCATGGGGTTTATACTCACTTTGCGGGTCTGGTGAAATCCATATATTTGCATCAGCGCACATGATGCAATCACACTTTTAGTTAATATTTGAGTTTACTTGTAGTGTAATTGATCAGAACTTACCTAATCATAATCCTGCTAATGTACTAATCTCGCAAAGTGATTAGTGCATCGAGAGATCTCGGGCAGGTAAGTAGCGGCACAAACATATATTGCATCTCCCAGGGCGATGCATTAAGGAGTGAATAGCACATCTTACCTTCACTGTTCCTACGATCATAAATCATATGTGTCAACATACATGGGAGCCAGAAAGTTAGACAATAATCGTGTGCCAGTGCCGTTTGTGAGAAGGGGGCAGGCCTAACTAGTTAGAAGTAACACACACCAATATTACACCAGATTTTAAATTGGATTTTACTCCAATTTGGGCAATTGCTCTTTACTTTATCCCCAGAGTGATTGAAGAAATGCAGAACCTACCATACAACCTTTTAATATAGACCTACAGTGGAATCACCCAACAATCCAAATGTGAGAGTGGCACAATTGACCAAAGGTACCCTGAATACTGAACAAAAATAAAACACATTGAAGCTGAGCATTATATATCTGTCACACACATGGTTCACCATAACAGTGTATCTGTTATCATTATTGAGAAGTGGGGATATATGGAGAATGGATGTGTTAAAGGTATCTCCACCCAAAAATTTTCTGTATTGTAGGGGACCATCACATCAAAATTAGAGTAGCAATAGGGGCTGGACCATCAGCCGCGCCTGTGGTCTATACGTACTGAAGAAATCGCAAACGCAACGAAAATCGCACATGAAATCGCATGCTATTGCGTTTGCGTGGCAGTGTGGCCTTGCCCTAAGTCTGTTTCTGTGCACTTTTTAATGTTATAACCATTGCATTTAGGGTTGGGTGGTCCCCTACACTGAAGTAAAGATTTTTTTTTTTTTATTTACTGCAGAGACGATGGATCAAGAGGGGAGAGCTCCCCTGCGCATGCCAGAGTCCTCCAGGGACAGGAAGGTAGATACCGTATTAAATAAAAACAATCTCCTGTATTAAAGAGACATAAAACCTAACATTTATTAATATCAATACATATATGTAACACTGTGAAACGCTGCCATGATTGTGTGCCATTTGACTGGGTGCTTGGTTGAAGATCATCTATAGGTGTCGCAGACAGAAAGGGCCACAAATGGTGCCGTGCCTGATCGTCATTCGTGCCAAGGCGTTTAAAGAGGTCTTCTAAAAGCATATTAAGTGACAGCAGGGTTGAAAAAGGGACTTTTTAGTGACTAATTGGGTACCATGTCTGAGCATTGCTCTACTCTTCGCTCTACAGGACAAAGGCACTCCACACCCTTCCCATGGGGAGAGGTATTTCAATGGCCAATTGGTCTCAAAATATAATTTTAATTCGTGGTCAGGATGCTAGTTTAACTCCAGCTAGGTCAGAAATCCAAGGTGAAGACCTACTCACTCCAGGTTACCAATGTCTAATGATCAAATAAGGGTATAAATACAGAACGTTATACTTTACATTCAGACAATGCAATCAGCAACAACAATGTAGTATGGTTATAAACAGGAACCATTTGGAACATGTGCTGTGATTAACAGTTATAAGTCATTAATCATACAGAGTATGCTTTAAAGTTGTGTAAAGACAACACCATATATTACGTCCTAACCTCTTATAGAACTTTTATTCATCATTTAACTATAAACTGAGATTAATACTGAGAGAATCATATGAACAGGTCTTACCTACCCACATACTAATCGCACTGAAGGACTAAACCAATCCAGGCACAGGGAGGTAAGTTGGAGGGTTCCATAAACTTATTATTATAAAACATTAAGTTTGTTCTGAGAGATAGCAAAGGATTTTTTGTGTGGAATTAATTTGCAACCCACTTATACTATACTATATCAAATAGTAAACACTAAAGAAAGGGTGCATTATTCCTGCTGAGTAAATGGTACGACCCTAAAACTTCTATACCAATTGTTTCAACTCTTTGCGACCAGGACTATTTGATGAACATTCATATATACTTTCACAGTGTTACATTATATAAATATCAAAATGGCATATGATTCAAAGACCTCCATACAGTCCAATAGTCCAAGTGTACAAATAGTCCTCAAACTTGTTCTACATAAAAGATGTAAAGTGTATTCTGAATACCAGAGATGTGTGCACACAATAATAAGTCTGATTTTTAAAAACAGAATTGGTTTGATATATCACTGCTGTTTTTAAAAATCTGCTATATCACACACTTCTGTTTTTAAAATCTGATATATCCCTGTAAATACCATATTACACATAGTTTCTTCAGTTTCCGGATTTTAGCAAGCACTGCGGGACAACCATCAGAGCAGAGAAGAAATACAATTTTTTACACTACACAGTGGGGCCAGCATGGGGCAAATTTTAGTTTTGGAAGAGGACATGCCCTTAAGTGAATCTCTAATGCAAAAAATCTTGGAGTTTTGGAGGATAACAAACTTAAATGTAGCAAGCGTGCCAGGCAGCAACAGCCAGAGCAGCAAGATATTGTCTTGGGGATTCTTTTCTCCCTCTTTACAAAGCATTGATAAGGCCTCATTTGGAATATCGATCAGTTTGGAATCCTGTATGTATTTTGGAATACAATGTGTTAAAGTAAGGTCAGAGAAGGGCAACTAAATTAATAAGGAGATTGGGATCTGAAACAGATTGGATAAGTTACAATTATGCACACTAAAGAAAGGCTTTTGCATGGGGATATAATTACTTAGTAGTCCATAATGTATTTATACTATCACTAGCTGGGTGGGGCACACAAACATCCCTTCAGCATTAAGCAGACATTAGGGGGTGCACCTCAGAATTCACCTGTTTGGACTCCATGACTTGCTTTAATCGATATCAACGATCTGGGGCATTGTTCACCAATACAGCATGTCCGAGGACACCCGAATATACCTTAAGACTGAAAGAAAGGAAGTTTAGTCCACAAGTTTGGAAAGGGGTTTTCACTGTGAAAATGTGTAAAACTAAATAAGTGTCTTCCATTGGTTGTATGATGGCAGCCTCAATGGATGTTGGATGGGGGGGAAAAGCTGGAAGAGTTTCTAAAAATAAAGAAAGTTGCATGTTTGCTGGTATTAATACATAAAGTTGGAGTTGATCCAGGGATATTTCTGATTGCCACTTGGAGTCGAAAAGGAATTTTCTCTGTCACCCAGTGGCAGGCATTCACCAGACTGGATATCCCTGGGCCAATCAGGAGACGCACGGTATAAAAATCCTTCCCACAGACTCCTTTCCTGTGGCAAATGGAAGCATGGTAGAAGACTCTTTAGGCTTACCTGCCATTGTGGCTTGTCCAGCAGATTTTCTCTCTCCCCTTGAACTGAAGCTTCCATTAAGTTTCAGTGTCTTGCCTAGGGAAGAGCCTACACCGGGCTGTGCAAGCTGGATTTGGGATCCTACTATGATCTGGGTTTCAGCAGCATCAAACATTTCAGGAGTGCTAGAAGCTATTGTTCTTTTAGCTTGGATACATCCAGTCCGGTGAATGCCTGCCACTGGGAAGAAAACATGAATTGTAGAAACATACCGTAATTTCTGTTTCTGTCACACCTCCAAGCTTTCAATGTCTTATCAGGACTTCCATATTGGGTTGGAAACAACTGTATAGAAAACACGTTGCACATAGAGACAGTGATTACTGGGGTCAGGAGGTTTGACAATAGGTGCACATGCTCACAAAGTTTATTGAAGTCACAAGAGCCGTGAGTTGTTTCTGGCAATAACATAAAAACAAACCCCCTAAAACAAAAGATCACTTAATAGAGAAGAATCTTACAATGTTATATCTGTTGTATTCAGTTAGATCAACTGGACTTAAAGTTTAGTTCTTGAAGTTCAGAATGAGACATATTCAGTACAAGAATCTGTTGGCAATTATGTACCCTGAATAGATGTGGTGGGGTTCGACACTAACTTACTGTCGCAACTAACTTTCTGTAATGCTGTTTTGATGCCTTACCCTGGGTGTCCTATAACAACGAAACGTCTTCAAGAACTAAACATTAAGTTCAGTTGATCTAACTGAATACAACAATATAACATGACCGGATGAATGAGAACCTCCACAAGCATACTTATAATGTATAGGCGTTCTGACGAGAAAAAGGCTTAAGTTTAGTCTACAATCATATAATTAGTGTAACTACTGAACTCTATTCCCTAAATGTAACCTCAATAAGTGATAAGCATCCATGACATATTAAATAAATTAGTGATCTGTTTAGCATACAGCTACTAAAGCTAGAAAATTCCTACTCCATGTACTTTAACATTTATTTCACAGATGCAAGTGAAAATAGCAAAAAAAAATAAATAGGGAAATTCCTTCTAACTATAGACATATGGTTATCTAACTTCCCCTTTTTACAGTCTGTAACCAAACACGAAAAACAAACCCACAGAAAGGAATTACCCGCTGCTGAAGTCTGGAATAAATAGTATCTTGACTACAAACCACCTAAATAGGGGAAATTCCCAGTATCCTGTGACTATGGCACATGAATATCAACATGTTTAACTGACAACACACTTATTAATTGCCTCACCGGTATTTGGGTCAATGTGGTAATAAGGGTGTACGTGCAGATATCTGCTCCAAAACAAAGACCAGCAAACCCTGCCCCTTTATAAATACTCATGGAACTTCCAAGTAAATGTAAGTTATGTGAAGTTTGAATTAACATCCACTATCCTGTCAAATACACTAATCTTTGCAGCCATAAGGGGTTAGCAGGGTTCATATACCGTAGGCTTTTAAAATAATAAAATAAGGCTTTAGTGGTTACTGCAACAGATTCAAAATGTAACCATTTTAAGTTGGGAATAGCGGGACATTTTAATGTAACATTTTTAGTCAGGGCTACTTCTTCTTGAGCAGAGTGAGACAGTTGTCTCAGGAAGCACTTCTGTGGTAAAGGCAGAGGGGGAAAAAAAACTATCCCTTTAAAATAAAATAGTGCCGGGAGCCTGTTTCCCTGCAGAGCTGCAGGAAGTCCCCGGGATTCAGAGGACTTCCCCTGATGCTGGGGGGCCTCCCCTGGTATTCCCACAAACAGCCCTGGTGGTCTAGTTAAGGAATTGAACTTGCGATCAGCACAGATCGCAAGTTCACTACCTCTAAGGTAGTAACCTTACAGGTGATCTTTGCCAATGGAGAAAAAAATACTTTAATGGAAAGGGCTTTCCAGAAAGTATTTTTCCTATCGATTTCGACTTCGAAAACCGGTAATCATTCCCGAATTCCAACTTTGTTATATTTCTTAAAGGTGATCAGCAGATCATCTTTGGGAATGATTTAAAAAAAAAACCACAAGTGAAACAATTTTACAAAAAAATCTTAAAGTGATACACACTTTTATTTTACATAAAATTATGAAAACTGCCCTTTTCCAAGCTGCACAAAAATGCAGGAATAATCAAAGTAAACGCAGATAAACGTCCACCGATTTCAAGGGAAACTGAAGCCTCACTTTACATTTCACCTACAGAAACGCAGGGTAAAGAACCGGCTCCAAAAATTCTCATAAAACCAATACTAAAATATTTAGCGAGGATTGTGTGAGGAATGGGCACTTATTTTACCATTTTTTGTAGGGAATCTCTAGTAAAGTTTGACTTCACTCTCAACCAGAAGTCCCTTTGAATTCAACCACACTCACAACCAGAAGTACTGCCTACAATCAGAAGCCACACGATAAGTGCGCCACCTAATAGATGCTCTTTTTTTACAAGGTTTGACTCGGGTCCAAAAACCCTTGAAGTTCCCTGTTTTTGGTGTGCATATTGCAACCAGGCACCTGCTGGGGTGGCAAAAGTGGCACCCTGGGCAATACCTGCCCCGTCCTTGGTCTGCCAAGAAAGCCCACAGACCACCCGTAGCTTCACCACTCACTGGATTCTGTGGGCCACACTAGTTCTGGATGGGCCAAAGGTTGGGCATCGCTGCCATATTGCATCACCCTGCTAATCTTTGAAAGTTGCGGATACTTGGAAACTAAGGTGCATGATGTTTGCAAGTATTGGCTCCCATATGTGTGGATGCACACAGAGACGTGGCCACCAACTAGCTCAAATGGGATGCATGCACAAATGCAATTACAAGAAAAAATCAAAGTGCTCTGTAATTTGAACAGCCTACCCTTTTTCTAAGGAAACAGTCCAGAAACATGGAAATTCCCCCCACAAGCTATATATTTTTGGAATCTACACACCTTCAGCTACGTTACGATGCCATGCTTTCATACATACATGAAGAATTCCAGACCCAGTGATCCAAAGAACTCTTGTGTTTTTAGGAGGTTTTGTGAAAAATAAAATAAGATGATTCAAGGATTGAAATCCTACCTAAACCAACTTGACAAGCAAAAAAACCCACTAAATGTCAATCTCCCACATATCCTGCATCAAACGGTATGCCATATGTGTGGGTGCACACAGAGACGTGGCCACCAACTAGCTCAAATGGGACGCATGCACAAGTCCAATTACAAGAAAAAAATCAAAGTGTTCTGTAATTTGAACAGCCTAATCAACTTGGAAATATCCCCTACAAACTATATATTTTTGGAAGCTACACACCTTCAGCTACGTGATGGTATCATGCTTTCGTATATACATGAAGAATTCCAGACGCTGTTATTCATAGAACTCTGTGCTTTTAGGAGATTTTGTGAAAAAATAAAATAAGAGGACTCAATGGTTGAAATCCTACCTAAACCCACTTGGCAAGTAAAAAAACCCACTATATGGCAATCTCCCACATGTCCTGAATCAAACGGTATGCCATATGGGTGGGTGCAAACAGACGGGGCCACCAACTAGCTCAAATGGGATCCATGCGCAATTGCAAAAAATAAAAAAATGCCACAACCCACCCCCACCCCTATCCCCACTCCCCCTTTTAGTGGTATTTTAGTGAAAACCAGTTAGTACGGAGAGTCACGCAAGTTTTTGCACACTTTACTGATCCTAAAAATTCAATCCGGTCTTTTTTTGGTACCTCTGCAAAATTTCCTACTAAAATAGGCTTAGTTTCCCTTGAAATCCAACAAATAATGATCCGCGTTTACTTTACCGATATCACCGGGGACATTGGGAAGCTTGGAGAAGACAAAGTTTTTTGCTAATTTATAGTTTTAGGGTAAAAAAAAAAAAAGGTATGTGTATCAGATTTTTTTTGTGTGCATTTCCCCTTTTTTGGGGGGGGTCATTCCCAAAGATGATCATCAAATCAAAAAATTTTGATCTCTGTCCCAATTTTTTTTTAAGTCTTCGCTAAGTAGCAACTGGACCACCAGGGGCAGCATCCTACAACTTCAAGGGAAGACCCTGGTGAAGGAGGAAGCTCTGTGACATCACCGGGGTCTCCCTTTCCGCTTCCTCCACAGACTCCATGTGGGACCGGCTTCTTCCTTGCGGACCCGGCTAAAGGTAGGGATATCGTCCAATCCCCCCCTCGGATTTGGACACAACCGAGGGGGCTAGGGGGGCAGTTGAATGCCCCCCGATCGCCCCTAGCGGGGGCAAATTTTTTTTGCAGAGGGAAAGCCACAGATCGTATATTCACGATCTGTGGCAGTTTGGTCATTCACTGCACATATCGTGAATATACGATCTGTGGAGTTTAAAGGGTATCTTTTTTTCAAAAATCACAGCATTTACTGGGAAAGACCTGTCACTACAGAAGCAAATATTAGAATATGTGACCCATTATTGACCTCTTTGCTTGCCTGCCAGCCCACTTTCTGCAACATTTAAGAGAATCGGCAGAGAAAAGAAGGCAGGGGGGAGGGAGGGGGAGATGTGTAAGCAGAGCAGTGTCCACGGTGAGGCTGTGCAGAACTTATAAGTGTCGTAAACACTACAAGAAGCCAGTGAGTACTCACTAAACATTAATAATTTAATGACAAATAAAGCACCGATAAATATGTTAGTACCTACTCTTAAATTGTAGTTTCAGAAAATGTAAAGTTTCAGTGATTATAGTGGCCCTTTAATAAAACACCCCCAAACCGTAGACCTCGATAGGTTGAAATCTTCCTCAGCTCCTAATTAGCCTTACCAAGACCTGTTCCCTCAGCTCTCTGCTGCTGCTGTTCTTTGCCTTTTCTGTGCACAGCAGCAGAAGGGGCCAGACCAGTAGCGGCATCGGTGATTGGCTGAGATGCGATGTCTCAGCCAATCGCAGATGTGCTTTACTTTATTTCACATTTTAGGGTATTTATTCCACTTTTTATAAAATCTATGGGGGTGGGAGGATGGATTATATTGGATAATGTACTCCTAACTATAATTTACTGGGTTATTAGAGGTCACCTCGGTGTTCCATGCCCTTTATAAAATCAATCGACTTTTATATGGACATGGAACTTCTAATATCCTTATAATTACAGTTGGCATACATTTTCTACTATATAATAATCACCAGCTACTTAACCTAGTTGAGTGATTATTCTAAAAAAAAAAAACAGGACAGCACTTTATGATTATAATATTCCTGAATAAGCTGAATAAAACTGAATAAAACAGTGAAATACACTGCCGAGTACTGCCGAATTTCTGCATTTTATAGGTTTTTATACGCTCTTAAAGGGTATGTCAACCCTTAGCCAATCACTGTTGCAGCTGCTGGTTGAGGTCTAGGTTTTGGGGGGTGATCTACTAGATCTGAAATCTAGTAGATGCAATCATTTACACCAGGAAGCAGAGTTGAGTTTTTTTGGATGGCTAATCCCAGACTGTGTTCTTTATTTTATTATTGTTTTTTAAGGGCCAACTATATTGTAAAAAATTACTTTTTAAAATTAAAAGTACTTGGGGCAGGGAGGTAGGATTCGTTATTTCCGTCTCCCAATGGGTACTTAACTGTTTTTGAAAAACCTTTAGGCGCATTATTGTTCTCCTTTAATCTTTGAATATGTTTTTTACTGTGATATATCAGTTATAAAATGTTTGTATTCTAAGGAATAATTCACCCCTTAATAGTATAATAAAAGGATTTTAATCTTTTACCTTTATAAAAGTACAAGTGGCGGTTTATTTTGTATATAATACATTTATATTTCTTTAATAAATGTATTAATTAACTGTGTATGCGGTTACCACCACGTTATCGACAGATTCCAATGAAATCTGGATGTACACAGGATCGTAATTGCATTAAGAAATACCAATTTAAGTAAGATGCATGCTTAAAAACATGTACTTACTTCCCTTTTGTGATGTGTTATAAACTCAGAGGAAATATTACTAAACCATGTCTATTCATTACTCAAATACTAATGTAAATTACAATAAAAACAGACTACTTAAGGGAAAGTTCATATATATACATATACTTTTTGGTATAGTATAGGAGCACTCGGGTATTTTTTTTAAAGTTTTTTTTTTCCCCTATATGAAAGTTCACCTTCCCTCAACCCCCCCTCCTATCTTTTTTCCCCAAAAAATCAGCTCTGTTCCTTTGCAGCAGCCTCTGGAAGCTGTGTAGCTCCTGGGGGTGTTTCTGCTACTGTGCTGGACAGGCTGTCAATCAATGTGCATTTCTGCCACACCCACTTGACCCCAGTGATGCCTGATGTAAACAAAGCCTTTCCTCCCTGTCTCTATGATCTATTCACAGCTGATAGTGCAGGGAGAGACAGAGGGGGGAAATTATAAGGTTCAGCCACACAGCTTTATGTAAGGAGACTTTTTTTTAACAATTGCAAAAGTAATAGAATTTATAGGAATCAAATGGGGGGGAGGTGTGTTTGTAAGGGAGACAGAAGGTGTATTTTAGAGGGGATGCTGGGAATGTCACTAGCTGTATTGCAGGGGGCCTGGGAGACAGAAGGTGTATTTCTGAGGGGATGCTGGGAGTGTCATTAGCTGTATTGCAGGGGGGCCTGGGAGACAGAAGGTGTATTTCAGAGGGGATGCTGGGAGTGTCATTAGCTGTATGGCAGGGGGCCTGGGAGACAGAAGGTGTATTTCAGAGGGGATGCTGGGAGTGTCATTAGCTGTATTGCAGGGGCCTGGGAGACAGAAGGTGTATTTCAGAGGGATCTGGGAGTGTCATTAGCTGTATTTCAGGGGGCCCTGGGAGACATAAGGTGTATTTCAGAGGGGATGCTGGGAGTGTCATTAGCTGTATTGCAGAGGGATCTGGGAGATGCTATTCCTTGGAGCAAGAAACAAAAAGCCAATACCATCTATCATCCATCTATCTATCTGTCTATCATCCATCTATCTATCTATCTATCTATATCTGTCTGTCTGTCTATCTATCTATCCATCATCTATCTATCTATCCATATCTGTCTGTCTATCTATCTATCTATATCTGTCTGTCTATCTATCTATCCATATCTGTCTGTCTATCTATCCATATCTGTCTGTCTATATATATCTATCCATATCTGTCTGTCTATCTATCTATCTATCCATATCTGTCTGTCTATCTATCTATCTATCCATATCTGTCTGTCTATCTATCTATCCATATCTGTCTGTCTATCACACACACACACACACACACACACCCTCTCTCTCCCGGAGGAGCTCGTGTCGATATCTCTTGCTGCCATGGGGACATGACGCCTACGTTCCCATTGGCTGTCGGCAGTAGACGTGGGGTCAGCTAGTCCCGACTACGGAAGGGACTTAGCACGCATGTCCAACGGGAGCACGCGCGTCGGCAAAATAGGAGGTGGGCGGGCATATCAGGCAGAGGAATCTTGCGGCTGTACAGTGTAAAGGCAGCAGATCGGAGCACATATGGAACAGAGGGCCCTATTTATAAAAGATTGTTATCGAAAAAAATAACGATCTCTATTGTAAAATAACGACCGTTATTTTCTGATAACGACCGCTATTTTCCGATAACGACCGTTATCGTAAAATACTGATCGTTATCGTAAAATAACGGTCGTAATCAGAAAATAACGGTCGTTATTTTACGATAGCGATCGTTATTTTTTCAATAACGATCTTTTATAAATAGGGCTCAGAGTGACCTAAGATTACAGGTATGACTTAGTTTAGCTATAATAGCCAATGTCATTTTTTACAGTGGAGATACCCTTTAAGGTTTATTCAACACACATAGTGGCAATGTTTCAGCCCTGTATATGGGGCCTTTATTAAGCATCAGCTAATGCTGGTCTGGCATGGTAGTTTTTAACTGCTGATCACATGCATCTTATGTACGCATGATCAGCTGTTTAAAAACTGCTGATTCCATTCGATTAGTGTGAATAGGGTGTGTGTCAGGGGTCTGCCTCAATAGACGCAGGGGGCCCAACCCCTGCAGTTTTACCCCTGCTAACAATGCACCATACCCTCCACTTTTTCATGTCTCATTGGTCTCCTTTTACCTAAGCAATGCCAGCATCCCTTATTTCCCTAAAGCCGGGTACACACATGAAAGTTCTTTTTAAAATGACAGACAGAATCTGTAAGAATAATCCTGAAGTAATTTTAAAGAGGGTTTATAAAGCGTGTGCTCTTTTTAATAAAGGCCACTTGTATGGAGACCACAGTTCCCCTTTTAACGATAAAGGGACGATACTTAATGAAAACCTGAAGCTAAATTGTTGGATGTACAAAAATTGGAAAGAGGATATATTCATATCTTTATCATTTCTTGCTTAAATGAATATCCACATCTGTGGATGAACCTGATGATACCTGATCATCACCTTTGATGAGCAGCCAAATCCATCAAAGTGTAGCATTGGTTACATTAAATAAAATATTGTAGCCCAATGGCATGATTGTATACAGTGCTACTCCAAAAACACCCCGTGTAATGTAAAACCTAATAGCAGCTGTCTCTTCACAAGTATAAACTATTTAGTCATAAACTATTTTTAATGGACTAGTTCACTACTATTCCTTTAATGTATTGATTAAAGACCATGCTGTTAAGAAGCTATGCCTTACCTTCTGTTCTTTAATCAATTGGTAAGGCATAGCTGCCTTTACCTCCCAGTCATCAATCAATACGTCAATAGTTCAAGTGAACTATTCCTTTAATGTACTGATTAAAGGCCAGGAGGTTACGGAGCTATGCCTTACCAATTGATTGAAGAAGGGAAGGTAAGACATAGTTGCCTTTACCTCCCAGTCATCAATCAATACATTAAAGGAATAGTTCACTTTTCAAGTGAACTATTCCTTTAAGGTCCATAAAAGACAAGTACTGTCACCACCAAACAATGAAAGTCCTCAATAATTATTACTAGACTGCCAGGGGTGGATTCTGCCTTGGTGGTGTTACCAACTGTCAAAAACTTAAACCGATAGATGCAATAAAAAAACATTATTGTAAAAGTATAAACCCCACATTATGTATTGTCAGGTTAGCATGGGGTTTATACTCACTTTGCGGAGTCTGGTGAAATCCATATATTTGCATCAGCGCACATGATGCAATACACTTTTAGTTAATATTTGAGTTTACTTGTAGTGTAATTGATCAGAACTTACCTAATCATAATCCTGCTAATGTACTAAATCTCGCAAAGTGATTAGTGCATCGAGAGATCTCGGGCAGGTAAGTAGCGGCACAAACATATATTGCATCTCCCAGGGCGATGCATTAAGGAGTGAATAGCACATCTTACCTTCACTGTTCCTACGATGCATAAATCAATATGTGTCAACATCATGGGAGCCAGAAAGGTAAGACAATAATCGGGTGCCAGTGCCGTTTGTGAGAAGGGGGCAGGCCCTAACTAGTTAGAAGTAAAACACACCCAATATTACACCAGGATTTTAAATTGGATTTTACTCCAATTTGTGCAATTGCTCTTTACTTTATCCCCAGAGTGAGTGAAGAAATGCAGAACCTACCATAACAACCTTTTAATATAGACCTACAGTGGAATCACCCAACAATCCAAATGTGAGAGTGGCACAATTGACCAAAGGTACCCTGAATACTGAACAAAAATAAAACAGCATTGAAGCTGAAGCATTATATATCTGTCACACACATGGTTCACCATAACAGTGTATCTGTTATCATTATTGAGAAGTGGGGATATATGGGAGAATGGATGTGTTAAAGGTAATACCCCAAAAATTTTCTGTATTGTAGGGGACCATCACATCAAAATTAGAGTAGCAATAGGGGCTGGACCATCAGCCGCGCCTGTGGTCTATACTTACTGAAGAAATCGCAAACGCAACGAAAATCGCACATGAAATCGCATGCTATTGCGTTTGCGTTGCAGTGTGGCCTTGCCCTAAGTCTGTTTCTGTGCACTTTTTAATGTTATAACCATTGCATTTAGGGTTGGGGGGTCCCCTACACTGAAGTAAAGATTTTTTTTTTTTTATTTACTGCAGAGACGATGGATCAAGAGGGGAGGAGCTCCCCTGCGCATGCCAGAGTCCTCCAGGGACAGGAAGGGGGTAGATACCGTATTAAATAAAAACAATCTCCTGTATTAAAGAGACATAAAACCTAACATTTATTAATATCAATACATATATGTAACACTGTGAAACGCTGCCATGATTGTGTGCCAGTTGACTGGGTGCTTGGTTGAAGATCATCTATAGGTGTCGCAGACAGAAAGGGCCACAAATGGTGCCGTGACCTGGATCGTCATTCTGCGCAAGGCGTTTAAAGAGGTCTTCTAAAAGCATCATGAAGTGACAGCAGAGGTTGGAAAAAGGGGACTTTTTAGTGACTAATTGGGTACCATGTCTGAGCATTGCTCTACTCTTCGCTCTACAGGACAAAGGCACTCCACACCCTTCCCATGGGGGAGAGGTATTTCAATGGCCAATTGGTCTCAAAATATAAATTTAATTCGTGGTCAGGATGCTAGTTTAACTCCAGCTAGGTCAGAAATCCAAGGTGAAGACCTACTCACTCCAGGTTACCAATGTCTAATGATCAAAATAAGGGTATAAATACAGAACGTTATACTTTACATTCAGACAATGCAATCAGCAACAACAATGTAGTATGGTTATACACAGGAACCATATTGGAACATGTGCTGTGATTAACAGTTATAAAGTCATTAATCATACAGAGTATGCTTTAAAGTTGTTGTAAAAGACAAACACCAATAATATTACAGGTCCTAACCTTCTTATAGAACTTTTATTCATCATTTAACTATAAACTGAGATTAATACTAAGAGAATCATATGAACAGGTCTTACCTACTCCACATACTAATGCGCACTGAAGGACTAAACCAATCCAGGCACAGGGAGGTAAGTTGGAGGGTTCCATAAGAACTTATTATTATAAAACATTCATAAGTTTGTTCTGAGAGATAGCAAAGGATTTTTTTGTGTGGAATTAATTTGCAACCCACTTATACTATACTATAATCAAATAGTAAACACTAAAGAAAGGGTGCATTATTCCTGCTGAGTAAATGGTACGACCCTAAAACTTCTATACCAATTGTTTCAACTCTTTGCGACCCAGGACTATTTGTTGAACATTCATATAATACATTTCACAGTGTTACATATATATAAATATCAAAATGGCATATGATTCAAAAGACCCTACATACAGTCCAATAGTCCAAGTGTACCAAATAGTCCTCAAACTTGTTCTACATAAAAGATGTAAAGTGTATTCTGAATATCCAGAGATGTGTGCACACAATAATAAGTCTGATTTTTAAAAACAGAAGTGTGTTGATATATCACTGCTGTTTTTAAAAATCTGCTATATCAACACACTTCTGTTTTTAAAAATCTGATATATCCCTGTAAATACCATAATACACATAGTTTCTTCAGTTTCCTGAATTTTAGCAAGCACTGCGGGACAACCATCAGGAGCAGAGAAGAAAAGTAACAATTTTTTTACACTACACAGTGGGGCCAGCAGTGGGGCAAATTTTAGTTTTGGAAGAGGACATGCCCTTTAAGTGAATCTCTAATGCAAAAAGATCTTGGAGTTTTGGAGGATAACAAACTTAAATGTAGCAAGCAGTGCCAGGCAGCAACAGCCAGAGCCAGCAAGATATTGTCTTGGGGATTCTTTTCTCCCTCTTTACAAAGCATTGATAAGGCCTCATTTGGAATATGCGATGCAGTTTTGGAATCCTGTATTGTATTTTGGAAAGGGTTCAGAGAAGGGCAACTAAATTAATAAGGAGATTGGGGATCTGAAGACAGATTGGATAAGTTACAATTATGCACACTAAAGAAAGGCTTTTGCATGGGGATATAATTACTTTGTATAAATACATTAATGGGACATACTATCAACTAGCTGGGTGGAGGCACACTCAAACATCCCTTCAGCATTAGAGCAGACATTAGGGGGTGCACCTCAGAATTCACCTGTTTGGACTCCATGAACTTGCTTTAATCGATATCAACGATCTGGGGCATTGTTCACCAATACAGCATGTCCGAGGACACACGAATATACCTTAAGACTGAAAGAAAGGAAGTTTAGTCCACAAGTTTGGAAAGGGGTTTTTCACTGTGAAAATGGTAAAACTAAATAAGTGTCTTCCATTGGTTGTAGTGATGGCAGGCTCAATGGATAGTTGGATGGGGGGGGAAAAGCTGGAAGAGTTTCTAAAAATAAAGAAAGTTGCATGTTGCTGGTATTAATACATAAAGTTGGAGTTGATCCAGGGATATTTCTGATTGCCACTTGGAGTCGAAAAGGAATTTTCTCTGTCACCCAGTGGCAGGCATTCACCAGACTGGGATATCCCTGGGCCAATCAGGAAACGCACGGTATAAAAATCCTTCCCACAGACTCCTTTCCTGTGGCAAATGGAAGCATGGTGAGAAGACTCTTTAGGCTTACCTGCCATTGTGGCTTGTCCAGCAGGATTTCTCTCTCTCTTTCCCTTGAACTGAAGCTTCCATTAAGTTTCAGTGTGTCTTGCCTAGGGAAGAGCCTACGACCGGGCTGTGCAAGCTGGATTTGGGATCCGACTATGATCTGGGGTTCAGCAGCATCAAACATTTCAGGAGTGCTAGAAGCTATTGTTCTTTTTAGCTTGGATACATCCCAGTCCGGTGAATGCCTGCCACTGGGAAGAAAACATGAAATTGTAGAAACATACCGTAATTTCTGTCAACCTCCAATTTCTTGTCAACCTCCAAGCTTTCAATGTCTTATCAGGGACTTCCATATTGGTGTGGAAACAACTGTATAGAAAACACGTTGCACATAGAGACAGTGATTACTGGGGTCAGGAGGTTTGACAATAGGTGCACATGCTCACAAAGTTTATTGAAGTCTACAAGAGCCGTGAGTTGTTTCTGGCAATAACATAATAACAAACCCCCCATAAAACAAAAGATCAACTTAATAGAGAAGAATCTTACAATGTATATATCTGTTGTATTCAGTTAGATCAACTGGACTTAAAGTTTAGTTCTTGAAGTTCAGAATGAGACAGATTCAGTACAAGAATCTGTTGGCAATTATGTACCCTGAATAGAGGTGTGGTGGGGTTCGACACTAACTTACTGTCGACACTAACTTTCTGTAATGCTGTTTTGATGCCTTACCCTGGGTGTTCCTATAACAACGAAACGTCTTCAAGAACTAAACATTAAGTTCAGTTGATCTAACTGAATACAACAGATATAACATGACCTGGATGAATGAGAACCTCCACAAGCATACTTATAATGTATAGGCGTTCTGACGAGAAAAAGGCTTAAGTTTAGTCTACAATACATATAATTAGTGTAACTACTGAACTCTATTCCCCTAAATGTAACCTCAATAAGTGATAAGCATCCATGGACATATTAAATAAAGTAGTGATCTGTTTAGCATACAGCTACTAAAGCTAGAAAATTCCTACTCCATGTGACTTTAACATTTTATTTCACAGATGCAAGTGAAAATAGCAAAAAAAAATGAAATAGGGAAATTCCTTCTAACTATAGACATATGGTTATCTAACTTCCCCTTTTTACAGTCTGTAAACCAAAACAAGAAAACAAAACCCACAGAAAGGAATTTACCCGCCGCTGAAGTCTGGAAATAAATAGTATCTTGACTACAAACCACCTAAATAGGGGAAATTCCCAGTATCCTGTGACTATGGCACATGAATATCAACATGTTTAACTGACAACACACTTATTAATTGCCTCACCGGTATTTGGGTCAATGTGGTAATAAGGTGTACGTGCAGATATCTGCTCCAAAACAAAGACCAGCAAAAACCTGCCCCTTTATTAAATACTCATGGAACTTCCAAAGTAAATGTAAGTTATGTGAAGTTTGAATTAACATCCACTATCCTGTCAAATACACTAATCTTTGCAGCCATAAGGGGTTAGCATGGGTTCAATATACCGTAAGGCTTTAAAAATAATAAAATAAGGCTTTAGTGGTTACTGCAACAGATTCAAAATGTAACCAACCATTTTAAGTTGGGAATAGCGGGACATTTTAATGTAACATTTTTAGTCAGGGCTACTTCTTCTTTGAGGCAGAGTGAGACAGTTGTCTCAGGAAGCACTTCTGTGGTAAAGGCAGAGGGGGAAAAAAAACTATCCCTTTAAAATAAAAATAGTGCCGGGAGCCTGTTTCCCTGCAGAGCTGCAGGAAGTCCCCGGGATGTCAGAGGACTTCCCCTGATGCTGGGGGGCCTCCCCTGGTATTCCCACAAACAGCCCTGGTGGTCTAGTTAAGGAAGTGAACTTGCGATCAGCACAGATCGCAAGTTCACTACCTGCTATAGGTAGTAAACTTACAGGTGATCTTTGCCAATGGAGAAAAAAATACTTTAATGGAAAGGGCTTTCCAGAAAGTGATTTTTCCTATCAGATTTCGACTTCGAAAACCGGTAATCATTCCCGAATTCCAACTTTGTTATAATTCTTAAAGGTGATCAGCAGATCATCTTTGGGAATGATTTAAAAAAAAAAACCACAAGTGAAACAATTTTACAAAAAAATCTTAAAGTGATACACACTTTTATTTTACAATAAAATTATGAAAACTGCCCTTTTCCAAGCTGCACAAAAATGCAGGAATAATCAAAGTAAACGCAGATAAGACGTCCACCGATTTCAAGGGAAACTGAAGCCTCACTTTACATTTCACCTGACAGAAACGCAGGGTAAAGAACCGGCTCCAAAAATTCTCATAAAACCAATACTAAAATATTTAGCGAAGGATTGTGTGAGGAATGGGCACTTATTTTACCATTTTGTGTAGGGAATCTCTAGTAAAGTTTGACTTCACTCTCAACCAGAAGTCCCTTTGAATTCAACCACACTCACAACCAGAAGTACTGCCTACAATCAGAAGCCACACGATAAGTGCGCCACCTAATAGATGCTCTTTTTTTACAAGGTTTGACTCGGGTGCCAAAAACCCTTGAAGTTCCCCTGTTTTTGGTGTGCATATTGCACAACCAGGCACCTGCTGGGGTGGCAAAAGTGGCACCCTGGGCAGATACCTGCCCCGTCCTTGGTCTGCCAAGAACAAGCCCACAGACCACCCGTAGCTTCACCCACTCACTGGATTCTGTGGGCCACAACTAGTTCTGGATGGGCCAAAGGTTGGGCATCGCTGCCATATTGCATCACCCTGCTAATCTTTGAAAGTTGCGGATACTTGGAAACTAAGGTGCATGATGTTTGCAAGTATTGGCTCCCTATAATTCAAATAGAGGGAGCTGATACGATTGCAGTGTGTATGTTCACTTGCCTGACTTAATCCCCATAGAGTATGGGAGGTTAGTTGAGCAAGTGAACAGGTATGTGCCTGCTGTCGCAAATTATAAAGAGATTCCAACACATGTATGGGCTGTCTGGGTGAGGATTTTTATTTTTCTATTGTGTTCGCAGTGGAAGATTTTAGGCTCCATTAAGTTCACCTCATCTTATTTTATGTTTTATAGCTACTCACACTGTCATTTATAGCTAAAGATCCTCAAATATGTGGACACTTAAGCTGGGCACACATGTTCCAATCCTTCCTCCTGACCGACGGTTAGAGGTTTCCATCTGGTCAGCCAGGAGGAAAGACTATATCGGCCATGGCAAAAGCAGCTGCGTCACAACCGCAGTAAGACAACATACCATTTTATTGAACAAAAAAAAAGAAAACATAAAAATAATTTAGCCCAACCGACACACTGAAAAGTCGGTCATTTGGGCCTAATTATTGTGTAGTGTGTAACCAGCTTCACACAGTTTTCATGGAATTGAAATGAAACAAATGATATACTGTTGAAGTGCAGACATTTGTCTGTAATTAAATGGGTTAAACAAAAATATTGTTTAATAATTACACAATTCCCTCATTTCAGGTAATCAAATAATTGGGCAAATTAATAAAGTTGAAAATAACATGTTTATCTTTTTTTTTTTTTATTAAATCTCCATATGGAGGAATGTTTTATTAGTGAATTGAACAGAACACCGGTATATGTTACAACATTGCTTATTTGTGTTACAAGAAAATTTGAATAAAAGATTTCTGTCGTTTGTTACAGTTATGAGAGTATTGTATATTCAACATAGGGTTATTTTATACAGTATCTAATTACATTTGATGGGTTTAGAACTATAACTTAACATTAAACTTTAAGTATCACATCTGAAGAAAGGGAGGCAAAGTTTAAAGTAATACAGAGTTGGGTGGGCTGGTGTGGATACATTTGTACATTTCTAGAAAAAGATTGCCCCTATCGGCGTGGGAGGGAGTTCAGTCGTCACAAGAGTGAACGGATTCTTCCCACCTTCCCCATATTTTTGCATATTTAGTAGGGCAATTCCTGTGGGTGTACAACGATTTTTTAAATGGTAGGGCAGCATTGATGGATATTTCCATGAATTAATCTGGGGTATAACTGATTGTATCCATGTGCGGGCTATTTGTTTATTTGCCTGAAAGAATGTTTCCATCGGGAAAATTTTATGGTATTTATCAATAGGTAAGTGGTTTAGGATACCCATGTGGTCATGGAGGAACTGGGTGATCTGTTTCCAGTATCCCTGTATCTGTGGACAAGACCAAATAAGGTGATAGAATGTGCCAGTGGCTAATTGACAATTCAGGCATAGCACTTCCCATGGAGGTGGGAAGTGCTGCTGATTCAAATAGAATTTCACTGGTAGCCCTTCTGTGCCAGAGGTTTTGTTCCTGTTGAGAAGTGAGACTGCTTGCTGGATTTCTATTTTAGAAATGGGGGATTCAAGAGATTGTTGTTGTTGTGGGGTTAACTGCGGGAAATCTGTGTGGGCTAGGTATTCGTCTATGGTGGTTTGCTGGTGGTGAAGAGTGATAGAGTATAGTTAACGATAGTAGGATGCAAATTGTTCAGTGACTTCTTGGGGAGTTATAATCGGGGGGGGGGGGGGGGGGGGGGGGTGGGGGGGAATAAGGGGGGGGGGGGGGGGGTTGGGGGGGTTAAGGGTAATTACAGTTGGGGGGGGGTGTTCGTGGTTGGCTATGTAAGCCAGTAGTTTTCCACATTTCTCACCCTGGTCATAATAGCTTTGTTTTTAGAGTTGGAGTTTCTTATTGGCTTTTTCTACGAGTAATTGATCCATTATTCTGGTTTGCATATTTAGGGCTTGGGCTTGTCCTGGAGTGGGGTTTGCTTGATATTCAGAGGATATTTTATTTAGGTTTTGTTTTTGGCAGCAGCTGAACGTCTTTTTATTTGGTTGATTTCTGATGTGAGGATCAAATGGGCATGTGTTTAAAGCTTTCCCAGACAGTGAGAATGTCCGTGGTACCTGAGTTGTGGAGGAAAAATTCATCCCATTGGGCAGAGAGGTCCCTCTCCTCCCGGGATCAATTTCAACCACAATGGGTTAAGTTTCCAATTTGGGGGGGTGGGGATATACCCCAGCTTAGCTTTGTGCTGCAGGGTGCGTGGTCGGATAGGATTCTTGTTAGGTATTAAGCCTGCAGAAGTATGGGAGTGAGTGATTTACTTACAGTATTAGGATCATGTCTAGCCCCGACATGGTGTGATATGAGGATGAGAAACAGGAATAGTTTATTTGGGTGGGGTGTTGGTGTCGCCAGGAGTCCACTATATTGCCATGAGGCGGCAAACCTGGTGAAAGGGTTAGCAGGGGGCTGGTGTCCAGTTTTGTGGGTGATGCCTGTCTAATGAATGGGTTAATGACAGTGTTGAAGTCTCCCATCCATATTGTTCTCTGGGAAGTTTGCTAGGCATTGTATTCCCTTTTGTATTGCTGACATTGAAATCAGAGGGGGGGTGTAATAAGCTAGTACAGTCATTGGTCTATTTTGGACTTTAGCATAGATAAAAACATATGAACCCTGTCGATCCAGTTCCAACTCCAATAGCTACAAGTGTAGTGTCTTGGCCACCAAGACAGCCACGCCCCTTGATATAGAAGTGTGGGAGGCTTGGTACACCCATCCTACCCATGGTGGTTTCAGGCCCCCTAGTTGGTGGTTTAGTAGGTGGGTTTCTGTGAGAACCGTAATATCTGGTTGCAGTTTTTTATGATGTTGCATTATAGCGGTACGTTTAGGTTTGTCCTGCAGGCCCCTAACGTTCCAGGTAAGACAATGCAAGGGGTGTCATATCTGTATGTGTTGGAACTGAATCGAGCAGGTGAACAATTCCACATCATTATATTACATTGCATATTAAATACAGTAAATACTTTACTGGTACAAATGGTTCAAGGGCAATGCCCTTGGGCGTCCGTAGTCTAGTCCATATGCTGGTTCTACGCCCGCTGCTTAATAAGTAATTATTGAGGGGGAGATAGGATTGGTAAAATGGGTAGTTGTCCTTTGCTCCAGCTAACGTGCAGTTCTGCATGTCTGGTTATGTTCTATATCTGTGGTTTCAGTCAGATATATAATCTGGTGCATATTGTGTCAGGAGCAATTGGAAAGGCATATAAGTGTGTTATAGTACATCAAGGGAAGCAGTGTGTATTGTGGGTCATCATTGGAGAATTTTTACCTTGTTATCCGGTTGTAATTTTCTAGGCCTTGGGACTTACAGTTTTGATGAGATGTTATGCTGTTCAATTTGAGGGTTAGTGTTCCGGGGGAGCTGCATTGTTAGGGCGGTGATGGTCCCGGGGATTCAGCCATTGCAGGGCCTCCTCTGGGGTGGAGAAAAAGTGGGCGTGTGTACCGTCCATCACCTTCAGGCGAGCCGGGTACAGCATGGTGTATATGAGTTGGAGGTGTCGTAGGCAACGTTTAATGTTGGTAAATTTGGCCCTTTGTTTCTGGATTTCTGTTGAGAAGTCTGGGTATGCTGCAATGGTTGTATTTTGAAATTGGAGGTTGCTGTACTCTCTGAATAGGTGCAGTACAGTATCTCTGTCTCGATAATTCAAGAACTTAGATAAAGGTTCTTGGAGGGGCACCTGGTGGTGGTGGTCGTGGGGTAGTGCGGTGGGCTTTTTCAACTGAAAACATAGTCGTAAATTTTTCTTTACCTTATGTGGTGAGCAAAAGTTCCTCCAGAAAGCATGATGGGTCGGGGCCCTCGGATTTTTCCGGTAGCCCTACAAGTCTAACGTTGTTTCGCCATTGGCGGTTTTCCAGGTCGTCTTGACGTAACAAGAGGAAGCGTATTGAGGCCCCATGTTGTTCGGCGGGTTGCTGCAGGGGTGGTAGGCAGTCCTCGATGTGGTCAGGCAGGACTCCATCTCTGTTACTCTGGACCTCAGGTTTTGTAGGTCTTGGCGTAAAAGAGAGATATGTTTTCATCTCGTCCAATTTTGTTGTGAGGGTTAATTGGCATGTGGTGATAGCTTCTAGGAGCTTTTTTCGGCTGTTGTTTGTGATAGTGTTGAGTCACTCTGTACCGAGGCCTCTGCTGTTGCGGCCTGTCCGCCTTTGCTTTTGTCGTGGTGGCAGAAGTGCTCCAATTTGGCTGCTGTGTCCTTCTTTGGTGGTGACATGTTTTGTCAGTAGGGTTGACAAAAGGCTGTGTGTCAGATCTTTCTACCCAGAGTTCAGAATTCTGAATTGAGAAAGCCAGTCGGATGAATAGCGAAACGTCTTCAAGAAATAAACTTCAAGTCCAGTTGATCTAATTGAATACAACAGATATAGTCAATTGTCCAATTACTTTTGGTCCCTTTAAAAAGAGGGATGCACATATTAAAGAGCTGTAATTCTTAAACTCTTCATTCAGTTAACAGGTAAAATAATAAATTGTGCGTGTAGGCATAGCTGTATGTTTTAACTCCAAATTTGACTGAATAAATTATTGCAAATTAGCCCTCTCACCAAACTAGTTTACACTTGATGACTAGAGAAAGTATACCAATCCAAAGAGGTTGGATTGATTCTATTTTCATATTTAAACGTTTATTTCTGATTATGTTGATTATACTAAGTTTTTATTATGTTTCAAATTTTTTGTTTATGTTTCTGGTGCGTCCGTGCGTTCTGGTCCAATTCCATACCAAGCCTAACAAACTTATAAACACTTTGCAAACAAAATATTATAACTACAGACCACATATAAAATCAACTAAACAAACTAAGAAAAAGAAATCCAGAATTAAACAACTAACCCAAGAAAGTGCTAAAAAACCATGGTAATTAAAATACAATTATTTAACGTTAGAGGTCTAAATTCTCCCCAGAGAAGATTCTTACAATGGAAAGAACTACTGGCCAACAAAATAGATATAGCGTGTATTCAAGAAACTCATTTAAAAAAAGAATCAACTCATTTACTTAAACACAAACTATTTCCCCAAATTTTTCATTCATCAACAGACAAAAAGAAAAGAGGAGTCACAATAGCTATCAAAAATTCAATAGCCTTTGATCTACATGAGGCCAAGATAGATCCTAATGGAAGATACATAATTCTCCTTTGCTCCATTAATAACCAGAAAGTAGTAATCACCAACATATATGCACCAAACCAAAAACAGACAAAATTCATATTGAAAACCATATCCAAAATAAAAGAATATCACCAGAAACATAATTATATGTGGGGACTTTAATCAAGTAATTAACCCAGAATTAGACACAACAAGCACCTTAACAAAAGAAAACAAAACATATGTAAATTTTCTAAAAACGGAAGACTTGAGAACGTGTAACCCAACAGTAAGAGACTATACATACTTCTCACAATCATATAATGTGTACTCCAGACTGGATTATTTCTTGGTAGACAAATGGACTTTACAAAAACTACCCCATATACAAATACTACCAATCACATGGTCAGATCATGCCCAACTATACTACACCTAACAGAAGAATTTGATGTCAACCAACATAAGTTGTGGAGACTCAAACCAACTCTATTATCAAATGAAAACATCAAAAACAAAATTCAATCAGCTATAGAGGAATACTTCCACATAAATGAAAAACCCGAAATCATATACATTTATATTATGGAATGCTTACAAAGCGGTGATTAGAGGAATATGCATACAACAAGCCTCACAACTAAATAAGATAAGAAAACAGGCGAAACTAAACCTACTTCAAAAAATAGAAATTCTATAGAAAATAAACAAAAACCGTCACAACAAACCTCTAAAGAACTAAAAGAAAGATTACATTCCCTCAATATGTATTACTACGAAAGAATACTATGGAGACTTAAAGCCACTTACTATGCTCAAGGCAAAAAAGCAAGCAAAAACCTAGCTGAAAGATTAAAATTTAGAGCAAAATTATTAACCCAAAACTAATAGCTGACCAATTCAGCATCTACTACTCAAAATTATATAACCTCAACAAATCCAAAGAAACAGTACAACCGAATGAAGAAATAATAAAGAAATTCCTAGACTCCATTAAATTACCAACAATAACCCCGGAACAGTGTGAATACCTAGATAAACCAATATCACAAGACGAAATAACTAAAGCAATAAAATCATCAAAACTCAATAAGTCTCCAGGAGAGGATGGTTTTACGAACAAATATTACAAAACATTTTCAAAATACCTTAGCCCACATCTACAAAAGGTATTCAATCTTGCAATAGAAGAACAATCATTTCCTCAAGAAATGCTAAAAGCCATAATAGTGCCTCTTCCAAAACAGGGAAAAGACACCTTAACAATAGGGAATTACAGACCAATATCCCTTCTGAACTGTGACCTTAAAATCTACTCTAAAATCCTGGCAGAAAGACTCAAAATCATTTTACCACAGTTAATCCACCAAGATCAAGTGGGCTTCATTAAAAATAGACAGTCAATAGATAATGCAAGAAGAATTATCGATCTGATAGATTGGTCAAACCAAAAAAACATCACATCTCTCTTTATAACCCTAGACGCAGAGAAGGCCTTTGATCGCTTAAACTGGATATACCTAAACAAAACCCTAGACAATTTTGGAATTAGAAACAACTTCAAAAAAGCAATTATGGCACTATACACCAAACCCTCAGCAACAGTCTTTTTCTCCAACATGCTATCTATACCATTCAATATAACCAACGGAACCAGACAGGGATGTCCAACATCTCCTTTAATATTCGCCTTAGCGATTGAACCTCTATCTGAAACTATCCGTTCAGACAATAGTATCACTGGAATTAAAATAGGTGATACTTCACACAAAATCGCACTCTTTGCGGACGATGTAATTCTGGTAATAACCAACCCAACTATCTCCTTAATACATATTCAAAATCATATTGCACAGTTCAGCAATGTGTTATACTATAAAATCAACCAAAAGAAATCACAAGTTTTGGGAAACAACTTATCTGGAGCACTGAAAATCTTCTTATCAATTAAATACAGATTCTCATGGGAAACAAAAGAAATAACTTACCTGGAAATCAAGATATCCTCTGATCTTAAAGAATTATTTCAATTAAATTTCACTCCACTAATGGAAAAACAACAAACCAAAACATGGAAACCATTAATGCTATCTATGACAGACAGAATAAACGCATCCAAGGTGATGATTCTACCACAATACCTATATTTGTTCAGATCAATCCCAATCATGATACCAAATTCCTTCTTTATCAGAGCTCAGAAAAATATCACTAGATTTATTTGGGGACAAATCAGAGCCAGAATAAACAATAATATAATGGCCAAACCACGTAAAATGGGAGGTATGGCAGTATCCATTCTGAAAGATTATTATCAGGCAACACTACTAGATCAGACCAGATACTGGTGGAACAGCGATGCCAACACAAAACTATGGTGCAATATTGAAAAATATATGTGCCAATGCAAAAATTTTCCAAAAGCTATGGGAGCAATCCTATTAGGAGACAAATCTATAAACTACTCATTTATCTTACCTAATGCAACAATAAACAATTGGAGAAATATCCAAAAAAACCAAACTCTATTATATCCTTTATACGATTATATCCCTATCGAAAGTCTGGAACTACTGATCCCTTACTTCCGAACCAACTGGAATGAAAACATACTAAAAGTGATAGACCAGCTATATAAATATGGAAATATAATCCCTTTCAACACATTGCAAAAACAATATCATCTAAAATCCAAAGACTATTACAAACATATGCAAGCAATTTCCTTAATATCTAAATCTAAATGGAAAATGTCATCTGAATCCACAGAACTACAATTTATAACTTTTAATATTCCACCTAAAGGAATCACAACCTTTTACTCCATGATAAATAGTAAAGATACCATGACCAAATTGAAACCATTTTTAAAATGGGAGGAGGAATTGGGAAAAGTCTTTTCAATAGAGCAATGGTCCGAAGCTGCAATAATACCATTTAAAATCTCCAGATGCTCACAACATTGGGAAATAGCAAAAAAACTCTCATTAAGATACTATAGAACCCTGACAATGATGGCCAAATGGAACTCCCAATACTCACCTTTATGCTGGAGATGCGGATCTTCTCAAGGAACTCTCTCACACATATTCTGGTCCTGCAATAAAATGAAGAAAACATGGCTCAAAATACAACATTTCTTATCATCATTATTTCAAAAACACATCACGTTAACCCCAGAATTGGTTCTACTATTTCTAGATCTCAACTTTTATCCGAACAATCAAAGAACCATCATTTTTCACGTAATAATTATCACACTACAATTCATAACAAGAAACTGGTGTACCACAAAACGACCCAATCTAACCATAATTCTAAAAAGCCTCAACTTAAATATGTACTATGAAAAACAATATGCAATAACACAATCTAAATTTGTACAATTCTACAAACAATGGGAATATTGGTACACGGACCAGAGATCAAGGAATCAAACCAGTCAAAACTGAAACCTATAATTAGTGAAGGGTGTGGGGGAGGACCAGGATGTTCGGTACGCACACGTGTTTTTGTTTTATATTATGTATTTTGTACATATATATATCTTTGTTTTGATATTACTATTATTATTATTTTTGTTTAGTTTCATATTTCAATATTACAGTCATATGAGGCATGAATATGACAAAATTAGAAAATATGTCAATAAAAATTGAATGATTATAAAAAAAAATTATTGCAAATCATGTTTTTATTGTTTATCATTTAATATTGTTAAATTACATTTTCTTTATTATATACTGTTTAAAAATATATAAAATGTTTAACCCCTGATAAAACGATTTAGCACACACTCAGTACCCTCCAGAGCCCCTATATTTGTAATACTTATCTTTCTCCCTAGTTAGCCTGAGCGAAATCTTACCTTGAAGTTCGCAGGTCCTTTGCATGATAGTCAAAGTTGGCAGGTCCTTTGGATGATAGTCATGATCATGGCCAATGACTTGCAATAGCTATATGAGCTTACAAAGTTGTAAGGCTGAAGCCCCACTACAACACACCAGAATTGCTCATGCATCGAGCACGTTATTGCGATTCTGGTGCGATTGTGCACATGCAATTTCTCTATTCTCTATTATAGAAATGCATGTGTTTGCACAAAAAAATGGTGATTTCGTGTATTACCGAAATGGATGCACAATCACACGTGCATCGGAAATCACAGGAATTTTTGTGTCCCCACAAAATTGTGTACGCAAATGGGTGAAAAATGCATTTGTGGGGCCTAGTCCTAAAGAAAGTGGAAAAGTGAGGCAAGGGACTGGAGGACTAAAAGGTAAGTATTGAGTGACGTTGAGAAAGGTAAGTATTGCGAAAATGGGTCTTTTGAGGGGTACTTCTTGTATGTTAAAGGGCAACTAAAGCCACAGAACAAAACTGAACCAGAGGTCAGGACACCTTGATACCAGTAATCTGTGTCTTACCTCTCATTTTGATACAGGCGCTGGGAAATTTACCTAAATAACATATGGTTTGTGCTTTACTTCTCAGCATTCTAGTATCACACAGTTTGGTCAATGACCATTATGTTCTGCACATGCTCAGTCCTTAGCTATGGCAGAAACTTGTTACAGTTGGTCACACCCATTAATAATATCTAGCCAATCCTTTTACAGGACAGATAAAGCAAGGAAGCATGTGACTGAGGTCAGGAGGTGTGGTCTGACACTGCACATACACACAGATACTACATCCAGTTCTTAACAGGCTTACATTTACTTTAGTACAATTTACTGAAGTGGGATTTTATAGCTTATTGGTGTTTTTAGGGGGGTTGTTTTCAGATTCTGGAATATAAAAAATTGGGTTTAGTTCTCCTTTAAATATGTAGTAGTGGGGTAAACATGCCCTTTAATATAGCCACATGCTTTGAAAAATAAAAAACAATATTGTGCGGTTCCTTTTTTCACACTAGCAAGGTAATGCCAGGCACAGAAGCCTGTGCTGTACATACATTAATTGGAGTTACATACCAAACTACTGCACTTAAAGCATTACAAATGTTAAATGAACAGTCTGTGAAATAATATGATCTTACATATTGGAATAATACATTGGAATGGTTCGGAAAGGTTATTCACAAAATGGGGAAGTTGGTTATGCTTTTACACTGAACATTTGGACACATCCTTTTTTTGGTAAGTTCAGTATAGATTCAGCTGAAACAGGAAGGTTTTTACAGTTATGAATGTTAAGTAACAACATTGATTACATGTAACCGGAAATCAAATAACAGGAACTTAAAGTTTAGAAAGGTTTAGGTGCTAGAATGGAATATTGCATTTATCACTTGATCCACCAATTCAAACTTCACTGAGCTGAAAATTCCTCCTACAGCATATAGAGTACAGCACTGAGCAATCACTTGCTCACTTTTAGTTCGACTGATTGTCAGCAGCATTTAACTTAAATCTACAATCAGATCCTCTGCCAACATCCCAGAAACGCTAAAGAGCAGAATAATGACCGATTCATACATCAGGCATGTTCAGCTGCTCGGGTTTGAGAAAAGATACTTGCCTAGCCAGCATTATGTAAGTATTATGTTACTTTTTGCAGCATGTTTGAAAAAACAACAAATTTTTACCACTGAAATCCATGTAAGTGTTCCCACTATGTGTGTTATTGCAATACACTGCTGCACACATTTTTAACCATAAAAGTGTGTTTTTTACAAACTGTAAATACACAGTAAAATACACATTGCTTGCTTTATGCTGTGTCTTTGTGTTGTGTAGTGCGTAGAGCCCGTATTGTACTTTTAAAGCCGTTTGTGATTGGATTCTAAGGGCTTATTCACACCGGACACATTTCTTATGCTTTTTTTCTGCAAGGTCTAGAAATTATATATTAGCGTTCGTATTAACTTGTTTTGTTGTCGTTTCTGTGCATTAATGCACTGTGTTTCTTCCCTTGAAATATTAGGAATTGCAAATGCAAGTTTGTATTTTGTGCACATTTGCAATTTGTAGTGTGAGTGAAGGACTTAGCTGTAATAATTTAATAAAGTTTATCTAAATATTAAAACAAATGAATTACAATCCCATATACATACAGAAATACACAACTTTATCCTAGTTTTTTGTAACATTGAAATTAAATGTAAACAACATCTATGTATCTATATGCGATCCGTGTGTATATATATATATATATATATATATATATATATATATATATATACATATATATAATTAAAGAGTTTTCATTGAACAGTAAAGATATTCACAGCAGACACACCTGAACTAGATGTTATATATCTATGTAAAGTAACTGGAAAAGGTGTAAGAAGAAACAAAAACATTCATTGCTCTGCGCATTTTATAAACTGTGTGCAAAATATAACTTAATACAAATCTATGGAAAAAACAAGGATATGTGGCTAAAAACTTAATTTTGATTTCAAATATTAAAATAGTATCAAAATATTCATCAAAAATAGTATATATCAAAAGAACCCTTAAAGGATCCCCCACCCCAGATGGTATAACCAGACAGCATGAATACAAGGTCAGAAGTTAACTGAATATTTTGATACTATTTTAATATTTGAAATAAAAATTATGTTTTTAGCCACATATTCTTGCTTTTTCTATAGATTTGTATTAGATTAACATTCTAGGATTGGCTAGCACCTGTGGGGATTCCACTATTTTTCAATTGTAAAATATAACATAATTAGTACAGGAGACAGTGTTTACCGGTACTATCTTTACAAATTCTCTGCCATAAATCATTTATATAAAGTATAAAAAAATAGTCTGATTAAAAAATATATGATAACCTATGAGGTTAAAAAATGGCTGACATTAATTACTACAGTATGGTGATCTGTAGTTTAACAACAGACTTGGCCTTTTGTGGTTCTTCTAATCTGCAGAACACTGTGAATTATATAGTGGATAATCTACCCCCTACTGTAAATTACAAGGAGGAGGAGTTCCGGGACCATATAAAAGCACGAGGCTGCAGGAGGCCGAGGTGTCTTCTAATATCCGTATAATTTTCTGTAGGGGGTACATTATCAATTATAATTCACCCCTTTCCGAGTTTTTTTTTGTCAGACATTCCCTTCCTGTTCTGTGTTAAACAGAAAACACAGTGACCCTCCCCCTTCTTAGCTTCACACATACCTCCCTTTTTGCCTACATAGTAAATCATTCTGGCTTCCCCCTCCTCAACCCCCCCCCCTTTACCTTTAATGCAAGTCAGAGCAGCAGCATCGCGATATTCCAGTTTCCTCCCCACTTTCTGGAAGAATTACTAATTAAATATTCACTTCACTCTCCGCCCCCTTTGATTCCGCACAGAATTTCCTGGCTGAGGATGACTCAGCATGAGGTTGGGCGTGCTGCATATGGACTGCACAGTAACAGGAATGGGGCACCACTTCCTTGTTATAATTGGCGCGCTACTACGTAGTAGCGCGCCTATTATAACAATATTATTTACAGTTGGGTCCCATAGGGATCAATGGGAGGGGTGGATTATAATCATAAGAAACTGTAATACATTTTGTACACCCATGCCTTACTCTCCCAGCCATGCAGGCATTTACATGAAATATGTGTGTCCCTGAAATAAACCATATTGCTAGCACTGGTCTAAATCATTTCCCATGTTTATTCTTCACAAGGTCTACATGTTCATGGTAAAGTGGCAAGATCTCACCGAAAAGCTTGTGTACAGAAAATATACAGAAATCTATGAATTCCATGTGAGTTTACTTTGTCTTTTTAGATTTTATAGACTTTTTTTCTGTTACCACGTACAATGGCCACTTGTAGGTCATTAAGCTACCACTGTAGTGCACAAATTTGCGTTGTACAGTAAAAGTCCAGTAAATTTATTAAGGTTTTTGCAGAAAACAAATTCTCAGGCACTGTTATTCCACACCTGAGATGGTATCATCACTTTAACTAGTAACTAAATAGTAACAAGGCACTATTAGCCTGCAGTGTTGGCAACTGGCTGGTTAGACAGATAGTCTACTGTCTTATGTTGCCTGTAGTTAGCAGTTCTCGAGGAGTTTATGCTAAATTATCTCTTCAGGAATTCCCCACTTCCACATTTGGGACTTTCTGTTTTCTTGTTTGTTTCAGATGGTACAGTTTTTTTGACTGATTATGTAGGCTATTTAGCATGTTGAACTTTTACTTCTAGAAAGCATTAAAAGAGATGTTTCCTATTGAAGCTGGGGACATAAATAAGGAACACAGGACCATACCACATTTGCCAGGTAAAGTTTACATCATGACCAAGTTCCTTTTTCTCCTCTGTCTCTATGACATGATTCCTATGATTATAAACATTTGCTTCTCCCATTCCTCCTTATACTTTATTTTCTTCAGTCTTTTTGACATGATTCTAATAATTATAAATGTTTGATAATATTTCCAACAAATAAGTACCATATTACCAAAATTTGTATTTGTTTACAGAAATAAAATACAACACAATCTATAAGTATAACAAGATTATTACTGTTTTTTCCATGATGTATCCAAAAAAGGCAAGCAAACAGAAGGCAGAAGTATACTGCTACTTCACTATATTTTGCACTAATGGCAGATATTGTAAATATTGATAGAGCAATGTCTCCCACCTTGATTAAAAAAGACCACTCTACCCAAAATAGAATGTTTAGTTTCCGGAAAATATAAAGGGTTTATTGCAAGTTTCTTAAGGGGGTCGATATAATTGATTGGTCGAGTTCTGCCCATCCCCAAAACAAAATTGTATAGCTAGGTCTATGGCCACCATTAGTCCTTAAGTACTGAAGCTTTTTTTTCGTTGCAATGTCCTCTTATTACTTCAACATCTTTAATATGTGGTGTTAACTCCTTTGCATTAGGTCATCTTCAGTGGCCATAAATTCTTCAGCAATAATTATTCATTCACAAGTAACTGATTTTGTTAATCTGCTTTAATTAATGGAATTCTATCAGACAATGAACAAATAAATAAATATATATTTGCCCTAAAATGTGTGAAACTCTCACGTTGCACCAAATACAGGTAAGCTGTTTGGGTTAAAATAAAAGAGAAGTGAAACTTTTATTTTTCTGTAAATGAATGCTAGATAAATAATTTTTCAATCAAACTCAAATATAAACTGTATATGAAGAGGAAGTGCTACTTTGGCATTTAATCTCTTCATACAGTATAAGTACGTGGAAACAGTCACAAACATTTATGGGAGTTGAGTTCCCTAAAAAAGAACAGAATTCTAAAAAAAATGATACCCTACAGAATTATGAGGAGTGTTGTGAGGCTTGGAATACACGGTTGAATAGATCCAAAATGTATGTATATAGCATACGTTGTCACATGGAAGATAAACTAAATATAAAAATGGAAAAAAAATGTGTAAAATATTGTAGGGCAACTCTACTTAAATAGTGAACAGTACAATCCCTTTATTAAACTGTACATTGGGAAGAATCTGCTTTATTCATTAAAAACAGTTAAAAAGACAAATTGTGACTTTACTTACAACCACATGCAGGCAAGCATTGAGGTCTACGGGTCTAATAGCAGCAATAGTGTTTTATAGTCATATATAAAGGCATATTGATCGATAAAACCACAGTTATCAAAGATAATCAAGTATATTATATAAATGTATGTTCCTCTGTCCCTGCAATCTAGCGCACTTAAATTGTATATTTGAAGGATGCTCGCTCAGCATGCTCCTTTCCAAACATGGACCCTGTTCAGTAATGCAAAGTTAACTGCATTGATTGATGTTGAAAATTGCCATTCATTATCTGTTTTATTATTATTGGGGATTTATATAGCACCAACATCTTCCGTATCGCTTTACAATTACATGTATACATTCAGATTAGGCCCTGCCACAAAGAACTTACAATCTAAGCACATTTATTTGACACATACAACTTATCAGTATGTCTTTATGATTGTGGGGGAAACCTGAGTGCCCAGAGGACACTCACACAAGCACGGGGAGAACATACAAACTCCTTGCAGATGTGTCCAAAGGTGGATTCGAACTGGGGACTTCAGTGTTGCAAGGCATGTAATGGTTAGAGGAACTAAAGCAGAATTTGGTGGAATTTCATGCATACTTTTCACTCAGGTATCACAAGCATTAGCCAGAGACATGCTTGCAATGTGACATTTCACTCCCTTAAAGGACATGTTCACATGTCAGTTACCCACCCTTAAACCTAAAACATTTTGCACTTTATTACCTGCATTACTAATCAGATATTTAAGGACAGTTGTCCCCATTCTTGCATGGACCCTTCCTCCATGCAGTCAATTATGGCTGTGTCAACTGCCAATGCCAGACTGCTGTTTAACCTGCTGCCTCCTCTGCACGTGATCAAGCTTATAAAAACTCAGAAAGTGATAGAATGTTTCACCTGCTGCCTCCTCTGCACATGCTCAAGCTTATAAAAGTTCAGAAAGGAATATAACTTATAATTGAATATCTAGTTAAAAATGCATGTAATAAACCTAGAAAATTAGCAGTTGGGGTTGCAAGCAGATAACTGACAAATCATGTTTTAAGGGTGGGCATGCCCTTTAACAGAAAGGCCTAAGTAAATGTTTTTGTTAGGTATATTTTAAGTGCTGACTTAATGTTTAAAGTCTTACAATTAACCTGTTTTCTTTAGCTCCAAAGTGGTTTGATGGCCTCAGGTCCACAGAGAACAGACAGGTCACTCTGTCAGATTACAGTTCATCTTTGCTCAGCCTTCCTCCTAAAATCTCACGCTGTCCTCATGTTCTAAAGTTCTTTCAAGTTAGACCTGAAGACGAAAATCGTGTAGCCAACAGCAAGTAAGTACACTGCTATCTCCTTTGTATTTTCTTAAGGTTCATACACACGTGCATCGTGTGTACGATCGACCAATTCGGCCTATAATCAGCCCCGGGGCCAAGCGCCCGCTTGTTTGGAGATCCGCCCAGCTGATCGGGCAATGGTATCCGAACGAATGGTCAATAAAGTGCCCATATACAGGCTGATTATCAGCCAAAATGGCCTTTCGTGTGCGTCGCGGGTCGGCTCCCACAATCACACGTGTGTACAAACCTTTAGTCTGCTTGTAGACGCAGGAAAGGGTGTTACCCCGTTAGCCAGTCAAAATGTTTACAGGGTAACCCCTTTGAAATAAAAAAAATAACAAAAGTGGTATAAAGGTGATACCTTTATTAGCTAACCAAGAGAATCATAGCAAGCTTTCCGAACATTCTAGTTCCTTTTTCAAGCTGATTATCAGCTTGAAATAGAATGTTCTGAAAGCTTGGTATGATTATCTTAGTTAGCCAATAAAGTTATCACCTTTATACCACTTTTGGTTTCAAAAGGATTACCGTATATACTCGAGTATAAGCCGAGGTTTTTAGGTTTTAAAATAAACCTAAAAACCTTACCTTGGCTTATACTCGAGTCAAGGTCCTTCCTTACCCCGATCGATGTTGCTCAACTCCTAATCTGGCTGCCGCACGCTGGGTAAGTCCTGTGGGTTTGCTGGCTGACATCACTACTCAGCACCGGGCTGTGAGAGGCGCCGAGTAGTGATTTCAGCTGGCAAATCCACAGGACTTACACAGCGTGCGGCTGCCAGATTCAGGGTATCAGCAACATTGATCGCGGTAAGGACCAACTTGCTGGGGGGACTCTCCGGGGAGGGAGGGAAGGGGGCTCTACTTTGCCTTTTAACTGCAGAATTCTCATACAGATGTTTGTAAACTACAACTCCCAGCAACTAAAGCATGCTGGGTGTTGTAGTTTCCAAACATCTGTACGGGAATTCTGCTTTCCATTTAAAGGGCAACTTAAGCCTCAAAACAATAAAGAATAAAAAGTTAAGATTGCAGTAGATTGCCTTCTGATTCTGTATTGTTTTGAGGCTTAAGTCCTTTAAATGGAAAGCAGAATTTCCATACAGATGTTTGGAAACTACAACTCCCAGCATAATTTAGTTGCTGGGAGTTGTAGTTTTCAAACATCTGTATGGGAATTCTGCTGTCCATTTAAAGGGCAACTTAAGCCTCAAACAATACTGAATCAGAAGGCAGTAGTGGTCATATTTCCTAACCTCGACTTATACTCGAGTCAATCAATTTTTCCTACTTTTTTAGGTAAAAGGGTACCTCGGCTTATACTCGGGTCGGCTTATACTCGAGTATATACGGTACCTTGTAAACGTAGTCTGCTTTATTAGCACATGGAAAGGTGCAAACATATGAGAAATTTAGAACGGATTATTTTGCTATACCTCAAATTGGTGTAAGCTGGATCCAAAATGTTATTGGTACATGAAAGCTTTAAGTCAACAGAAGCACGTACCTGTATGCATGATCCAAATGCTTTACTGTAGAAGAGTGCTCAGGACAGTATGTGCTTGCTCTGTACAGTTGATTCACTTAAGCTGTTTTAGCCAGTTTTGTAAATAGGAATCACTGGGCCCCCCAACAAAACTATAATGGGGCCCCTACCAGTATTTCATCCACAGTGGTTTTCTGGGAGGAGGCTAGATCTGTCACATGAAAAATAAGAAGATGGACCCCTTGGCTCCCACCCCCCCATTTGCTCCCATTAATCCCCTGGTAGTTATGCACCTGGTTTCCGCATAGCTTCAATTAAAATAGCTTAAATAATCCTAACAAGCTTCCAGTGATTATTCATATTTTGCTTTAATATGTATTACTGAGCTGTGTTTGCCATACAGTGTGCAACAAACAGTTGCAGTCATGAACATAATTTTTCTCTAGCAATATTCAACTTCTCTTGCAAGGAAAGTTACAGTGACAGTAGGACATACTGAGGAAACTCATAACATTATGTTAGGTTCTTAATTAACTGTAAACTGAGAAGCTCTCTGTATTTGTGGTACAGCACTGTACAAATGTATCATAAAAATTCTAAGGGTATTTTTGTGTCACACTATGGATTTAGGGATGGTCAGATTCTAGGTATTTTGGCCCTTCTATTAAGCCCCCTCGATAAGCTTTACAGACCAGATCTATATTACTCTAGTTACATATCTATATTCAGGTTACACATGCAGTGAACCTTTATTATGTTCAGGGAAACTAACACCGTCACATTGTTAGAATGGATTTTGTCATTTTGAATGTGCAAAGTTTAGCAGGGTGTGCAGCAAATAGTTTTTTTTGTACAGAAAACATTTAAGGCATGCAAATTAACTCTACTTATTTTAAATTTGTAGTGGTCGCAAGCCAGAAACTTTTTTGCTGAAGGAGGACAGTTCAAAAAAAAATGTGTCAGGTAAGTTTAGATTTAGTTCTGTTCTGTAAGCTTTTACACAAATTGCAAAGGTGTGGGCATATTTAGAAAATTAGGTAGGAGGAAAAATATTATACTTAGCACAAACAATGTTAATCTGTGTATAAACATAGCTAATAAATGACAAATTACTGAGATGGATATTATTCATATATATAATTGATATAATAATATACTAAGCACAATGTAAATCTGTGTATAAACATAGCCAATAAATGACAAGTTACTGAGATGGATATTATTCATATATATATAATATTATACTAAGCACAAACAATGTTAATCTGTGTATAAATGTATAAACATAGCCAATAAATGACAGATTACTGAGATGGATATTTATTCCCTATTCTATGGAGTTGGAAGCGGCTTACAGGGAAATGGCTCAAATTCACACTTCTCAAAATGATATTGGGGTAGCGAGGGTGTTCTAGTGGTTTTTGCAGGGCCTGCTGGGTTTCTGGTAGTTTTTGGAAACTGCAATGGATATCCAAAGCAAAACTCTTTGTGTTAAATTTAGAAATTTTATGTTGCACAAAATATAATGCTTCAATGGAGGCTCAATGGAGGCATAAGAAACCACGCTACTGCTTACCTTATCAATGCATTACCAGCGTGTACTGATAACTGCATTTGTGTTACGAACATGCAGGAACAATATTACATCAACACCTTTGTTTGAATCACACATGGTTTGTTTATATGAGTGGGTGACAATAATGATGATCAGTATAAAGTTTATCCATTACAACCTGGTTCAGTCTTGCAAAGCTCTGAATGTGGCCTTGGTGAAATACTGTATATACAAGTATAAACTGACCCGAGTATAAACCGAGACACCAACTTTTACCTTTAAAAAGGAGTAAAAGTTATTGACTTGAGTATAAACAGAGGGTAGAAAATAGCACCACAACTGCCTTCTGATTCTGTATTGTTTTGAGGCTTTAGTTGCCCTTTAAATGGACAGCAGAATTCCCATACAGTAGTCCCATACAGTAATAGCCAAATGCAGTATGGCTATTACTGTATGGGACTACTTTATGGGACTTCTGCTGTCCATTAAAGGGCAACTAAAGCCTCAAAACAATACAGCATTCTGTAGTTGCCCTTTAAATGGACAGCAGAAGTCCCATACAGTAATAGCCATGCTGTATTTGGCTATTACTGTATGGGAATTCTTCTGTGCATTTAAAAGGCATGCTTTAGTTGCTGGGAGTTGTAGTTTCCAAACATCTGCAGTGGCAAGGAATTGCCACTGCAGGAATTAGTGTACTTTCCCTCACCTTGTGAGACTCCCCAGAGTTGCCTTCTCCTACCTGCTCCAGTTCCCCTGCTCTGGATACTCTTCTCTGCTCTGACGACAGCGTGCTCCGCATTCCTCTGCTGGCTAACGTCACTACTCGGCACCGGCCGGCACCGAATAGTGACGTCAGCCAGCAGAGGATGTGGAGCGTGCGGCAGCCGGAACAGGTAAGTCTTTGACTCGAGCATAAACCGAGTTTCAATTTTCAGGCTATTTTTTAGCCTGAAAATCTTGGTTTATACTCGAGTATATAAGTTATGCAAGTCTGTGTCAAAAAAAGAGCTGCAAATCAAAAAAACTACCTTTTGAAAATGTTATTTACAACATTGGCCAATGTTAACAATTTATTATTTTGATGGAATTAAATGCCCTTTATTCTGTCAGATATAACAGGTCCAATAATACTGCAGTCATACAGAGCGATCGCTGACTATGACAAGAATTCTAAAAGTGAACTGACAGTGAAAACTGGAGACGTAGTGGATGTAGTAGAGAAGAATGAAAATGGTACAGTGGATAATGACATTTTGTTCTATTTATTGTAATCTAAAAAATTCAATAATCTAAAGTAAACTTTTTAGTTTTTTAAGCTTAAAAAATAGGTTTCACATGATAGAAAGGTTACACAATTTCTATGGTTTTGTTTGGTAGTGCAGTCTTGCAGAACTCAGGACATTAGCTCATAATAGTTATTTTAGCAATATACTGTACCTGCTCATTGGTTATGCAATTTTATATTTTGGGAAATTGGTGTATCTGTACCAAGAGTCAAAAGTATACAGCCACCAACATCACTACTCAAATGTTTACTAACTAGAACAATTCTTAAAGGGCAATTATCGCCCTGAACCTGCCCCCTCAACCCACTCCCCTGTTGATAGTACCCAGAGTGAGGGCCTAAACCTTCTTGCTCCAAAGCCGACTTCTGAAAGCCAGCTCCCCCTTCAATTCCTTGTATTTAACCAACAGGAAGAAGCACTCTTCAAGGAGTGCATCTTCCTATTGGTTGACCCTGGGGTGGTTTAGGTCCCCACCCAGGATACTATTAACTGAGGGTATGGGTTGGGGGAGGAGGGTATAATTGCCCATTAAGCAATGTAAATGGCCATTCAGTGTGACTGCACCCATGTGTAGGCATGTGTAATTGGTTGTGTACTTGTTTAGTGAACTGCGGAGGGTAGGTATTTTTTGGTGGGGTTTGGGGATGCTGGGTTTTGTATGGAAGGGTTAACCTTGATGGACTGTTTTATCAACCCTATGTAAATACAGCTTTATGCAGTTTATTTACTGTTTTCCCGTCTGTGTGCCAGGCTGGTGGTTCTGTCAGCTGAGAAACAAACGTGGATGGGTACCTAGTGCTTTTCTTGAACCTTTGGATGGCCCTGATGAGTCTGAAGAGCAAGATCCAAATTATGAGGGTAAATTTAAATTTGAATGTCCTATTGGTCAGTAACAGCATATCAACCAGTCCAAAGATCCTTATTAGAGGTGGCTGAACTCACTGAAATCGGACCCATTGAAGTCAATGGGTGTTAAAAAAAATCCGAAAGTTCTGCCTAAAATCAAGGTATAAATAGCAATGGTAACTTACTGTAAATGGCTCGGGACCTGGGAAATGGTCTGGGGAACACTTATCAATGCTAAATAAACGCTGTCCAGTGCCAGAAACTTCCTGCTTTCTGTTTTGGCATTCCGCATAGTATTTTCAAATTTTTCAAAAATTTCTATAAATTTAGAATTTACAAAACCGAAAATGTAAGAAATTTGGAAAATCTTTGAAAATAGTTCCGAGGTTCAGAAAAATCCGAAAAGTCAAAGTTCCGGTGGATACGTAAAATCTGCTTCGGAACTGGTTTCGGGTCCATCTCTAATCCTTATATGGTCTCCAGAAAATAGATATGGACGGTGAGCAAATGCCTTCCTGGCATATCCCCCTACTCACCTAAATGATTTGTATCTACAACCCCCTCTCATATATTGTGTTATACACAGAAATACAGCTGACAATGAAATGGCATTTAATTTTTTTTCATGTCTACATATGGCCCCAAATTACTGTATAACAAGACTTAAGGGAACATGGGCCAAAGCAATACCTATAGTTTTCATTTACTGTATTTTAGTTCATGTAGAGAAAAGGCATGTTTAATCCAGTCATCCAGCAGTAGTAGACAGATAATAGCCAAGGCTGCAGATGTGAGACCACTGAAGTAAATAGTGAAGAAATGTAGAAATCTTTGCTTTTTCCAATTATTTATAACCAAAATATCTATCAAACCTAATTTTTAGGTGAACTACATATCACCACCAAAGAGTATTCAGCAGATATGGAGGATGAGTTGAGCCTTAAGGAAGGAGAAAGTGTTGAGGTCATCCACAAGTTGCTTGATGGTTGGTGGGTTGTCAGGTATGTTAACAGTGTTGCAAAGATTTACATTTTACGTCTTACATTTTTTGCATTTTTGTTGTATAAACTAACCAGGCACATTGATTTAATCACTACAAAAACAATTGTAACCCTTATTACTGATTTAAAGATTGTACTTTTTCCCCCCTTAACCTTCGCATTATTTTATTGAAACAGAAGAGGCAGCATTACTGGATATTTCCCTGCCATGTATTTGCAAAAATCCGGGGAAAAGGCTCTTACAAACGGGAACCCATCAAATAGAAAAGCTTTGCCCCCACGAAGGTGAGAACTTGCAACAACTGTGCTTTTTTATAGAATTAAGCCCCGTAAATGTATAGCATGGATGATATCAGGTTTCTGTTCTGATAAAATAGATCATATTGTAGGTATGCAATTATTTTCTTATGTCACTGAATATATTTTGCAGAACTTTACAATTGTTTTCCCTCAAACATAATAGCATAGTAATGGAGTTTATTTAACACATGCCCTATGATGCCTGCCAGACAGTTTATCCAGAGAAGGACTGGACATTTGTCCATGTCCAGAAGAGATGGCAATTGATGTTTACACATCCTATAAATACAGTAACTAGAAAAAAAAAACACATATAGACAGGAAGAACATCCAGGTGAAGCCCATGACATTGTGCTGTAAAGCATCAATACTAACCACTGGTCTTCAATGCTACCTTCTTAAAAGGAAAATCATACTCAAACCCAAACCTAAACTCAAACTGATCAGTGATATTATTGCTTGAAGACCAGAGTATAATTCTGCTTTAATGATATAAAGTCATTGCCCTATTCAGTGTTTTTTTTGTTTTTTTGCATTATGGGTAAAGCCATAGAGGTATAGAGGCCATAGCCATAGAGGATTTCTTATTAGGGAAGTTCCTATGACATGATTGAGTGATATTATCGACCAGAGAAAATGGAGCAGCTGGACTTGGCAAACAGATTGCCACCTTTCCTCAATATAAAATATAAACACATGGGTGCAGGTCTAGACTTTGCCTTTAATTTGTGCAGAGTTGTAAAGATTCCAGTCACTACTTCAGTCCTCAGTTAAGACCAAGCTTCTTATTCTTAACATCTGTACACCTACTCGTCTCTTATCCAGAATGCCATCAGTCATACGTAGAGTGAAAAAATTCTAATAACTGTCATCTCATAATGATTATAAAAAAAATAATTGTCATCTCTACAATCACAGGTATGCACATTCTTATGAGCCATAAATGCACCATAAGAGACATGCTAATGAAGCACCCAATAGCATCCCACACTGGAACAAGGGCAAACATTTACACACAATGACAGCCATAAGCATCCATGCCTTAGAACAGGTCTAAAGTCTAAACATGTCTAAAGCATAAAGGTTATTATTACTATTATCATAAGTCACAAAACAATGTATAATTGTACACATATTAAACTCCTTTCAATGTAGAAAGTTAAAGCCAGGGGGGAAAAAGCATTAAACCAGTCAAAATGGATAGCCATCATAAATGTGTAAAAAAAAACAGAGAAGACCTTATATCCTGTATCAAATGGTTAATCTGAACTTCCAAATGTACTATGATCATTTAGCAGATAGACTTAAAGGAGAACTAAATCCATTTTTTTATACTCCAGAATCTGAAAACAACCCCCCTAAAAACACCAATAAGCTATATAATATGACTTCAGTAAATTGTATTAAAATAAATGTAAGCCTGTTAAGAACTGAATTAAGTATCTGTGTGTATGTGCAGTGTCAGACCACACCTCCTGACCTTAGTCACATGCTTCCTTGCTTTAACTGTCCTGTAAAAGGATTGGCTAGAGATTATTAATGGGTGTGACCAACTGTAACAAGTTTCTGCCATAGCTAAAGACTGAGCATGTGCAGAACATAATGGTCGTTGACCAGACTGTGTGACATTAGATTGCTGTGATGTTAAGCAAAAACCATATGTTATTTAGGTAAATTTCCCAGCACCCGTATCAAAATGAGAGGTAAGACACAGATTACTGGTTTTATATCAAGGTGTTCTGCCTTCTGGTTCAGTGTTGTTCTGTGGCTTTAGTTGTCCTTTAAAGTATTTTCCAATCATAATTATGGTTGATATTATTATTCAATATCGCATTATAAGATTGGGAAAACGTAACATTTTTGGGCCAATCAATGTAAAATTTCTATGCATGTCGGATCTATCGTAATATCAACCCAGAGTATGGTCATCTTTACTTTTGGGATAAGTAAAAACTAATGTTAATATATTTTTTTAATATGGAAGTTGTGTTTACTTTTAGGTCCACCATCTCAAATGCCAATAGTATGCACAAAGCAAATCGAAAACAGATCAGCCAGGAAACCTACAGGAGGAACAGCAAAAAGTATTTAAAGCAGCGGCAGTCGATAATTCATTCAGAGTCTAATATTCTCATTATAACTGGCAAGTATACTATTTCTTTTTTAACATACATAAAGGATCTTAATGATTTTGTAAAACTTTTTTCAACTGATTGTATTTCAGATGTATGTTAATAACAATCCAGAACTGTTTCAAATGTTTTATATGATTAAATTATCTATCTACAGTACCTGATTATGTGTAAAGTAAAAATAAAATGGAAAATGATGGTTACTGACATGGGCAATTAACTTATTACAATTCTGTGTATGTTACTGTAGGTAAGGGATTGTGCATGTTCCTTCCCAGAGATGGTTTTACCATAAGGGCAAACAGATACTGCTTGTAATGTGGGTTAGATGGGAGGATGAGAGGGGGAGCTGGCAGCCACAGCAGATCTTATTTCACACCTCAGGCCAGAACAGGAGGTAGGAGTAGGCTCTCTTATTTCCCAGAAAATTATAGTTTTAATTTAAAAGATGTTTAGGGTATTATAATGTCCCTTTTAAATCAACACTATATTATCATTAATAATAAGGGTTATCTTATCTATAATTTTTAAGGACAACTCCACCCTCATAAGAACATCTTTTAAAAAGAATGGTCTCTTATAATTATGTTGCTATATCATAGTTTGTCCTATGAATTCTTTACTATATGCCTGCTATGCTTCTGGATGCCTCATGGAAACTGAGCAATTAAGAAACCTATACTGAGCCTGTACTGAGCCTAGGCATGCTCAGAAGAGGCACACAGGGGATTAACATTCAGTCATTGGCTGTGATGTCAACTGTCAAATCCATAACTAACAATTGCTAACTGGAAGAACCAGGAAGCAGAAACAGGGGCAACAGGACATTGTGCAGGATTTCAGGTTAGACTTATATATTTCAGATTTCAAACTATTACCGTTTAGGGTTTTTGTGGGTGATTTACCTGTATGTAAGTTTTCATTTTGGGGCTGGGCTTGCCCTTTAAATTCCCAGTACTGAAGAAAACCAAAATGAGCTTGGGACTGCCAGCTATTTGCTGTCATTATAAAATCAAAAAAACATTTCGCAACCAAGACATTGCATTAGCTGCGGCAGTTCTACGCTGACATCTTAAGAGACCTGCACAGTGGCTACAGTTCTCCACTAAAAAAATGTATGTGTGACCAGATATTGAATGATAAGTTCTCTTCCATTCTGAAAAAGTTAACTGCCTGCTTCATTTGCTCAATGAGCTTTTTATAAGCAATTTGATGAATATCATCCATGTGTATGGTCAGTTTAACAGTGGTCCATGTCTTAAGATGGCAAATCCAGCAAGTCAGTGAACACAGAGCCCTTCCTGTGCTGCTTTTATACCCATTTCAAAATATCCTTAGCCAAAAAACAGACAGGGCAAGTGAATTACACCACAAAGAGAATCTGTTTGCATCTAACCAGCTAGTGATGTGATTCTCAACCAGGGGTTGCTAGGGATTCTCAACCAGGCTGCTAGGGATAGTTACATGAACTGTATAGATCCAACCTTGTGATAATTTTGAGTGCATTTTGTAAAATATAGATCTTTATACATATATTTATTGATCTATCTGTAATATTTGTATGAAATATGTATTTTGATCATTTCATGACTAAGAAATATAATATTAAACATATACAATATTTTGTATAGGTAGTGGTTCCCGAGACATAAAATGGTTTCTAGGGTTCTGCAAGTATAAGAAGGTTGAGAAACACAGCTAGAGAGTACAGTTGCCTTTTGGCAAAAAGTAAAACAGCTTTAGTAGAAAAAATTGTAATCAAAGATATATTCATAAAGTTACTCATTTACTCATTAAATACATTTTACCAAGACACTTTTCTCACATTATACCAGGATTTCATTTTCCAGATACATTTCATTAGTTCTTATTTGAAAAGGAGTGTTAGGTGAGGACTCATTAGCATTGGGAAAGTGACACTGTGCTCTTGTATGTTACAAATTCAGCTGTATCAGCAGTACTGAACTAAATTTTTATCAAATTGCCTATTTTTTATTTGATAGAAGAAATTAAAGCAGAAGAGGACAAACCTAAACCCCAGCCTGCAATCCCACCAAGACCCAGCAAAGAACTTATTCTGGACCGTTGCTCAGAGCACACAAAGAACAAAATCAGAACAGTGAACTGAAATGTTGAAATATTGTAATGTTTGTATTAAGTAACTCTTTAGAACATATGTTCTTTTCTCAGACTCAGCATGATATTTGGCACAGGAAAAGCTTTTACCTATTAAGGAGGACATATAAGATAATCCTTTATTTTGGGTGAACTGGCTGAAATGTAACCATCAAAATCGGTGAAAAATTGTGGAATTGTTTTTTTCTATGTGATAGTATTGCTCTCCTTTACCATGTAAGGCATAGCAAGATATTTTCTTATATTTTTCTAACTTGAAGACGAGGGAAACTGCTGAGAGATTCTAGTGGGTTACTGGCAAATTTAAACAAACCCTTTATTTCTGTAACAACCTATTTTTATTTACACTTCTTTAAATCTAACTTAACAGTAAGTAATATTAAACTTAGCAGTACCTTAAAGGTAATGTCCACCCCCCCCAAACTAAAGCAGCATCAGCCAATCACTGACACCACAGCAGGTGAGGCCCATTCTGCTGCTGCCGTGCACAGCCAAGGGAATGAGTGCTGATAAATATGTTTAGATGCCTTGCAGAATAGTTTAACCTTTGCGAGGTCTAGGTTGGGGGGGAGGGGTGAAATTAGGTAGATAAGTAAGGAACAGCAGTAAGGAAGGAAGGAAGGAACAGCAGTAAAATATCTGTTTTTGAATATTATTTATTTTTATTTGTTTAGTTTCAGATAAAATTTGCAAACAGAATGTTCTATTAATATTACAAATAGTAAGACTTAGAGCAATGTCTCCATAAGCATGTAGCTGTATAAAATGCAAAATTTTAAGTATAAAAACTTTGATTTGTACTCCATATAGGAAATGTGAATTGCCTTTAAGAATCCATTGAAAAAGTGGAGATAAAAAATGGATATGACATTGTGTCTGTTTTAAATGACATGTCAACCCCAACATATTTTATATGTAGGCAGACCCCCCCCCTCAAAAAAAAAGTTATACACACACGTCAGAAGTTACTACAAGCAGATCTTCTTCTGTCCAATTACTAGCATAACAACCCCACCCCCTCCTGATCACCATGAATGCAAATCTAAAAGCAGACATCCTGCTTGTAGATTATGTTGGTATTCTACCAACATATGAAACATATGAAATTTGATATTGGGGGTGGAAAACTATAGAAATAATGACTACCTGTGTTTCATTAGTATTCATGCCTCCCCAGCTGACCAAATTCCTGCATACTTTGACACCTTGACTGAGTCTCTAAGCATTCGCAGAAAAAGCGAGGGAGGCTGATGATCTTCTGGAAAGGAGCTAATAACAGTGTCTTATTAATTTGGTTTAAAAGAGGGAAATTGCCATTCTTTCCATTTCTTTTTTCCCCCTTTAATTCTTCCGCTTTTTTGAACTGTATCTCCTTCCAGTTTTCGTGATGAGACACATAATTTGGTACAGATGTGGTGATAACTGTGCTATCCTCTAGGAAAACCCAAAGAATTCTAACTAATCTAGAGTATTTTTTGATATATTTATTGTTGTCTGATTCCTAGAAGTGGTCCTTCCAGTCCGGTGTGTCTGAAATGCTGAAGATCCTGTAACTTTCCATTCTATAATTTTTGGTTTTGGTACCAAACATTTTACTGCCACAGTTAAATGATAAGGTCAGTTGTTTGCCTTTTGTGGTGGTTATTACAGGATCAAAAGTTGGTTTATTTATTTTAAATATTAGCATGTCACATGGGAACTTCTTAACTAGGATTCAGGCTTTCAATACTTTGCTAACACGACTTCCAAAATTTGCTTGAAAGGTAACAGGTTTTAAGCCACTTTTTGAAGTTTACCTTGACTACAAAACCTTCATATTTGGTCACATCAAATGGAAAGACAGAATTAATTTGTAGGAAGTAATTTGTAGGCGTCTAATGTGTGGCGTCTGTATTTCCATAATTATAATTAACGCTTTTAACAAGGTATGATCTTCTCATATTTTTAGATCAAATGCCCATTCACATGATAGCAGGTTATGCTGTTTCGGTATAAACCATTCAATATAAGTTATCATCTTTGGTTCTGTGGGACAGCTAGTAAAGATATATAATTATGTATCTGTATACTCTAGGTATTTAAACAAGGCTTTCTTTTTTAAATACATGTAAACCCCCAAGGCTCCATTTAGATGAATCCTCAGATTTGAAAATGAAAAGGAAAGACAAGCTTTTCTGCTGCCAATAAATATTTTGCACGCTGTAATGTCCATTGGTCTCTGTTGCATTATAGTTATGCCCATGGTCCTGATTGAAGTAATAGGAGTCCATTTGGTTTAGTTTGGTATAAAAAGGGACTGGAAAGAGGTTCTTGTCTGAGGGAAGCCCAATGAGTGAAACTAACCCACTGCTGTTAAATAGGAATAGGATTCTGTAAACTGCTTTTCCAGGGGTTTGAATCGCAAGAGGTAAAAATTGGTCTTGTTGGCATATTTAGTCAGAGACACTGACCATTCTGCAACTTTATTTTTATCCATGAGCTGAAAGGCCATTCATTTGTTACTTATGAGTATTAGAGCCCATGTCATTTCTAAGTTTGAACTCTGAGGTAGTTCTGTTGTGACTGAAAGAACATGCAATACATTTTTAACATGAAGATAGTAAGATCATCATTTGGCCCATTCTGCAACCTGAGGGAGGCATCAAATGTCAGGCCAAAAAAAAAGAATATTGTGAAGCACAAGCCGGCTGATGAACCATTTGAAACAGGGTAAATGGGGAAAAAAATATAGAGATAAATACACACCAAAAGAACACAGTATCCCCCGATAGGGGGATACTGTGTTCTTTTGGTGTGGAGGCATCAAATGTGCCAACATCAGGGTAGGTGTCATTTGCCAGGTAATTGTAATATTAAGAGCATTTGCTAAGGCATTCCGAATGGTAAATATTGTCCTGTATTACTATATAATCATAACTGGGAATTACAATTTATGTCCTGCTCAGCCATTGCTATTGTAATGTTTTTATACCTACAGTTTATCTGCCAGCAATTACATGATCAACACTCAATGCTAATTATTGTTCCAACCTTTCTAGGTGCCCATAACTTTACCCCCAAGCATCTTGTATCGTGGAACAAGAGCCCATCCTGATACCAATCGCATAATGGAGGGATAACAAATTCTTCTGTTGGTGATATTTCTGGGGATCTCTTGTAGGAAAGTTCTAGTCATTTCTCTGGCAAACAAGTAAATCTAAAAATGGTGTCACTTGAAAAGATAATATTCCCTAATGGCTTCAAACAATTAACATACAGTGGTGGAAACTTAATGGTTTTCACCATAACATAAAATAATTAGCATTGACAAGCATGAAAAGAGAGATGCAAAACACATCCTCCCCTCACGTTTGTCCATGATTAAGTAACTATTATCTATGAAGTGTCAGGTTACATAAAACTCAGCAGGATCTGTATGATATCATTATGATGTCATAATAAAGGTTACCATAGCAACTATTATGACATCATGATGATGTCATAATAATGTTTACCATAGCAACCATGAAAATGTCTGTTAACAGAAAAATGTGTTGCGAATGAGCATAGCACTTAAAGTTAATCAATAGCATAAGTTACAGTATAAATATACAGTAGAAAAAATACAAATGTCTTAATGTCTTAGCTAATTTATTGATAGGCTAGGATGAAAGGTGGTTCATAGGCAAATGTAAATATACTGTAGAAAATAAATCTTATTACACAAGAGATCTCCTGTGGACTATGTGCTATATGCAGGATGGAACTTTACAGATAATACTTCAGAACCGTCTTTGAGTATTTATTTAGATGGTAAAAACCCAGTGCAGTCCACTTTTTGTAATGGCAAAATGATTATAAACTGATCATTCTATATACATTCTAACTTTGTAAATTTAATTTAATAATAGTGTGATAGCGTACAAACTGCCTGAAAGTAATAATGTTAAAGTCACATGATGATGGTTAAATGGCAGTTGAAGATATAAACAGTTGTTGGTGTGCATGGAATAATTTTAGTCACCTGATGATTTCATCGTGGCAGTTGCAGATATAACTAGAAAGGTAAAGTTTAAGTATAAACTTTGAATTTGTCTTGAAAGGCTACATTTTTGAAGGGAATGTGTCTGTGCCGTGGCAATAAAATAGGTGTTTTTTGATTATTGATCAAAATTATTTTTTTGACTATAGTTACCCTTTAAGTATGGCTGCCACAAAAATGGAAGGGTAGGTCAGACATGTGTGTACGTGCGTTTATGACCATAAAACTAACTTTTACTGACGATAGACCAAGTTTTGTTTTTTGACTATAGTAACACCTAAATGGACACTAAACTGGGAATTATAGGTACTTAAAATCTGTTTCTATTATTCACAGGGAGATGAGAACGTTTATTCCCACCTCCCTGTGAATAATAGAAAGCCCGGGGGAACAGTGTTGACTTTACCTGCGCTCCACTCACGGCTGCTCCTTAGCTGTCAGCAGCGCTGCCCGGTCACGTGCCTATCTTTTGTATTGGCAAACATGCACAGAAGATAGGCGGTCAGTTGGGGCAACATTCTTGACAGCTGTGAAGGAGCCGAGAGGAGTGCCGGTATGGTAAGTTGACACTGTTCCCTAGGGCATTCTATTACTCGCAGGGAGGTGGGAATAAGTGTTCCCACCTCCCAGTGAATAATAGAAACAGATTTTATGTACTTAACATAGTACATAATATCTGTTTAGTGTCCCTTTAAGTATGGCTGCCACAGGAATGGAAAGGTAGGTCAGTAGGTGTGTGCTCCAGTTTCAGGCTGGGAAGGGGGGGGTATGTGATTATGCATGTATGACCATAAAACTAACTTTTTTTGAATATTGATCAAAATGTGTTTTTTGACTATAGTTACCCTTTAAGTGCGGCTGCCACAGAATTGGACTGGTAGGTCAGAAGGTGTGTGTTCGTTTGGGGCATAAAAATTTTACTTTTTTGATGATTGGTAAAAATTTTTGGCTACTGGTTACCCTTACTAGTATGGCAATGTAAATGGAAGGGTAGGTCAGTAGATGTGTGTGTACCTGTATCAGGTTGGTACAAACATAGAAAAGATAATCAATGCACATTCCTAGGCCCCATACAATATCATATTATCTGCACACTGGCATACTTTATAAACAAAGGGGTTTTAGTATACATTACTGTGATCACATGAATGAAAAGCCTTGACGTGGTTGGAAGGCTTTTCATTCATGTGATCACAGTAATGTATACTAAAACCCCTTTGTTTATAAAGTATGCCAGTGTGCAGATAATATGATATTGTATGGGGCCTAGGAATGTGCATTGATTATCTTTTCTATGTTTGTATAAATGTTTTGACCAGATCAGTAGCACTTCCGCTAAATGTAGTTGTAAATTAGCCTAATTGGAGTGCTTCCACAATTCTTGTATTGTATGTATCAGGTTGGGGTTATGTATTTTTGTATGTATGACCATAAAACTAACTTTTATCGATGATAGATTAAAATTTGTTTTTTGACTATAGTTTAAGTATGGCTGCCACGGGAATGAAAGGGTAGGTCAGTAGATGTGTTTGTACATGTGTCTGTGTGGGGGTTAGGGGTATCGGTGTTTGTGTTTATGACCATGAAACTATTTTGATCACATGACCCTGAAACCTTGAAATATCTACATCTGAGTATTGTACTCATAATAATCTATTTGAAAAAATGTCCCGAAATTCACCAATAACACGGTAACGCTAGGTAATAGCACACTTCTATATGCCCTGCACGTCTCTGCCGAATTTCGTGTCTCTAGCTCAGGAAGAGATACAGTCCAAATAAGGTCAAGAATAAACTGGAGGAAGAATTAAAAAGAACAGAAATTTGGCTATTCAAGCCAAATTAACAATTTATTGCATGGAATAATGTTGCAGTTATATGGCCGACAGTATGTACTATTATATTCTATATAAACAGTTGTATATAAAGTTAGATTATATTGTTATATATGGTGGGACCAGAATTCTGGTGTCATCACTGGTGATAGCCATGTTGCCTTATCAATTATCAGTGAATGGTAATGGCAGGGTACAGTCATTGGGAACTAAAAATACTGCTTTTTTCTTAAAAGCATATGTATTTGCACTGAACTTCCCCTTTAAGTCAGGGGAGGACTGGGACTTTTTGGACTGGGGGGAAAATACAGCCAAGTGGCCCTTTCACGGAAGATCACAACATTTTTGAGCATGCCCATTTTGCTAAGGTCACACACTTTTTGTTTATTTACATTACGCCAATTATAGTCCTAAAATCTTCCCCCTGCCCCTTACAAGTACCGGGGTAAGGGCCTGTATCGCTAAGTCCTGGGTACACTTACTGGAGCTGGAGGACTGACGTCATCTTGGATGAGGAAGGTAAGGCTGTAGAGCTCCTCCCTCTGAGAGTTGGCTCATTGCACTCTCTCTTTAGCCCCAAAATCAGTGCTTGTGGCATCCGTGCTCGCACATGACATCACGTGCGTGCACGGACGCCTGCACGCACGAATGCCACAAGCACTGATTTTGGGGCTAAAGAGAGAGTGCAGAGCCAACTTTCAGAGGGAGGAGCTCTACAGCCTTACCTTCCTCATCCAAGATATCAGCAACTTTACACACACACAGGTAGGCTCAGGAGGGACCTAGGGGGAAAAAAAAGTTGGGGAAAGATTTTACAAACCTGTCTCGTACAATTAAATTATACTTGTTTTTATAGTGCACTAATCTTTTAACCTCCCGGGCTTCAAGCAATACATTTTCGAGTGAAAGGCTTAGCCCACACTATTTCTCAAGCTCTAACGATCACGATTACGATTGGTTAGTACAAGAATAGCAGAGCAGTGCATGTCAATGTGGGTGACCACATTACTAATAATTATAAATATGGCTTGAGGAGACAAATTAGTATATCACTTTACCAGTATCACTGTAAGTGTTCAGCTGCGGTGTGGGGGAGAGAGGGATGGTAGGGATGTCTGGAGCTGTGTGTTTCCTACTTCCTTGTTATTAATTAGGATGCTACTATTTAGTACCGTGCTGATTATAATATTATTTACAGTCTGGCCCCATTTATTTCCACGAAAGGTGTGGATTATATAAGGGATAATATGCTACCTACAGTGTAATATAAGGATATTAAGCCACAAAAAGAGTTCCATGACCATATAGAAGCACGAGGCCGCAGTGACATCACTGAGTGATTGTAATATAGATTCTCACCACTGCATCTCCCCGTTGAAAATATTATAATAGTATTAAAAATTCTGTGAACGTTGTAAAAGCACTGAGCCTGCACCCTTCTACTTTTAAACAAATTATGATTAATACAGTAATTGTAAGGCAAGATCTACTATTCAAATAATTTTGAAAAATGATTTAGACAAAAAAAATTGTAAGGGCAACTTGTAAAGGCAAAAAATATGAAAAGCAAAAGAATGTGTTCAAAAACAATTGTACACTTTTAAATCTCTATTCTGTATCTGAAAGGCACAAAACAGAATTAACAGTAAGTGTACAATTGTTTAATGCTGTGCACTGCACACTTACAGGGTGATGCACCAAGAGCCGCTATTGGCAACCTGGTGCAAACAGCCCGGCAGGGCCGGATTTACACCTCAGGAGCCTGTAGACCCAAAGAGCCTGGTGCCCTTAGCCCCACCCCTAAACACAGACCACACCCCTAAACCACACAAATGTACTCTTTTTTGGAGAAGAAAATAGACAATAAAAGGGTTGGAATAGTGGGAGGAGATTGACAGCCACCCCTTGGCGCATGCCTACTGTGCCTAATGGTAAATCCGTCCCTGCAGCCCAGCGATGTTATATGCCGATAGTAGCTCTCGGAGCATCGCTATCTGCCACTTTTCTATTTCAGCACTTTTAACGCCAGCTACGGAATGCTTTCTGTTAGCGTGACTGATATAACATTGGTTAGCGTGACTTCAACTCCAAAAAAGGTGCAGTGCACCCGTTGGGGCATTGCTGTTAGACTTTCAGCAAAATAATGAGGTGGATTATGCAGGGGCGTGTTTGGGGGGGGGATTCCTGGTGCCTGGAATCCCCCCTTTCTATCTGCTCAGTGCAGTCTGCTATTCTGCTTCTCCTGGTGCCCATACACTGTTACATAGTTTTTTACATAGATTGTTACATGGTCAAGCTGTGAGTTAGAATCAGCATTTGTATGTTTCAAAAATGTATCCAGTCTGCCCTGTGATTGACAGCACCATAACTAATCATAATTGATACAAAACTACTGTATCAATATTAACCCTGCAGCTGCTTAAAGGGCATCTATAGTGGGAAAATGAACTTTTCTTTCTTTCTTTCCATGTGTTCTATAATTCCCTACAACCCCCAGAGTGTCTTCACTTTTTTCAGATTCCCTCTCTGTCCTGAGATACACCAGTTAGAAGAATACGTGATTGCATTCCTCTACTCCTACTTGGACTGTCAATCAAATCCCTGTGACTTGATCCCCCCTCCCTGCTCTGTAATAAACATAGAGATAACAGCATTAGCAGGGGGAGAAAGGTAGCTTTGATGTTAGATATAAGGCTGCACTTGACCCCCCTTCTTAATAGCTTTCACTGATTGATGATGGGTCACAAAGTGAGAGATCGTAAACTATACTGATCTCCTTCTTCCGTGTCTCCAGGACAGCTTACTTTCTATTGGCCACTGTGCGTGGGTGTGTTTTTCAGGATGTTGAACTTTTAACTCCTACTGCACATAAAAAGCTTGTCGGTTAGCCGGAGCTGAGACATGGAGGAGGTAACAGAGGGGAGGGAGAAGGGGGGAATGCTGCACTTAGATCTGACACCGTGGTTAAACAGAGTCAGTGACAGATATAGGATTAAGGCAGCACAGAGTACATGAATTTAACTTTGCAAAGGGGCAATGTGTTTTTTTCACTATAGATGCCCTTTAAGGTGATTTCTGAGTCTGGGTTTATATACAGTACCTACTGTACCTACTACACTGTGATACAAACATAGAAAAGATAATCAATGCACATTCCTAGGCCCCATACAATATCACATTATCTGCACACTGGCATACTTTATAAACAAAGGGGTTTTAGTATACATTACTGTGATCACATGAATGAAAAGCCTTCCAAACCATGTCAAGGTAACCCCAGTCTGGAAGGTCCTAACGTCTAACCTTTTTAAATTTCTTTTACTTTAATTACGATTAGCAAACTTTTGCATTTCTCATAGTTGTGCACTGGATCCATATAACAGGCTTTCTCCCCCCAGCCCTTTGTCTTTTTAAAATGAGGGAAGAGGCCATCCACCCAGTGCTTTATATTAAAGGCATAGGACCTCCCATAAAAGGGACGTGTTGTGGGTGCTATAACCACATGGAAGCTTGACCTGGCTTCTATGTTTGTATAAATGTTTGACCAGATCAGAAGCACTTTCGCTAAATGTAGTTGTAAATTAGCCTAATTGGAATGCTTTCACAATCCTTGTATTGTACTACACTGTGATGGAGCTTATTGAGCAGGAATTAAATCCTGGAGGTGGTAGCTGACTATTAACATTTCATTATATATATTATATATACACAGCAGCGATTGTTCCATATATTCCATATAGAGAATGATAGTTCAATGTGCCCATACATGGTCTAATGTTATCAGATTCCCCTACTGTAGTAAAGGGAACCAGAAATGGAAATTTTCTGTCTCCGATAGATCCCGATACCGACAATATTCAGCAAATTCTGTCAGATCCACCGTCAGTGTCAAAGCTCTGACTTTGAAGGACACTAATGATTTGAAGGGCAAATGTGGATTTCTCGGTAAAAGAGAACATTAGGCTGGGAACAAATTGCAAATTTTTTATCTCGACCATTCGCCACTATGAGCAAGTCAGCCAGGACAAAGCACTGTTAGTCGCGGCAAATGTCTCCTATGGACCGCACAAACTGCGGTGATTTACTGACATTGGCCGCTGCCGCCGCCGAAATCACCTCAGATTTTTTTAGACCAACCAACCGATACACATAAATATCAACGAAAAATCTGCTCGTATGTACCTGGCCTTAATGAAGATACTTTATAACAAAAGTGATATTTGGCTAACTGTGATGATAATTATGGCAAGTACAGAATATATAATAATATTATATGATGCATATATAATAGAATATATGGATGTATTTGGTCATGAACTTCCTTCTGGGGTTGTTCAGAGGTAACCCATTCAGGAATCCCTCCCTTGAAAATCCTGCGCTTGCCTGTTATGGGAGCTGATCCCTTGTACCCATAGGTTAATTTCATAAATCAACTAACATCCACAGCAAAGGGAGAGGAAAATGACAGTTTCTGTAAACGTGCTCTAATGGGCAGGCAGGTTCCTTTAACCCTTTCCCTGCCACAGATCGTATATTCAAGATCTGTGCAGTGAATGACCAAACTGCCACAGATCGTGAATATACGATCTGTGGCTTCCCTGCTGCAAAAAAAAATTTGCCCCCCGCTAGGGGCGATCGGGGGGCAGCATTCAACTGCCCCCCTAGCCCCCTCGATTCCCCCTCGGTTGCGTCCAAATCCGAGGGGGGGATCGGAAGTTACGGTACCTTTTTGCCGTGACCGTATAGGGAGGAAGCCGGTCCCACGTGGAGCTCGTCCGGATCCGGAAAGGAAGACCCCGGTGACTTCGCGAGACTTCCTCCTTCACCGGGGTCTTCCTTGAAAGTGGTAAGAGTGGTGGTCCAGTGGAGGTACTGCAGTGTAATCTCCATATAGATCATGCTGCAGTACCTGTATAGCACAAGCTGTCATGCTGACAGCTTTACTATACATTTTGTGAATGGAACTCAAAGTTCCATTCACAAATAGGATTTTTTCTAAGTCTTTGCTACTTAGCGAAGACTTAGAAAAAAAATGGGGACAGAGATCAAAATTTGGTGATCACTTCTGATCACCAAATTATTGATCTTTGCCAATGAATGAAAAATCACTTCCTGGAAAATGATTTCCGGGAAGTGATTTTTCCGATCGGATTTCGAATTGGAAAATGGGCATTTATGCCCGTATTCCAAGTTCGGTATCATTCCCTAAGATGATTTGATGATCATCTTTGGGAATGATCCCCCAAAAAAAGGGGAAATGCACACAAAATAAAATCTTAAAGTGATACACACACCTTTTTTTTTTTTTACCTAAAAACTATAAATTAGCAAAAAAAATTGTCTTCTCCAAGCTTCCCAATGTCCCCGGTGATATCGCTAAAGTAAACGCGGATCATTATTTGTTCGATTTCAAGGGAAACTAAGCCTATTTTAGTAGGGAATTTGCAGAGGTACCAAAAAAAGACCGGATTGAATTTTTAGGATCAGTAAAGTGTGCAAAAACTTGTGGGACTCTCCGTACTAACTGCTTTTCACTAAAATACCACTAAAAGGGGGAGTGGAGATTGGTGTGGGGGGTGGGTTGTGGCGTTTTTTTATTTTTTCTTGTAATTGCAATTGCGCATGGATCCCATTTGAGCTAGTTGGTGGCCCTGTCTCTGTTTGCACCCACCCTTATGGCATACCGTTTGATTCAGGACATGTGGGAGATTGCCGTTTAGTGGGTTTTTTTACTTGCCGAGTGGGATTAGGTAGGATTTCAACCATTGAGTCCTCTTATTTTATTTTTTCACAAAATCTCCTAAAAGCACGGAGTTCTATGGATAACAGCGCCTGGAATTCTTCATGTATATACGAAAGCATGATACCATCATGTAGCTGAAGGTGTGTAGCTTCCAAAAATATATAGTTTGTGGGGGGTATTTCCAAGTTGATTAGGCTGTTCAAATTACAGAACACTTTGATTTTTTTCTTGTAATTGGACTTGTGCATGCGTCCAATTTGAGCTAGTTGGTGGCCACGTCTCTGTGTGCATCCACGCATATGGCATACTGTTTGATTCGAGACATGTGGAGGGAGAGTGATATTTGTGGGGGGTTATTTGTGGGGGCATTTCCAAGTTTTGGGGCTGTTTGAAATTACAGACAACTTTGAATTTTTTCTTGTAATTACACTTGTGCATGTGTCCCATTTGAGCTAGTTGGTGGCCACGTCTCTGTGTGCACCCACACATATGGCATACCGTTTGATGCAGGATATGTGGGAGATTGACATTTAGTGGGTTTTTTTGCTTGTCAAGTTGGTTTAGGTAGGATTTCAATCCTTGAATCATCTTATTTTATTTTTCACAAAACCTCCTAAAAACACAAGAGTTCTTTGGATCACTGGGTCTGGAATTCTTCATGTATGTATGAAAGCATGGCATCGTAACGTAGCTGAAGGTGTGTAGATTCCAAAAATATATAGCTTGTGGGGGGAATTTCCATGTTTCTGGACTGTTTCCTTAGAAAAAGGGTAGGCTGTTCAAATTACAGAGCACTTTGATTTTTTCTTGTAATTGCATTTGTGCATGCATCCCATTTGAGCTAGTTGGTGGCCACGTCTCTGTGTGCATCCACACATAGGGCATACCGTTTGATTCAGAACATGTGGGAGATTGATATTTAGTTGGGGGTTTTATTTGTGGGGGGCATTTCCAAGTTTTGGGGCTGTTTGAAATTACAGAGCACTTTGATTTTTTTCTTGTAATTACACTTGTGCATGTGTCCCATTTGAGCTAGTTGGTGGCCATGTCCCTGTGTACATCCACGCATATGGCATACCGTTTGATTCAGGGCATTTGGAAGATTGATAATTGACAAGTTTTTTTTACATGACATGGAAATTTGCCATGATTTTTAACTTTGAATTGTATTTTTATAAATTTTTCCTGAAAATCTGGTAAAAAAGCGAAATTTTACATGAAACTGCGCCCATACCATTGGTGGTATGCATAAAGGAATCACACCATTGTGTAGCTGAAGATGTGTAGATTCCAAAAATATATAGTTTGGGGGGGTATTTCTAATATAGAGGGGTGTTTAGTCTGACAAATCTGAAAAGTTGCTGTAATTGGGCCATTGTTCATTGGCTCACTTTGTGGCTAGTTGATTCCACGTTTGCGTGTGTAACCATACATAGGGCATACCGTTTGATTCAGGACATTTGGGAGATTGATATTTGGTAACTTTTTTTTACATTACTTGGGATTTTGGCATGATTTCTACCTTTTTTCAATTTTTTTAGAAAATCTGCTAAAACTGTGAACTTCTACGAAGAACTGCGCCCACACCATTGATGGTACGAATGAACAAACTACAGAATTTCATAGATAAAGGTGTGTGGATTTGAGAAATATATGGTTTGTGGGGGTTGTTTTGTGGGGAAAAATTGCAGACTGTTCAAATTCAGATTTGGCTGAATATTTTTGCTGTTTCTGAGCCATTGTGCATTGTTTCACTTTATGGCTTTTTGCTTCCACGTCCACGTGTGTAACCACACATATGGCATACCGTTTGATTCAGGACATTTTGGAGATTGATATTTAGTAACTTTTTTTTACATTCCATGAGGTTTTGGCATGATTTCTACCTTTTGAAGTTGTTTTTTGTTCATTTTTTCAGACAAATGCGAACTTCTACGAAGAACTGCGCCCACACCATTGATGGTATGAATGAACAAGCTACAGTGTTACATAGCTGAAGGTGTGTAAATTTCAGGAATATATAGTTTGTGGGGGTTATTTCTAAGTTACGGGGGTGTTTTGTGGAAAAAACTGCAGACTGTCCAAATTCGGAATTGGCTAAATATTTTTGCCGTTTCTGAGCCATCGTGCATTGTCTCACTTTGTGGCTTTTCGCTTCCACGTCCGCGTGCGTAACCACACATATGGCATACCGCTTGATTCAGGACATTTGAAAGATTGATATTTAGTAACTTTTTTTTACATTCCATGGGGTTTTGGCATGATTTCTACCTTTTTGAATGTTGTTTGATGTTAATTTTTTTGGAAAATCTGGTAAAAGTGCAAACTTCTACGAAGAACTGCGCCCACATCATTGATGGTATGAATGAACGAACTACAGCGTTACATAGATGAAGATGTGTAGATTTCAGGAATATATAGTTTGTGGGGGGTATTTCTGAGTTGGGGGGTTGTTTTGTGGAAAAACTGCAGACTGTTCAAATACAAAACTGGCTAATTTTTTTTTGCTGCTACTGACATTTGGCACTGGTCACGCTCTGGGTTAGTTGGTAGCCATGTCTCTGGGTACACCCATGAATGTGGCATACCGTTTTATTCGGGAGGGGTTAGGCTTTCATATTTGAGATGCGTTTGAACTTTCCTCCACAGTTTTTAGCTGAAATTCGCATTTGATTTTGTCTCTGATTTTACAGTTGAGGAAAAAAAGGAAAATGTGAGAAAATAACTTACAATTGGACGAAGAGCTGCGTCCGGGTATCTGCATTTTGAACGAAACTAACCTCACTAATAAAATCCTGCAGGTGTGTAGTTTCTAAAAATATCTCACTTGTGGGGATATTTTAGTTAATTTGGTAGATATTCTGTGTTAACTGTCAGTAGTGGTTATACAATACTTTTAATTTGTGTAATATTCTTGAAGGTGCGTTTTAGTTTGGGGGGGTCTCCTGTACAGAAAAGTCGGGTACCTACATATATCTGGTATCGTTGTACTCTGGAGTATCAAGCTTTTAGAAACAGTAAAAGTACTTGTGCTAAAAAAACAATGTATAATATTCCTGATTTATTGCAAGGTTTCCTACGTTAAAATTAGTCTAAAGCGATTAAGGGCAAAATCCTGAAAATTCTTCTGGCAGTTAACGCAAAAAAAAAAAAAAAAGAAATTCTCCTGGCAGTGAAAGGTTTAATTCTCCTTATGCAATGTTTATTTTACTGTTTCCGCCTGACCTCTAGAGGTTGGTTCTGGTATTACCACGTGTGCTTAGCATACAACATTGTATGTTAAAAGCTCACGATAAATAATCAGAATTAGAGTGATCGTTATTCGGTTTGACACCGTAGTTAAATATAGTGTATTTCTACCTTCATGACGTGTTAATATCAGAAAACCACACATACTCACAGTAACACTTATCGTGGTGACTGGCTCAGACTCTCTACCGTGAGGGGGCGGGGTCAAAGAGGACTACCGGTCACGTGGGGTTTTGTGCGGGATTCTGGTAGCAGCGGGAAGGTTGGTGGTTATGGATTGGAGATGGAAGAAGCCCCTGCGGGGAATCGGGGAGCAAACAAGCTGCTCCAGCAAACAAGTCCAGTCGGGAACATATGAACTTCCTTGGTGAGCTCAGGCCCTTGGGTAGCGCAGTATGAGAGAGAACCAGGGATACCCCCTGCCCATAGCAATACAGACACATTGTACTGACAGGTTCATCCTCTGTCACTATCCACCGAGACACTGTGGGCAGTGTGGACACATGAGGGCCTTTATTTGGATGCTATGGGGAGAGCAACACACAATGTGACAAATACATAATGGTGGGATAGGGTTACCAATCTATTCTACACTGACCATCTAATTGCAGGAGATCAGTGGAAAGTTAATGTGATTGGTTACTGAGGCACATTGCCCCCACCAGCCTAAAAGTTTTAATATGTTAGTGTGTAGAGATGAATTCAATGGGATTAAAGGCCCTGTACATACTGAGCTGGGTATAGTAGGGAAGGATCTAATGTGGTTCTGCTATTTAGTGCATGATCATCAGAAAGCTTTAGCACTGCACTACAGAATGAACATGGTTGTCGGGGGTAACGTTTAATAACACAAATATCCTGTATCCTTTTCTTCATTTTCGTGATTGAGTGGTCTCTGTCCCATAGAACTTACAATCTACCTGTACAAGGATATTCTTAATAGTTGTTATAATAATTGGAGGGGGTGCAGTGGTAAAATAAAATCTATAATCCAAAATGCATGCCATTTTATTCAGGATTTTATGTAGAGAGTGAGTTCCTATGTGGGGATGGTGTGGGGATAACCAGCACTTATAAATGGACTTTGCATAACCAGAGGGTCTAGTGGCTGCCATACACTGGGTACTTTTGGGATGTAGAGGTAGGTACAATTCTCCTTTAAGAGAAAATAGCCAACATTCTCTCTCCCATCCTTTAAAGCTTTAACTAGGATGAGATCTAAAATGGTAGTTCATCACTGCTGGGGATATAGCTGTTAGTTTGGGTATTTACTTTCTAGCTGCCTTCTCTGCTCCTCTCCAGACCTGCTTATGCTCCCTGATTCAGTCAATGAACAGCCTTTGGGGGGACACTTCTTGCAGAGCAGGTCATACCAAGGTTGGAATGATTAGCTAGTGGAGGGATGAGCACACATAGAATGTACATTTTAAGCTACCAAATGTACCACCAACTAGGAGGGGACCTAGCAGTTTAATAAAGGAATTTTGGCATTAGTAATGTAAGGCCAGTTCCCCTTAAAACAAAAAAATTGGTCCACATGTCTGTTATTTGCACAGTTTAGTCCCCAGAATACTTAACCCCTCCCCATGACTAGAACAGTTACTTGCTCCACACTATCCTGCCTGGACTAATAACAAGGAACATTAACTGAACTTTAACCACAGGGTTAGGGTTAAGGTTGGCAGAGTGAGCCCACACACTGGAACAACCGAGTCACTCACACTTAGATCCCTCCATTCTCCCAATAAGACAGTGCGTCACCACAAGCACACATAACGCACATTCAGAGCACCCAGCAGGCTCCACACACCACCCTTTTGTAGCCTCTCTATCTTGTAAGAGTTTTAACACATTATCTTGTGGGTGTTAGAAAAGGGGTCTCCACCAGGCAGTTTTGGTGGGAGTTTTGTCTCACCTTGGTGCTGGACACACATCTATTAAACCTACATTGAAATTTTATAGTACCGTATATACTCGAGTATAAACCGAGTTTTTTCAGGCTGAAAAATCAGCCTGAAAACTCGGACTCGGTTTTATACCGAGTCAACCACTTACCTGGGCATCCGGCAGCCCGCGATCCTTTTCTGCACTGGCGCGCCGGCCTGACGTCACTGCCCGGCGCCAAGCCCGGCGCCGGGCAGTGACGTCAGCCGGCGCACCGTACAGGAATGGCGCGCGGCTGCCAGAATGCTGATACCGTACCTGATGGAGGAAGATAGAAGAAGAAGAGTCGTCCACAAAGAAGAGTCCACAGGGAGAAGAGTCCACAGGAGAAGAGTCCACAGGAGAAGAGTCCACAGGAGAAGAGTCCACAGGGAGAAAGTCCACAGGAGAAGAGTCCACAGGAAAGAGTCCACAGGAGAGAGCCCACAGGTACAAACGAACTGAGGGAGGGGGGCATTCAAGATGTTTGGGAACTACAACTCCCAGCATGCTTTATTCCTGGGAGTTGTAGTTTCCAAACATCTGAATGCCAAGTGAGGGTGGCATTCAAGATGTTTGGAAACTACAACTCCCAGCTAATAAAGAATGCTGGGAGTTGTAGTTTCCAAACATCTTGAATGCCACCCTCACTTGGCATTCAAGATGTTTGGAAACTACAACTCCAGCATGCTTTATTAGCTGGGAGTTGTAGTTTCCAAACATCTGAAGCCAAGTTTTCTACCTCGGTTTATACTCGGGTCAATAACTTTATTAGGATTTTTAGCTGAATTGGGTACCTCGGTTTATACTCGGGTCGGTTTATACTCGAGTATATACGGTAAATCACAACAAAAAAAAGCCAGGTAGAATGAAAACGTAGCCGGGTGAGCCGCCTGGCCTAAAGATGCTACTATGCTGTATATACAATCATTTATGTGTTGCTATAAGCTATGCATCAGAACTAAAATAAAGCAAATTAAAAAAAAATAATACATTGTTCACTCTTTACAGGGTGGAGAAGTACAGCCGTTAAAACTAAATGATATAGTCGGAAATGAGAAACTGTAAGCCGCCTAGAAGTCAGTATTGCCATCTCTTATTTATGTATTTCAAACATTATTGATGGAAATGTAAAAAAGAATACCTTTCAAACATGTTTACTTATATTGGCTATATTGCATATTCAAGTCTAACTGCAAAATCAATTTAAATGTTACCACTTCTTTAAAGGAACACTGAACTAAACTTTTACCTAGCTTCCCGCTGCATCTATTATTTACAGGGAGGTAAGATTGCTTATTAACTCCTCTGTGAATAATGCCTGGGCTACAAGGTTAAAGGCTATGTCCACCCTAAAATGTAAAAATGTATATGTTGTTCCCCTCGTCCCCCACCCCAACCGCATAATTTTTAATTTCAGAAAGCCCCCCAACTCTACTTACCTCCCCTTTTTCCTTCGCTGCGCTCCCGGCCCTCTGCTTGCGAGGAATGCAAACAGGGCGGGACCGGCAGCCGCGTCTGTGATTGGCTGAGCAGCAGCCAATCACGGACGCGGCTGACGGCAGCTCACTTCCGCGTAGGAAAGCAGAGAGGTAAGTAAAACATTGGGGAGCTTTCTAAAATAAAAATATGCGGTTGGGGCTGGGGGACATGGGGAAGCTGTGTTAAAGGGGTTAAACGCTAGGGGGAGGATAGCAGAACGGGAGGGAGAGGGAGGGGGGGAGAAGAGCTGCAGTACGCATGGAGTGATCTCCGGGAGGCCAGGTAGCAGCAGTGTCCTATATTGACCTGCTAGCCTCCTGGGGTCAGTTTTTGGGACTTTGGGGGGGGGGGGGACTACAGGAGAACCCTATGGAGCTGGGATGTGAGGTAAGGATTAACCAAACTACTGATGGGGCCAGTAGTTGGGGGGATTATAGTTTTGGGGGTGGACATGCCCTTTAAACTTACACGCTTGTGCTACAAATAGGAACTGGTTAGACAGCGCGCCATCTCTGCTTTGAGAAGCATAAAGAATAAAGTGCCAATAAATGTTTCTTGCAATATATCTGCTTTTGGCTCCTTCATTACAAATATTATTGTCAAATTTATATCATTAATTATGTGGGCACATCACTTTATATTTTCTAAAAACACGTGTGGTCTGCCTTGGAAGTAAGAGGGTACTATTATCAGAAACTAATACACTCAGTAGTGTGTCAATTTAATAATTAAATAAAATATTTCTAATTGTCTAAAGGGCAACTATAGTGGAAAAAAAAAAAACTTTGTCTATATACAATGTACAGATCACTTAGCATAAGCTGCCTTACTTTCATCTTGCTGTGTGGCTTCATTTCTTCACACTGGCAGAAGTTTGTGCTAAGCTGTGTACTCCCCTCCCCCTCCCTCTCAGTCTAGTCCCCCTCAAGCAATAAAGGGCTGTATGAAAAGTCCGGGCATGCTCAGTTGAAAGGACTTTAAATGAAGTGCTGACACCCTGTTGACCCCTCCCTTCCAGAGCTAGACTGCAAGCAAACAAAGTGTGGGAGAAAGTAGCAATGTGCTGAAGGGAGGGGCAGAGGGGGAGAGAGGAGGACAAGTGGTGCTGAGATTCTTTACAAGTAAGTTACTGACTCTGCTTGTTCTTTAAGTTTCTAATTTTATCTATTTTTGTACCTAAAGTTCATATCTCTCTTCCTGCTTAGCTGAGATCATAATCACTGAAGAAAGAGTCAGTGTAGCAGCAGCTGTAGTGAGAGACCTTCACAAACACAATCACACTGCTTGTTGTTCTGTTACATGTCAGTTTGCTTTGTCTATATATTTTCATAGATTGCACTGTATTTCTTGTTTGGTGTATAGTCTGTATTACTGTATTATTATATGTACTGTATAGTGTTTACTTGGTGATATCCATTTCAGTCACTGGTTTTGTATGTGTATATGATTTTTTTGGGGGGGAGGAGGGGCTGTTTTATAGTGTGTTATGCTCATATTGCTGGGTTAATGGTTTATTGATGTTTAGCTCTACAGCATTTGACTGTGGTTGCACATGTACTTACAGTGTGGGTAAGGGAGTGTGACAGTACTGCATGGGGAGCTTTGTGTGTGGGGGTGGTGACAGATACAGCTCCTACAAATCACAAGACATAGATATTCAAAAGCTTATATCTCGGGGACTATGAAGAATTTAAAGAAACTAAAGGTTCCCTGGTGGTTGTGATGACTATAGGATACATTAGAGAGAACTGAAAAAAAACATTTTTCTCACTATAATTGCCCTTTAAAAATATGTACCAGAGGCATCACAAACGGTATCTAAATGTTGTTTTAGGTTTAACAAATTAGAATCTTAGTTCTCTACATAATCCTAATGGTCTGTGCAATTTTAGGTATTTGCAAGAGAAGGAATGTTCCCAACATCATAATTGCAGTAAGTAGAATTTTTTTTTAATTCTAAATGATATGCATGTGCTGAGCATTAAATCACATAACCTTAAATAGAGTGTTTCTTAAATGGAAAAGATCAAATAATTATTCTCCTCAATTGCAGGGCCCTCCTGAACAGGTAAAACCACAAGTATATTATGTTTGGCTCGTGCACTCCTGGGCCCTGCAATGAAAGATGCGGTCTTGGAGCTCAATGCCTCAAATGATAGGTATGTTTACTTTCTTTTTTCCCCCCCCATCTACTTTTATAGCAACATTTAGTATCCTGATTTAAGCAGCTTAGTTCATATTTAAACTAATTATTAAGACAAATCCAACAAAGGATAGCGATAATTTAGGTTAAAAGGAAAGAAAACACTTTTCTGGCAATAGAGGTCTCTGTTGACCGCTAAACAATGTTTGATACTTTATCTATTTAAGTTAAATGGGGAGTTCAGTACAAAACATAGTTTAGGAACAAAAGGGAGCATTTTCACATTACAATAACCATAAACATATTTGGTCTGTACATAAATAAATGCTTACAAAGTACAGACTTTCTCTATGAACCCTTGACTCGGATCCCTGGGACAGTCAGTGGCTCAAGGAAATCTGAGTATGTTTGGCGTACCCAATAGCAATGAGGTTTAAAACATTTAAGAAGTAATGTTAGGAACATTGAGGAAGTAATGGATATGTTTTAAAACATATGTAAATTGACTAACGGGGAGGGCAAGCATGCTCCATATCTCCATGGGACAGCAATAAGAGAATTTTCCCACCATGTAATTCAAACATAACTTTCACCTTTCACATTAGTTCAGAAAAACTGCATGCAGCTAAATGTTTATTATAAGGCACTTGATAACCAATTTGAAGCATCTTACATTTCAGATGTCAATCCAAAGAATTATGGCACAGTGATAGTTAGGAAGAATTATATTTTTCAGTGATGGGCAATTCAAAATAAAAAAAAATTCAGTTTGCATACCCTTTAAACATTATACTATCATATGTTCTGAAAAACCTGTATTTGGTTTGTTCTTCTTAGAGCATTGATGTTGTAAGAAACAAAATTAAATGTTTGCACAACAGAAAGTCCACTTCCAAAAGGCGTCATAAAATTATAATCCTGATGAAGCAGACAGGTATTTATCTTTCTTAAGTAATTCAACTTCAGTTTTTAACGAATGCTGAGGGGGTATTAAGTTCAAATTTATTGTGGTGTTGTTTTGTGTAGTTTTCCTGGTTGTCTGCAGTTTCGATTTATTAAGCTGGGTGCACACAATTGGATCCTTTGTCCGACTGACGTGCACCACTTGCGTCTGGTCGGCAAATTAAAAAAAAAATTGTTTTCTCACCAATAAAAATATCTGCGCACACAGCAAATAAAAAATTAGAGGGAACATAGGTAGGCTGTCATATTCTGCTAGGAAAAACATTGATAGTCAAGATACTATCATTATATCCGCATTTTTTTAAAATCTTCCCAATCATTTATTATAAATTAAAGGACAACTCCACCCTCATAAAAACAATTTGGCTGAATATTTTTGCTGTTTCTGAGCCATTGTGCATTGTTTCACTTTATGGCTTTTTGCTTCCACGTCCACGTGTGTAACCACACATATGGCATACCGTTTGATTCAGGACATTTTGGAGATTGATATTTAGTAACTTTTTTTTACATTCCATGAGGTTTTGGCATGATTTCTACCTTTTGAAGTTGTTTTTTGTTCATTTTTTCAGACAAATGCGAACTTCTACGAAGAACTGCGCCCACACCATTGATGGTATGAATGAACAAGCTACAGTGTTACATAGCTGAAGGTGTGTAAATTTCAGGAATATATAGTTTGTGGGGGTTATTTCTAAGTTACGGGGGTGTTTTGTGGAAAAAACTGCAGACTGTCCAAATTCGGAATTGGCTAAATATTTTTGCCGTTTCTGAGCCATCGTGCATTGTCTCACTTTGTGGCTTTTCGCTTCCACGTCCGCGTGCGTAACCACACATATGGCATACCGCTTGATTCAGGACATTTGAAAGATTGATATTTAGTAACTTTTTTTTACATTCCATGGGGTTTTGGCATGATTTCTACCTTTTTGAATGTTGTTTGATGTTAATTTTTTTGGAAAATCTGGTAAAAGTGCAAACTTCTACGAAGAACTGCGCCCACATCATTGATGGTATGAATGAACGAACTACAGCGTTACATAGATGAAGATGTGTAGATTTCAGGAATATATAGTTTGTGGGGGGTATTTCTGAGTTGGGGGGTTGTTTTGTGGAAAAACTGCAGACTGTTCAAATACAAAACTGGCTAATTTTTTTTTTGCTGCTACTGACATTTGGCACTGGTCACGCTCTGGGTTAGTTGGTAGCCATGTCTCTGGGTACACCCATGAATGTGGCATACCGTTTTATTCGGGAGGGGTTAGGCTTTCATATTTGAGATGCGTTTGAACTTTCCTCCACAGTTTTTAGCTGAAATTCGCATTTGATTTTGTCTCTGATTTTACAGTTGAGGAAAAAAAGGAAAATGTGAGAAAATAACTTACAATTGGACGAAGAGCTGCGTCCGGGTATCTGCATTTTGAACGAAACTAACCTCACTAATAAAATCCTGCAGGTGTGTAGTTTCTAAAAATATCTCACTTGTGGGGATATTTTAGTTAATTTGGTAGATATTCTGTGTTAACTGTCAGTAGTGGTTATACATTTTAATTTGGTGTAATATTCTTGAAGGTGCAGTTTTAGTTTGGGGGGGTCTCCTGTACAGGAAAAGTCGGGTACCTACATATATCTGGTATCGTTGTACTCTGGAGTATCAGAGCTTTTAGAAACAGTAAAAGTAGACTTTGTGCTGAAAAAAACAATGTATAATATTCCTGATTTATTGCAAGGTTTCCTACTGTAAAATTAGTCTAAAGCGATTAAGGGCAAAATCCTGAAAATTCTTCTGGCAGTTAACGCAAAAAAAAAAAAAAAGAAATTCTCCTGGCAGTGAAAGGGTTAATTCTCCTTTATGCAATGTTTATTTACTGTTTCCGCCTGACCTCTAGAGGTTGGTTCTGGTATTACCACGTGTGCTTAGCATACAACATTGTATGTTAAAAGCTCACGATAAATAATCAGAATTAGAGTGATCGTTATTCGGTTTGACACCGTAGTTAAATATAGGTGTATTATCTACCTTCATGACGTGTTAATATCAGAAAACCAACACATACTCACAGTAACACTTATCGTGGTGACTGGCTCAGACTCTCTAACCGTGAGGGGGCGGGGTCAAAGAGGACTACCGGTCACGTGGGGTTTTGTGCGGGATTCTGGTAGCAGCGGGAAGGTTGGTGGTTATGGATGTGGAGATGGAAGAAGCCCCTGCGGGGGAATCGGGGAGCAAACAAGCTGCTCCAGCAAACAAGGTCCAGTCGGGAACATATGAACTTCCTTGGTGAGCTCAGGCCCTTGGGTAGCGCAGTATGAGAGAGAACCAGGGATACCCCCTGCCCCTATAGCAATACAGACACATTGTACTGACAGGTTCATCCTCTGTCACTATCCACCAGAGACACTGTGGGCAGTGTGGACACATGGAGGCCTTTATTTGGATGCTATGGGGAGAGCAACACACAATGTGACACAATGGGATTAATACATAATGGTGGGATAGGGTTACCAATCTATTCTACACTGACCAATCTAATTGCAGGAGATCAGTGGAAAGTTAATGTGATTGGTTACTGAGGCACATTGCCCCCACCAGCCCTAAAAGTTTTAATATGTTAGTGTGTAGAGATGAATTCAATGGGATTTAAAGGCCCTGTACATACTGAGCTGGGTATAGTAGGGAAGGATCTAATGTGGTTCTGCTATTTAGTGCATGATCATCAGAAAGCTTTAGCACTGCAGCTACAGAATGAACATGGTTGTCGGGGGATAACGTTTAATAACACAAATATCCTGTATCCTTTTCTTCATTTTCGTGATTGAGTGGTCTCTGTCCCATAGAACTTACAATCTACCTGTACAAGGATATTCTTAATAGTTGTTATAATAATTGGAGGGGGTGCAGTGGTAAAAATAAAATCTATAATCCAAAATGCATGCCATTTTTATTCAGGATTTTATGTAGAGAGTGAGTTCCTATTGTGTGGGATGGTGTGGGGATAGACCAGCACTTATAAATGGACTTTGCATAACCAGAGGGTCTAGTGGCTGCCATACACTGGGTACTTTTGGGATGTAGAGGTAGGGTACAATTCTCCTTTAAAGAGAAAATAAAGCCAACATTCTCTCCCATCCTTTAAAGCTGTAACTAGGATGAGGATCTAAAATGGTAGTTCATCACTGCTGGGGATATAGCTGTTAGTTTGGGTATTTACTTTCTAGCTGCCTTCTCTGCTCCTCTCCAGACCTGCTTATGCTCCCTGATTCAGTCAATGAACAGCCTTTGGGGGGACACTTCTTGCAGAGCATGTCATACCATAGGTTGGAATGATTAGCTAGTGGAGGGATGAGCACACATAGAATGTACATTTTAAGCTACCAAATGTACCACCAAGCTAGGGGACCTAGCAGTTTAATAAAGGAATTTTGGCATTAGTAATGTAAAGGCCATGTTCCCCCTTAAAACAAAAAAATGGTCACATGTCTGTTATTTGCACAGTTTAGTCCCCAGAATACTTAACCCCTCCCCATGACTAGAACAGTTACTGCTCCACACTATCCATTGCCTGGACTAATAACAAGGAACATTAACTGAACTTTAACCACAGGGTTAGGGTTAAGGTTGGCAGAGTGAGCCCACACACTGGAACAACCGAGTCACTCACACTTAGATCCCTCCATTCTCCCAATAAGACAGTGCGTCACCACAAGCACACATAACGCACATTCAGAGCACCCAGCAGGCTGCCACCCTTTTGTAGCCTCTCTATCTTGTAAGAGTTAGTTAACACATTATCTTGTGGGTGTTAGAAAAGGGGTCTTCACCAGGCAGTTTTGGTGGGAGTTTTGTCTCACCTTGGTGCTGGACACACATCTATTAAACCTACATTGAAATTTTATAGTAAATCACAAAAAAAAAAAAGCCAGGTAGAATGAAAACGTAGCCGGGTGAGCCGCCTGGCCTAAAGATGCTACTATGCTGTATATAACAATCATTTTATGTGTTGCTATAAGCTATGCATCAGAACTAAAATAAAGCAAATTAAAAAAAAATAATACATTGTTCACTCTTTACAGGGTGGAGAAGTACAGACCGTTAAAACTAAATGATATAGTCGGAAATGAAGAAACTGTAAGCCGCCTAGAAGTCAGTATTGCCATCTCTTATTTTATGTATTTCAAACATTAATTGAATGGAAATGTAAAAAAAGAATACCTTTCAAACATGTTTACTTATATTGGCTATATTTGCATATTCAAGTCTAACTGCAAAATCAATTTAAATGTTACCACTTTCTTTAAAGGAACACTGAACTAAACTTTTACCTAGCTTCCCGCTGCATCTATTATTTACAGGGAGGTAAGATTGCTTATTACTAACTCCCTGTGAATAATGCCTGGGCTACAAGGTTAAAGGCTATGTCCACCCTAAAATGTAAAAATGTATATGTTGTTCCCCCTCGTCCCCCAGCCCCAACCGCATAATTTTTAATTTCAGAAAGCCCCCCAAACTCTACTTACCTCCCCTTTTTCCTTCGCTGCGCTCCCGGCCCTCTGCTTGCGAGGAAATGCAAACAGAGGGGCGGGACCGGCAGCCGCGTCTGTGATTGGCTGAGCAGCAGCCAATCACGGACGCGGCTGACGGCAGCTCACTTCCGCGTAGGAAAGCAGAGAGGTAAGTAAAACATTGGGGAGCTTTCTAAAAATAAAAAGTATGCGGTTGGGGCTGGGGGACATGGGGGAAGGCTGTGTTAAAGGGGTTAAACGCTAGGGGGAGGGATAGCAGAACGGGAGGGAGAGGGAGGGGGGAGAAGAGCTGCAGTACGCATGGCAGTGATCTCCGGGAGGCCAGGTAGCAGGCAGTGTCCTATATGGACCTGCTAGCCTCCTGGTGGTCAGTTTTTGGGACTTTGGGGGGGGGGACTACAGGAGAACCCTATGGAGCTGGGATGTGAGGTAAGGATTAAACTACACTACATGATGGGGCCAGTAGTTGGGGGGATTATAGTTTTGGGGGTGGACATGCCCTTTAAACTTACACGCTTGTGCTACAAATAGGAACTGGTTGAGACAGCGCGCCATCTGCTTTTGAGAAGCATAAAGAATAAAGTGCCAATAAATGTTTCTTGCAATATATCTGCTTTTGGCTCCTTCATTACAAATATTATTGTCAAATTTATACATTAATTATGTGGCATCAGCTTTAATATTTTCTAAAAACCGTGTGGTCTGCCTTGGAAGTAAGAGGGTACTATTATCAGAAACTAATACACTCAGTAGTGTGTCAATTTTATAATTAAATAAAATATTTCTAATTGCTTAAAGGGCAACTATAGTGGAAAAAAAAAACTTTGTCTATATACAATGTACAGATCACTTAGCATAAGCTGCCTTACTTTCATCTTGCTGTGTGGCTTCATTTCTTCACACTGGCAGAAGTTTGTGCTAAGCTGTGTACTCCCCCCTCCCCTCTCAGTCTAGTCCCCCTCAAGCAATAAAGGGCTGTATGAAAAGTCCGGGCATGCTCAGTTGAAAGGACTTTAAATGAAGTGCTGACACCCTGTTGACCCCTCCCTTCCAGAGCTAGACTGCAAGCAAACAAAGTGTGGGAGAAAGTAGCAATGTGCTGAAGGGAGGGGCAGAGGGGGAGAGAGGAGGACAAGTGGTGCTGAGATTCTTTACAAGTAAGTTACTGAGCTCTGCTTGTTCTTTAAGTTTTCTAATTGTTATCTATTTTTGTACCTAAAGTTCATATCTCTCTTCCTGCTTAGCTGAGATCATAATCACTGAAGAAAGAGTCAGTGTAGCAGCAGCTGTAGTGAGAGACCTTCACAAACACAATCACACTGCTTGTTGTTCTGTTACATGTCAGTTTGCTTTTGTCTATATATTTCATAGATTGCACTGTATTTCTTGTTTGGTGTATAGTCTGTATTACTGTATTATTATATGTACTGTATTAGTGTTTACTTGGTGATATCCATTTCAGTCACTGGTTTTGTATGTGTATATGATTTTTTTGGGGGGGAGGAGGGGCTGTTTTATAGTGTGTTATGCTCATATTGCTGGGTTAATGGTTTATTGATTGTTTAGCTCTACAGCATTTGACTGTGTGTTGCACATGGTACTTACAGTGTGGGTAAGGGAGTGTGACAGTACTGCATGGGGAGCTTTGGATTGTGTGGGTGTGACAGATGACAGCTCCTACAAATCACAGCATATTCAAAAGCTTATATCTCGGGGACTATGAAGAATTTAAAGAAACTAAAGGTTCCCTGGTGGTTGTGATGACTTATAGGATACATTAGAAGGAACTGAAAAAAAACATTTTTCTCACTATAATTGCCCTTTAAAAATATGTACCAGAGGCATCACAAACGGTATCTAAATGTTGTTTTAGTGTTTAACAAATTAGAATCTTTAGTTCTCTACATAATCCTAATGGTCTGTGCAATTTTAGGTATTTGCAAGAGAAGGAAATGTTCCCAACATCATAATTGCAGTAAGTAGAATTTTTTTTTAATTCTAAATGATATGCATGTGCTGAGCATTAAATCACATAACCTTTAAATAGAGGTGTTCTTAAATGGAAAAGATCAAATAATTATTTCTCTCAATTGCAGGGCCCTCCTGGAACAGGTAAAACCACAAGTATATTATGTTTGGCTCGTGCACTCCTGGGCCCTGCAATGAAAGATGCGGTCTTGGAGCTCAATGCCTCAAATGATAGGTATGTTTACTTTCTTTTTTTCCCCCCCCCATCTACTTTTATAGCAACATATTAGTATCCATGATTTAAGCAGCTTAGTTCATATTTAAACTAATTATTAAGACAAATCCAACAAAGGATAGCGATAATTTAGGTATAAAAGGAAAGAAAACACTTTTCTGGCAATAGAGGTCTCTGTTGACCGCTAAACAATGTTTGATACTTTATCTATTTAAGTTAAATGGGGAGTTCAGTACAAAACATAGTTTTAGGAACAAAAGGGAGCATTTTCACATTACAATAACCATAAACATATTTGGTCTGTACATAAATAAATGCTTACAAAGTACAGACTTTCTCTATGAACCCTTGACTCGGATCCCTGGGACAGTCAGTGGCTCAATGGAAATCTGAGTATGTTTGGCGTACCCAATAGTAAATGAGGTTAAAACATTTAAGAATGTAATGTTAGGAACATTGAGGAAGTAATGGATATGTTTTAAAACATATGTAAATTGACTAACTGGGAGGGCAAGCATGCTCCATAATCTCCATGGGACAGCAATAAGAGGAATTTTCCCACCATGTAATTCAAACATAACTTTCACCTTTCCAGTTACAGAAAAACTGCATGCAGCTTAAATGTTTATTATAAGGCACTTGATAACCAATTTGAAGCATCTTACATTTCAGATGTCAATCCAAAGAATTATGGCACAGTGATAGTTAGGAAGAATTATATTTTTCAGTGATGGGCAATTCAAAATAAAAAAAAATTCAGTTTGCATACCCTTTAACATTATACTATCATATGTTCTGAAAAACCTGTTATTTTGGTTTGTTCTTCTTAGAGGCATTGATGTTGTAAGAAACAAAATTAAAATGTTTGCACAACAGAAAGTCACACTTCCAAAAGGGCGTCATAAAATTATAATCCTGGATGAAGCAGACAGGTATTTATCTTATCTTAAGTAATTCAAACTTCAGTTTTTTAACGAATGCTGAGGGGGTATTAAGTTCAAGATTTATTTGTGGTGTTGTTTTGTGTAGTTTTCCTGGTTGTCTGCAGTTTCTGATTTATTAAGCTGGGTGCACACAATTGGATCCTTTGTCCCGACTGACGTGCACCACTTGCGTCTGGTCGGCAAATTTAAAAAAAAATTGTTTTCTCACCAATAAAAATATCTGCGCACACAGCAAATAAAAAATTAGAGGGAACATAGGTAGGCTGTCATATTTACTGCTAGGAAAAACATTGATAGTCAAGATACATAGTCATTATATCCGCATTTTTTTAAAATCTTCCCAATCATTTATTATAAATTAAAGGACAACTCCACCCTCATAAAAACATATTTTAGAAAGAATGGCCTCTTTAAAATATGTTGATATATCATAATTTGTCCTATGAATTCATTATTGTATGCCTGCTATGCTTCTGGATGCCTCATGGAAACTGAGCAATTTAGAAACCTGTACTGAGCCTGGGGATGCTCAGAAAAGGCAGACAGGGGATTAACATTCTGTCAATGGCTGTGATGTCAACTGTCAAATCCATTACTGACAGTTGCTAACTGGGATCACTATGAAGCAGAAACAGGGGAAACAGGACATTGTGCAGGATTTCAGGTTAGAGTTATATATTTTAGATTTCAAACTATTACTGTTTAGGGTTTTGGGGGGTGATTTACCTGTATGTAAGTTTTCATATTAGGGACTTGCCCTTTAAGGGAACTTACCTGTGCCTGAGTGTACATGAGAATTAAGCAAATGACAGCATTTTCTCCATTCTAAGGACTTCTATACTATACATAATCCCAAAAACTATATAAAGGGGTAGAAGAAAAATTATTCAAGCACAAATGTGACAAATAACGTATATCTGCATAGGTTAAATTAGACGGCTCAGTCTGCCTTTTGATAGTGTGATATTGTAAAAGTTTGTTTGATCTTACCGGCCATGACTGTTTGGTGCCTGTTTGTGTCTGGAGAAGTGTGCTGCTATATCATTTTCTGATTCCTAAGGATGGGAAAGGCTGCTGATCTTGTCCCATCATGATTTTTTTTTTTTTTTTTTTTTTAAATTTGAGTATAGATGCCTATTAAAGGCATCTACTAGATTCTAGCAGTAGGATCAAAGATATTGTCTGTCATTTTCCAGAGAATGGTGTTGTGTGTGTACCTAACTTAAGCATTGAGTGTGCTTCTTTGTACCAGATTGAAATAATGACTAGCTTTTCTTTGCTTTTACATAGTACATACAAGGGGTTATTCAATAAAAGTTCTTATCGTTTAAAATGGTGCTAATTCTGCCCCAACCAATCAGATGTTAGCTTTCAAATGTTACATAAGTTCTGATTGGTTGAGGCAAAATTAGCACCATTTTAAAGGATAAGAACTTTTATTGAATCTCCCTGACAGAGTCTGGTTACATAGGTGACTGGAAATTTACTCCTGGTGATTTTAGATTTTTTTTTTATTGATGTCAACAGAACTGTCTACCTAAAATGTAGCACTTAGGGTGAGGCCACACTACAACGCACTAAGTGTGCACCCTTTCTGTGCGTTAGCGCACGTTATTTTCGCTATCTTTAAAGCAAAAACGCAAGTGATTGTGCAAAAAAATGCTGGCCGCAAAATGCGAACGGACGCGCAATCGCATGCGCATCAGAAATCGCAGGAACATTCGCGTTCCTGCAATTTCCATGTTAGCGAAAATCTCGGGCGCGAACGCTAACCCAAAACGCGAACATGCGAAAAACACACTAGTGTGGCCTAAAAAAAGGTTAAAAAAAAGTTTACACAACCTTAAATTGTATGAATAATAATAAGTATTTCCCTTTAATATAAACACAAAATGCATGCTTAGCTCCCTTCCAATAACTGCAATTTGATACAAATATTTTCTCATCTTTAGTATGACAGATGGTGCCCAACAGGCTTTGAGAAGGACAATGGAAATCTATTCAAAGACTACACGCTTTGCTTTAGCATGCAATGCTTCAGACAAGATTATTGGTAATATTTATTTTTGTTTGATTTTTTTTTATTCAGTTTATTTTTATTTATTCAATAAATTGCATGTATTCATTTATTGAAGTTAAACTGTTTTTCTTTCTAGAGCCTATCCAATCTCGCTGTGCAGTGTTGCGTTACACAAAACTGACAGATGCACAGGTTCTTGCAAGGTTGATGGAGGTTGTGGAGAAGGAAAAGGTTCAATGTACCGATGATGGACTAGAAGCTATAGTGTTCACTGCTCAAGGAGATATGAGACAGGTATTGTCAAATATTTCATCAAATCCTTAAAGGGCAACTGTTATCTCCAAACAATATTAGGGTTAAATGAAAGCCTGCAGTCTTTCATTTTAAAATGAGCCCTGGATCAAATCTATGGCTGCAGCCTGTAAGAAATTATATTGCGATGTATGCAATTTCCTGCTTACAGTTGGTTGAGTGAAATCATCTGACCCTCTTGCTCTTCCCCTCTACCCCAGGGGCAGAACATTCTCACTAAAGTTTTACTGCTGGGAAAAACAGGAAGTACCTACACAAGCATTCAAAAAAATTGACACTTGAGACAAGTTGAGGCCCCACAAGGACGCATGGAAGAATGCGCAATCGCTATGCCGTGTGAGTTGTGCGTGTGCTCCCAAAATAAAGCCCTATCAGAGCGCATGAGATACGCACTAAAATGGTGATAGCATTCACTCCAAAAACGTCTCTGAGCACTGCATGTGTAGTGGGGCCACTGCAATAGGTTAACGTGGGTCTGCGCAAACGTTAGCACAATAAGATAGAGTTTAGTAAGCAATGCACCATGGTTTGTACATTTCTATTACAGGTTTACTGACTAGCTAAACCTTGGAAAACATTGTTTATTCAGAAGCACACTTAAAACACTCACATTTGAGAAATAGATTTTTGCAGCAAAAATACCGTAAGACATTTTCTTTTATATAAGGGATAATGCGCCCCTTACAGTGTAATATCCTTATATTATAATGTAAAGGGGCGCATTATTTCTTATAATACAGAAGTCTGATTTCTTCACCCCAGTTGCATTTTAAAGGGCATGTCCATCCCCAAAACTATAGTTTAACCCACTACTGGCCCCACTGTGTAGTGTTGATAAATCCCTTGCCTTACATCCCAGCTCCAAATGGCTGCCCTGCAATGTCTCAGTAAATTCCCAAAAAGTGAAGAGCAGGAGCCTGGCTGTGGCCCAAAAGGTTTCTGCCTCTTAACTCTCCTCCTGAAGAATTCTGTCATGTGCAGTGAACCCCTCCCTCTGGATCCCGTTTCTCTCTCCCTTCCCCTAACTCTTAAGCCCTTTGCTGTAGTGTAGTGGTCCCCATCCCCAACCGCTATATCCCATCCGCAACCGCTATGTTTATTTGAAAACAAAAACATCCAAACATTAGTTACTTTCCTTCATTCTCCCGGCGTTCTGTAATGCCGGCGGCCGCGTCCGTGATTGGCAGGGAGGCCCCCTGCTTGCAGTTCCAGCAAGCAGAGGCCCGAGATTACAGCACTGGGGGAAATGAAGGAAAGTAAGTAATGTTCTGATGTTTTTTTTAACAGATAAACCTAAAGGTTGGGGGTGGGATAAGGGACTACTACAACATCCCAAAAAAGTATTTGGAGTGTGGACATGGCCTTTATATTCTAACCTTGTCCCTATTCCTACCTTAATTTAAACCCCCCCCCCAAGCTACCTTCTGTAAGTTAAACCCAGTAGAAAGGAACATACCAGCCCAGCATCTATGCAGTTAAACCAATCTTTGTGGAGAAGGAGAGACATTGGTTAGAGACAGAAAGCAGCTCCAGCAAAATCATTACGGTAAACACTGATTATTGTCAAGGCATGAACACTGAAATGGGAGGTATATAGATTATGCAGGATTTTACAAAATGTTTTTTCCTTTTTGGCCCTGCCCTGAAGAGTAATCTGAAGAGTAAGTTCACTATCACGTACACAGTCCTATCAATATGTCTTTTTGATTGTGGTAAAAACTGGAGTACCCATGTAAGCAATGAAGAATTTTATTGGCTCCTTTCAGATAAAACCAACAATGGATTTGAACCTAGGGCACAGGCATAGATACTAATCATTGGAATGGCATTTAGTATTTCCAGCTCTTCTCCCTGCCTTTTAATCAATTCGTGGAATCACTAAAGGCCAAAAAAATGAAGATATTTGAGTTATCATGGTATAGTTGGTGCATACATCGAACATGCGAAAATTCCTCACATTTTAAAAGAGAGAAGTACATGCATCCTTGTTGCTTCTCTCACATCTTGCCTCAAAGCTGTAAATATGGGTGGGTGGGGAGTGTTGATATGTTTGTTGAGAAGAGATTGGTCTGAGGTTAATGATCTGATTTGCTTCTGTCCATGTTTAACAAACCTATGTTTTTCTAGGCATTGAATAACATACAGTCTACTTGTGCTGGATTTGGCCTTGTCAACAGTACAAATGTCTTTAAGGCAAGTAATGTGCATTCACCTTCAATCATTTTTATTTGTTAATACCATGTATGGCATGTGAAGTGGGGGTATTTACTTACTGATGGTATGCTGAATCATGAATTACAGAATAAAATCTATGTTTGACATGTTTTCTCAGCTTTTAACTATTTAGGTGTTTTTCTGTGGGGGTCATTTTGTATTATTTATTCCAGGTTTGTGATGAGCCTCATCCATTATTAGTAAAAGAAATGTTACAACACTGTGTGAATGCAAATATAGACGAAGCATACAAGGTATAGTTTTTTTTTTGTGTGTGGGATGGCTACAGTATAAGTCCATGTAATGTTATAATATTTAAAACAAAATATAAGAATATGGGGTGGGAGGGTCTTAATTCTGTGTGCATATGCATCCTTCTCTCAATGATTTGTCTACTGTTGTTTTGCATTTGGTAGCTGCTTGTTAATTGAACAAATTTCACTGTCCTGGTTCACCCCTGCTGCATGAGCTAAAGTAAATGCTAGATGAGCTTTTAAAAATAAAGAATGTTGCATGTTACTGGTATTGATACATAAAGTTGATCCTGGGATATTTGCCACTTGGATTTAGGAAGGAATTTTTTTCCTTTCATTTTTTTTTTTTTTTTTTTAAAATTTCGTCCCCACCATAAAATTTATTTTGTGGCCCCCCCCCCCGCCCATACATAATACTCTTGCGGCGCTCTTCCTGTTTGCAGGAAGTTGCAATTGGGTAGGATAGTCAGCCGCATCTGTGATTGGCTAAAAGTCTGCCAATCACAGATGCGCCTGCCAGCAATGGAATTTAACCTTCTTTTGAATCAACAGTTAGGCAGGATATTTAAGTATTGTTGAAGTAGGTTGGACTAGATGGACATATGTCATTATTCAACCTTAAATACTATACGCAGTGAGCCATGCATGGGGAATCCTAGTCAGTCATTGGCAATTAGGTCGGTGATCACAGCCATGATTAATGGGAAGCGGATGGGAAGGTGGCAGCTTTGCAGAGGTAAGACAGGCCGTTTTGCAGGCTTCAAGAATTTTTTTCAGGGATGGAGTGGAGCAATTGGAGCTTGTATAAATTGGACGTGCCCAGAATTTAGTTTTTTTCTCTGGTATAGGATATAGACAAAACTTTGTTTGATGTTAGGGTGGACTTCAATAACATTTTACCAGTATGTAATATCCCACAATAATTTCTTGCTTTTGCCCCAGCAGTCTTACATAAATGGATGTATTAAAACTCAGTATAATGGTATATTTGGCTCTAAAATGCAGCAAATGTTTTTGGTAGGTTGGCATAATTGTTGCATTTTAATATGCATTAATATTTTGTTTAGTTTGTCCCATGTAAAAACTTTTTTCACATCTTGTAGATTTGAAATGGAATTGAGCTAAATATATATTAAAATTTAATTTCTGCGACCGCTGTTTAAAGAGGAAGGAAGCCCTCAAGTTAATTAATGATGCCCTGCACCTAATTTATTTTAAAATTTTCTATTAAAACAGTTCTATTTTATTTGTTAAAACACAGAAAATGCTCCTTTTCTCCTTTGTATGGTTGTGAAATTTGGACATTTAAAAAGTGCAAGCATTCCCCATTTATATTGCTGTCTGCTTTTTTTTAATGTTAGAAGATGTAAGAAGTCATTTCAAATAGGAAATAATACACATTATTATGGAAGTTATGATTAAGAATTACTTTTAGCCAATTGCCCCCTTGGTGAGCTTTTGAGTTGTAAAACATCTGCTAAACTAATCTCAGATATATATAAGGTTTATTAAAATACCCCGGGGTATGCTGCAACTGAGGAGAAAGAGATCCTGTGAAACAGACGTGGGCCCCGTGGAAAGGGAGATATGGGAATAAGCACTTGAGTAAACTAACAAGATGATCCTCTGCACTCGTCCACACGTGGGTGCCTACTCCTCTAGATAATCCAACCCTTAATGGATATATATAGACTGGAAACGGTAAGAAAGCAAGGGTCGCACTCCAAAACAAACTTGAATTTATTATGAACCACACATATATCACAATGTTTCGGGGGGAAACTTGCCCCCTTCCTCAGGTCACCTGAGACACATCTGTCGGCACACATACGTGGTATGGGGATTGGTCGGCCATACACCGCACGATTGGATCGGTTCCCTTTGCTTCAAGTAAAGGGGGCCGATAACGTCCGACGGAAATTTTCGTCATGCCCGACCTATCGGAGTGCCGACTACGGTCGTTTGGTGGTGAACAGCCCCTGCACACTAACGATAATGGGTAAATCCTGTCGTTCCCCGATGGGATTTACCCATTATCGTTCATATGTATGGCCATCTTTACTATTCCTGACATTGACTACATCCTGTGATGTTGCTTAATGGGAAAAGTATTGTAGATATGGCCCAGGAAAATGTTGGAAAATAAGGAATTGATTAGAATAGGTTTGATTGTTGAAACAAGCACTTGTATAAACACTAAGAAACAAAGGAGCTATTAAAGTGCAATATTTTGGTCGTGTTTCTCCAACCTTTATCAAGCAGTGTGCAGTGTTGCACTTTAATACAAAGTTCCATTGATAAGAAGACCAGGGAGTGCACTGAATTTTTCATATATATGGTATATGTATCTTCCAAGTAGCACCCAGGCTAATAATACTGTATAAGCTACAAACGTGTAAAAATGTTAACCAAATTCCTATGAACTACTTTTGCTTTTTAGATAGTGGCTCATCTGTGGAAACTTGGATATTCTCCTGAAGATATAATTGGAAATATTTTTAGGGTGTGTAAGACTTTTCAGATGCCAGAGTACCTTAAACTGGAGTTCATAAAAGTAAGTAATGCAATTCATTCTCTCAATGTATAATGCATATAATGTATATGTATAATGTATAAAGGAAAGGAGGATGTATGTCTATTGTCTCTGGTGTACATAAAAATAGCATTTCATTGTATATTAAAAAATATTTAAAGAAGATCTGCTGGATAAACTACATTTTCCAGACCTACAAGGCACAAAATTCTGATAAATGTTAAGTATGAATCGCACTGTGTGGCCTTGAGCAGGGCTAATCCTAAATCTGTCATCAATGGCTTAGTAGTCCAAATTTTCCTAAATATTCTATACATTTGGACTTGATAAGAGAACTGAAAATCGGCAAGTAGATAATGTTTTGGATTAGACAAAATGTAGGCATGTGAAAACAAATACAGGTATAAGATTTCATGAGTTGGAATAACGCATGCATTGTCTTAATCAGAAGTTTTTGGACTTTGAGCGATTTACCCAAAGCTGCAAGTGCTCACTTGCAGATTTGCAGCTCTGGAAAAATCCCAATCAGATCGTACAAAACTTGTGACCTTAATAGCTGTTATAAAATAGCAATAAAAAAGTCGCACTGATAAAGCCGCAGCTATGACATTAAATCACTTGTGGAAGCTGTGCAGGTGTTACACAGCTGCAGCCATTTCTGTCTTTGTCGAACTAAGCTTTTATAAATCGGTTAGTGTGACTCAAAATCTGGATAATTGTATTGTAGCTTTAGGCAAATGCTGGTAAATTTATTTTTATCTTTAAATCATGTTTGTTGTATGAACTGGTACTTATGTATGTTTTGTTTTTTTCTTCTAGGAGATCGGATACACGCACATGAAAATAGCAGAAGGTGTTAACTCTTTGTTACAAATGGCTGGTCTTCTTGCTCGATTATGTCAGAAGACTGCAGTTTCTTCAAACTAAAATATCATAAACAGTCACAACCTAGTGCAGTTTTACTGCTTCAATAATGTAAATGCCAGACTGTCTTTAAAAATATGTATTTTATAATAATATAGTGGCTAATCCTCATTAAAGATGTCTTTATTTCCATGAATACAATAATACAGTTTACTACTTCTTCCTAAAGAAACACTTGTTTTATTATGCTACGTAACTTTTTGTTATGTGAATATGTAAATAATATAGCATAAAATTTTATAATCCATATTTTGTTGTACTACTTTGTTGTAGCAATCCAGTATTAGAACGTGTGCATATGTGTTCTAAGGTGCATTCACCTAGTCCTGCGCCAGATGTAATTCATTTCAGCAGAATATATATTTTATAGCCAAGAGCACACTAAAACTAACTCCTGATCAGGTTTTGATTGACCCAAAAATTGTAAATATTTCCGATCTTATATTGCTATAAAGGATCGTAATATCGATCATAACTATAATCTGGAAAAACACAATCAGTGGCTCAAACCTCCCCTGTTCTCCGCTCTCACCCACTCCAAACCGGCATCCGTGTTTCCAGCGTCCCGGTATGTGGTCCAATTCTCGTGATAATTCTCTGTACTCCTCGGGAGTGTGCTCACTGCCCGGGGCTTGTCCACGCCCCCAACAAATAACTCACGGCAATACCATATGGTCCCGGCTTGGCACCACTTTGTACCAATTCATAAATCGCACAGTCCGTTTTTATCCAAAACAAATTCTTTATTAGCACATCATTTTAAAAGCAACCAAGCAGTATGGAGGGGAAAGTTAGCACCAGAGTCTGATGCGTTTCGGGTCAGGTGACCCTTACTCAGTGTGTCGTACTAGCCACCTCCTTAAAAAAGACACATGGTCCAATCAAAGGTGAGTATTGGTTTACACTTAGTGTACCACACAGTAACATGTTTACACCAGGTAAGTATGTACAATATAGTTTAAGTAATAAAACTAATAAAAACATCCTAATACATTAATTATTTAGACAAATATTATTATAGGTTGGAGCAAAAGGTAAGTAAAAATATTTAATATATTGTTCTAGAGCTCAAAGTGCAATATATGGCATTTAAAGAAAAATAGGGAAATCAAATGGCATTTTAGAATGGGAGGGGGAGAGATTAATCCTAGTATTAAAGTGTAATAATACACTTTATACACATAATAAGAAAAAAACTAAAAAGAAGGAAGAATCCAATGCAAAAGTACGAATCTATTAAAAAGATTATATATAAACATTTACCTGTTCTTAAAAGGGAACCCCACCTAAGACAAATTCTTACAGAAGGGGTAAAAATGGTTACCAGAAAGGCAAGATCGGTTGGAAATATATCACCCAGCCTATGTTGGAATGATAGACCGAAAACAAGAGGGACATCATGGTTATCATATAAGGGTAATCACAAATGTGGCAAAACAATATGCAAAACATGTAGATGTGTCTAGGTAGGAGATACATTCATATAATCAGTGACAGGGAAAGAATACAAAATAAATGAAATGTAAACTGCGATACTTCAAATGTGATCTATTTAATTACCTGCAATAAATGCTCTAAACAATATGTAGGAAGGACAACTAGACCCTTTAAGGAAAGAATCCTAGAACATTTAAATTCCATTTATAAGAAAGAAGATAAAACCCCAGTAGGTAAACATTTCACGCATTGCAATGATGGCAATATTCAAGATTGTAAAGTACAGATTATAGAAAGGGTACGGTGTGGCATTAGAGGGGGAGACATTTTAAAACTTATCAATAAGAGAGAAGCATTTTGGATTTTTAAGTTATGCACAAGAATACCAGACGGCTTAAATTCGCTGTGTAATATAACATTAGCTGTTCCCTGTTAGCTATCTGGTTAATGGATAGATCCCTTTAAAGGGACAGTTCAGGGAAAATTATCAATATTTGTTAAATTGTTAGTGTGTAATGCCTTCTTAGTTATTCTACATATTCTCTCCCATTTTGAAAAAATCAGTTTGATTTCATACCCTTCTGCTGTTCCCTGCTTTTGATGTTAGTGAGCTGACATTTGGGTTCTAACGGTCCTTTTCCCAAAATGCACCAATCCGGAGTTCCTAACAGTTATTTTACTGATTGGCGTGTTGGATGGGTCAAACATGCTCAACTCTCTATGAGCAAACGGAATCAACCCAGGCGTTGGTTCAATGGTAAAACCATAACGGTCTCTACAAGGGATCCTGCAAACAGGAAGTCAGTATTTCGGTTGCAGTTATTTATACACAGACAAAATGCTGAATTGGCAGATTAAGGTCATTGGGATGAAAAAAAAACTGCTTTTTTTTCTGAAAAGCATATGTATTTGCACTGAACTTCCCCTTTAAGATTGTATTGTTACACTTTAATACTGGGATTAATCTCTCCCCCTCCCCTTCTAGAATGCCATTTGATCTCCCTCTTTTTCTTTAAATGCCATATATTGCACTTTGGACTCTAGAACAATATATTAACAATTTTTACTTACCTTTTGCCCAACCTAATAATATTGTCTAGATAATATATTAGGATGTTTTTAATAGTTTATTACTTAAACCATATTGAATGTTCTGCCTCACATTGAAAGGTGTACATATTACCTGGTGTAACATGTTAGTGTGTGGTACACTAAAGTGTTAACCAATACTACCTTTGATTGGACTCTGGTCTTTTTAAAGGGTATGTCCCCTAAAAAATTATATGTACCTAAAAAATTTGATATAAGATTCCCCCTGGTCTCCCAGCCCCAACCTCTATATTTAATTTAGAAAAGCTCCCCAAACTTATTACCTCCCCTCTTTCCTCCGCCGTGCTCCGGCCCTCTGCTTGCGAAGAAAATGCAAGCAGAGGGGGCGGGACCGGCAGCCGCGTCTGTGATTCGTGAGCGGCAGCCAATCACGGACGTGGCTGCCGGCAGCTCACTTCGGCGGAGGAAAGAGGAGAGGTAAGTAAAGTTTGGGGAGCTTTCTAAACAATAATATAGCGGTTGGGGGTGGGAGACCAGGGGGATCTTACACATTATGGATTTAAGCTAGGGGGAGAGGGAGGGGGAGAAGGGCTGCAGTACGCATGCCAAACTCTCCCGGAGGCCAGGGGACGAGGCAGAGTCCTATATGGACTCTGCTATCTCCTGGTGGGCAGTTTTTGGGACTTTGGGGGGGGACTACAGGAGAACCATATGGAGCTGGGATGTGAGGTAAGGATTAAAACTACACTACTGGTGGGCCAGTAGTTGGGGGATTATAGTTTGTGGGTGGACATGCCCTTTAAGGATGTGGCTAGTATGAACACTAACAGGGGATTCAATAAAAGTTCTTATCGTTAAAATGGTGCTAATTTTGCCCAACCAATCAGATCTTAGTTTCCATTTGAAAGCACATCTGATTGGTTGGGGCAAAATTAGCACCATTTTTAACGATAGGAACTTTTATTGGATAACCATGTAAGTCTATGAGTAAGGGTCACCTGACCCGAAATGCGTCAGACTCTGGTGCTAACTTTCCCCTCCATACTGCTTGGTTGCTTTTAAAATGATGTGCTAATAAAGAATTGTTTGGATACAAAATGGACTGTGCGATTTTAGAATTGGGACAAGTAGTGCCAAGACGGGACGTATGTGATTGCCGTGAGTTATAATCTGGAAAGTCAGTTTTTTTAAGTCGGTTGGTTAAATCATAATAGAATTTTTGATGTTCCAGTTAAATCTAATGTAACTTCACAATAGATAAAATTATCAACATTAACATTTATCGCCATACACATTGAACATCGAACAATATCTGTGGTACAGCTATGTACATTAACATTGTACATCTGTCTATTAAAGGATCGGTTGGTGTTACAATCGCAATTACGATCACAATAACCTTTGTAGTGCCTGGCCATCTTTAGTGTGGTATATATATTATTGGTATATTATATATACCAATAGACTTTAGATTCTGTAAGATTAAGATTTTGCTTTTAGCTATTTATATACTTTATACAGGGTTCCTTTTTGGATTTTCAGTTTTCCAATAGTTAGAGAACCTCCACATAAAATAAAAGTTTATATTTTTTTATAGATATATTCAGGACTACCACCCCAACCTAGTTTTTTTTTTTTTAACTTGTTTATTTATTGGCAAAATTAGACCATATCGAAGTACAAATTCTTTATACTAGGCCGATTAAATAAAGGGTAAGGTATAACTTTGGAGAATTAAAGGTGGGTATTCCTCAAGAATCTGCAAACTTGTTCTAATATGGATGGATTTTCACTTAGGTGAAGTAGGGTAGGAGGATAGTTTGAAGTTTTTGTTTGACCTGTAGAGACGGCCACCACTATCAGAACTAACCCCCTCATAAAAACCTGGGGATTTTAGTGAATTTTGAGGTTATTTTACGTTAATTGTTAGAAGGGCTTATACAATTTAATTTGGCATAAAATTCTAGAAAATGCTGTTTTGGGTCCAAGGAGTCCCCTGGATAGGAAAAGTGGAGGTACCTACACTTGTCTGGTATCATTGTACTCAGAAGAACCAGCAATTTAGAAACTATAACATTTTTGTGCTTAAACTTTTCTACAAATAAAAATGCAAAAATTTTGCAAATTTTACATTTATTGTTTACATATTTCACCCAGAAATCCTTTTAGTTCTCCAGAAAAGTCCCACAGTTCTGTAATCTTGTTAAAATACACTTTGTGCTGGAAAAGAAAAACAAACCTATTATTCCCTATTTACTGGAGGTTTCCTACTGTAAAAATCTGTCTAATCCTATTGAGGAAAAATCTTAAAAATTCCTCTGGCACTGAGATTGACACAAATAACAAAATTCTGCTGGCACTGTAAGGATTAGCTGTTTCATGGTTTGTGAGGAACAATAGTGCTACCCTGAGAACTAGCGTAGTGCTATGTAGTTTCAACAAAGTAATTTAAAGTTTAAAAGCATTTAACGATGCGAGGTTACAAAATGTATTAACACGTAATTTAAGTCCAAAAAAATGTTAAATCCTGGAAAACCCTTTGCAGATTAAATCCACTTGCATTTTTTATGTTGAAAATATGATGTCATGTAAGGTTGTAGGCCATTCCAACAGAATTTTTTTTGAGGAACACATCGAGAATTCATAATCAGTCTAGACATGCGCCTGAGTTTTGTTAACAAGGGGAAATGTGTTTATTTGGTGAGATGTAAACCTGAACAAAAAAATACTACTTTTTAGTTTTATTTGTGTGATGGCCTATCAAGCTGCATAAGGTAACATTTAAAATGTTCTATGCTGAGGATACAGTATGAGAATTATTGTCAGATTTAAGCTGGCTACACACATTGCAGATAATTGATTAAAGTAAACTGGGTCATTAGGTCCCTGTCCTCATGATCATCTATAGTAAACACTCCCATCAAGCAAATTAATAATTATGTGCTAAATTTAAATTCTAAATTGTATTTCCCCTTTCTAAACACTAATTTCACTTGTAACTCTCAAATGTTTAAATCATCCAATGCTATTTAGTGTGGCATTTCTATTGAGAAATTCTATTTGAATGAAAGCTTTCCACGAGAGGGAATTTTAACTTGCAGTCTAGTCTAGACACCAAATGATTTTACTTTTAGATCAGACAGCAGACCATATTTCTGCCACTTTTTTTTTTTTTTAATAACCATAAACTTGGTCAAAAACAAGAAAATATCCTAAATACTTTCCAATAGAAAATAGGAAAAAACTAAATGGCTGCTGAAGATTGCTACTCCGTTTTCAAAACATGGTTTACCTTGGTGTATGGCATTCATTCTGATGTGGTGAAAATTGCGCCTTTGTTTACAGCCAAATTAACTAAAGCTGGGTCACCATAGTGACGATAAAGCCCCGATACCGTCGGATCCGACGGTATCGGGGCCTTATTTGTTATGTGGTACGTTCGTTGCAGATCCTGTCTGTCATCTTCAGAAATCTGTACTGTGTGTACCTAGCTTAACGCCTATTTTTTTTTTTTGTATTTGCCAAACTTGGGCCTATTTATAAAAGATCGGTATCGTTATCGTAAAATACCGATCGTTATTGTAAAATAACGACCGGGTTTTTCCGATAACGACCGTTATTTACCGATAACGACCGTTATTTACCGATATCGTTAAATACCGTCGTTATCGGTAAATAACGGTCGTTACCGGTAAATAACGGTCGTTATTTACCGATAACGGTCGTTATTTACCGATAACGGGCGTTATTTACCGATAACGGTCGTTATCGGTAAATAACGACCGTTATCGGTAAATAACGACCGTTATCGGTAATAACGACCGTATCGTAAATAACGGTCGTTATCGGTAAAACCCCGGTCGTTTTTACGATAACGATCGGTATTTACGATAACGATAACGATTTTTTATAAATAGGCCCATTGACATTAACACTTTTTACAATTCTATATAAAGAGTGTGTTTTTCTGAACGGATTCCTTAACAAAGAATAGGTTGTACAAAGATACCGTATATACTACTCGAGTATAACCGAGTTTTTCAGGCTGAAAAATCAGCCTGAAAACTCGGACTCGGTTTATACTCGAGTCAACCACTTACCTGGGCATTCCGGCAGCCGCGCGATCCTTTCTGCACTGGCGCCCGGCCTGACGTCACTGGCCGCGCCAAGCCCGGCGCCGGGCATGACGTCAGCCGGCGCCCGTACAAATGGGCGCGCGCTGCAGAATGCTGATACCGTACCTGGATGGAGGAAGATAGAAGAAAGAGTCGTCCACAGGAGAAGAGTCACAGGGAGAAGAGTCCAGGAGAAGAGTCCACAGGGAGAAGAGTCCACAGGGAGAAGAGTCCACAGGGAGAAGAGTCCACAGGGAGAAGAGTCCACAGGAGAAGAGCCCACAGGTACAAACTGAACTGAGGGGGAGGGGGGCATTCAGATGTTTGGAACTACAACTCCCAGCATGCTTTATTAGCTGGGAGTTGTAGTTTCAAACATCTTGAATGCCAAGTGGAGGTGGCATTCAAAGATGTTTGGAAACTACAACTCCCAGCTAATAAAGAATGCTGGGAGTTGTAGTTTCCAAACATCTTGAATGCCACCTCACTTGGCATTCAAGATGTTGGAAACTACAACTCCCAGCATGCTTTATTAGCTGGGAGTTGTAGTTTCCAAACATCTTGAATGCCAAGTTTCTACCCTCGGTTTATCTCGGTCAATAACTTTATTAGGATTTTTAGCTGAAATTGGGTACCTCGGTTATACTCGGTCGGTTTATACTCGAGTATATACGGTACTAATTTTATACATTCATTTTGTCAGTAAAAATGTAAGAGTTTTCTAAAAAATCTTTGTTGCGATTATAAAAAGCTGCTGCGCTCTTCATATCACTTTGCAGCTGTTGTAAATAACTGATGTGGGTGAAAATAGGATACTGGGCATTGGTTCGCTACTGGGTGGTTTTAAAATACAGGGCCCTATTTATAAAAGATCGGTATCGTTATCGTAAAATACCGATCGTTATCGTAAAATAACGACCAGGTTTTTACCGATACGACCGGTATTTACCGATAACGACCGTTAATTTACGCGATCTCTTAATACCACCAGGTTCGTTATCGGTAAATAACAGTCGTTATCGGTAAATAACGGTCGCTATCGGTAGAAACCCGGTCGTTATTTTACGATAACGATCGGTATTTTACGATAACGATACCGATCTTTTATAAATAGGGCCCACAATGAGGCCGCAACTAGCATATTTTGCAGATTGCAAGTCTTCATAAATTTGTCTTTGCAGCACTGAAATATACCTGATGGGAAAAGCCTTACCTTTATAAACGAAACAGATTAAAAATGTTTTTTTATCAAATGACTTCTGCATTTATGTAGTCATCATCTAAATAAAAAACAGATTAAAATGCATTTCTAAATGAACATATGAATAAAATGAGGATTTTGTTACTCACCGTAAAATCTCTTTCTCTGAAGCCGATAGGGGGACCCAGGTTACAGCTGGGGTTAAGTAGCCAATCTCCAGAAATGGACACTTTAAAGGTTAAAAGTTCAGGCTCTGGTGCTCCTCCCTACTACCTTATACATTGTAGCACCAGTGCCTGCCTCAGTTTGTCCCAAAGAGGGAGCATAAGGAAAAATAGACAGTAAAAAAACAATAGGCAACAAGCCAACCAGTAACATATGAACTACAGGGTGGGAAGTACCTTGGTCCTCCTATCGGCTTCAGAGAAAGATTTTACGGTGAGTAACAAAATCCTCTTTTCTCTTTCAGCCTCAGGGGGACCCAGGTTACAGCAGAGGACATGCCAAACATCAAAGGTTGGGCAGGAGGAATCAACCCTCTGCTGCCTGCAGCGAATCAAGCAACCAAGGGTCGCCTCTGGTTAGGCAAATATATTCAAAACGGTAGAATTCGAGGGTATGAATGGAAAACAGTTGAATGAAGTTGCCACATGGCAAATCTGATCCACAGGGGCTCTGTGATGTGCAGCCCATGAAGCCCCCAACTCCTGTGATAAATAGGCCGCAACCCGCAAGGGATGAGCAGCCCCAGCCACTGTATAACAGTGCAGAAAAGGCTAAAACAATTCCAACAGGCCAATGCCTAAGGCGAGACCCTCGATCCCATGATGAGTACCCGCCAGAAAAATGAACAGGGCCTTAAGAGTTGCGGAAAAACATCCCAGTGAGAAACGTAAATCCAGAGAGCTCAGAAAACGTCCAGGGAAAAAAGCCTATTTCCTTGGGAGAGGAAGGCCATGGATAAATGGAGGGTACCACTATCTCCTGATTGAGGTAAAACGAGGGAACCACTTTCGGAAGAAAGGCCAGATGAGGGCTAAGGATAGCTGTGTCCCACAGTAGAGATGAGCCTGACTGTTACTACTGATAGAGCCGCTGTCACAAACTTACCTGCCGCTCCGGTCCCATGCCGCTCTGCACTTCCGGGTGGGCGGCGTCGACGTCATGACGTCACAACGCCGACACGTGAAAATTCAAAAGCCGGTGTCCTCCTGGACCCGGTGCCCGATTGTAGCGTTTGCTACCTCCCTGGCTCCTATACTCACCTGCCTTGGATCCTGTACTCACCTGCCTTGGATCCTGTACCTACCTTTACCGCTCCTGTCACTTACCTAGCCTGCATCCAGTCTCAAGTTACTTACCTTGCCTGCATCCAGTCTCAGTCACTTACCTAGCCTGCATCCAGTCTCCAGTCACTTACCTTGCCAGCATCCAGCCTACAGTTCCCAGCAGCTCCTTGTTCCGGCATCCAGCCTACAGTTCCCAGCAGCTCCTTGTTCCGGCATCCAACCTACATTTCCCAGCCGCCTCTGTGTCCTGCAATTCCCGGACTATACGCCTCCTCCTAAAGCGTACTTGTAAGTACCCGGCCTCCCGGCCATTTATTACAGTACCATCAGGGCCAGTTGGCTCAGTTCATGGACACCCTCGCTGTTCAGCTACCCCCTAGCTTCTGCCTCTGCTCCGGGGTCTACGCCACCTCCTTCTACTTCCGGATCCAGTGACCCTTCTCTTCGGAGAGAGCGCCGCATACCTCCGCCCTCGCGGTTCAATGGTGATGCCCAAGCCGGCCGTGGATTCATTAATCAATGCCGAATCCAATTTGAACTTCAACCATCTCATTTTGCATCGGATCGTGCAAAGTTTGGTTATATCATCGCCTTGTTGGAGGGCAATGCTCTGGCCTGGGCTTCTCCCCTAAGGGAGAAAGATGATCCTCTTATCAATAATGTTACCTACTTCCTGAATATGTTTCGCAAGGTCTTCGATGCTCCAGGAAGAACCTCTGCTGCCTCCTCCCGTTTGATGCAGCTCCGCCAAGGGTCTCGTTCTGTGGGTCAATATGCTATTGAATTTCGTACCCTTGCCGCGGAGACTTCTTGGAACAATGAGGCACTTACAGCAGCCTTTTGGCAGGGACTCTCTGATCGCCTCAAGGATGAATTAGTATCTAGAGAATTACCTGTCCCATTGGAAGACTTGATTACCACCTTGTTCCAGCATCCAGCCTACAGTTCCCAGCAGCTCCTTGTTCCGGCATCCAGCCTACAGTTCCCAGCAGCACCTTGTTCCAGCATCCAGCCTACAGTTCCCAGCAGCACCTTGTTCCAGCATCCAGCCTACAGTTCCCAGCAGCTCCTTGTTCTGGCATCCAGCCTACATTTCCCAGCAGCCTCTGTGTCCTGCAATTCCCGGACTATCCCCCTCCTCCTAAAGCGTACTTGTAAGTACCCGGCCTCCCGGACATTTATTACAGTACAATCGGGCCCTGGAAATGCCTGAGGGGGCTATGACAGAGTTGAGTAAAACTCTCCAAACTTTGTCCAAACGCATGGACATTTTTGAACACCATCAGGGCCAGTTGGCTCAGTTCATGGACACCCTCGCTGTCCGGCTACCCCCAGCTTCTGCCTCTGCTCTGGGGTCTACGCCGCCTCCTTCTACGTCCGGATCCAGTGACCCTTCTCTTCGGAGAGAGCCCCGCATACCTTCGCCCTCACGGCGAAGGTAATCAGCGCCGAATCCAATTTGAACTTCAACCATCTCATTTTGCATCGGCTCGTGCAAAGGTTGGTTATATCATCGCCTTGTTGGAGGGCAATGCTCTGGCCTGGGCTTCTCCCCTATGGGAGAAAGACGATCCTCTTATCAATAATGTTACCGACTTCCTGAATATGTTTCGCAAGGTCATCGATGCTCTAGAAAGAACCTCTGCTGCCTCCTCCCGTTTGATGCAGCTCCGCCAAGGGTCACGTTCTGTGGGTCAATATGCTATTGAATTTCGTACCCTTGCCGCGGAGACTTCTTGGAACAATGAGGTACTTACAGCAGCCTTTTGGCAGGGACTCTCTGATCGCCTCAAGGATGAATTAGTATCTAGGGAATTACCTGTCCCATTGGAAGACTTGATTACGCTATGCATCCAAATTGATACCCGCTTTCATAAACGGCAGGCAGAAAGGTCTGCAGCTCGTTCCAGCTTCCCTAAGACCTTTCCTAGGCCTGCTCAGATCTTTCCGCAACCAATATCTTCGGTTGAAGAGCCGATGCAAATTGGCGGCACTCATCTGTCTCCTGAGGAAAAATCACACCGACGTACTAATGGACTTTGTCTCTATTGTGCTGGGCAAGGACACTTTGTAAGAAATTGTCCCCAGAAGTTGGGAAACACTATGACCTAGAAGTTAAGGAGGAGCTCCTTCTAGGTAATGTTAAGTCTCCTGCAAAATTTGAACAATTGAAACATTTTCTACCAGCAACTATCCCCTTTAATGGTAAAACTTTTTCCTCCCAGGCCTTTGTCGATTCTGGTGCAGCTGGAAATTTCATTGACTCTACCTATGCAGCACAATTGGGGGCTTCCTCTCCTTCACTTGCAGCAACCTCTTCGAGTTCTGGCTATTGACAATAACCCTTTGGCTTCTGAATTCATCTCCAAATCTACATACGAAGTCCTATTTCGCATTGGCATATTTCACCAAGAACGTTTGTCTTTTCTTGTAATCCAAAGCCCTTACGCTCACCTGATTCTCGGACTTCCATGGCTCAGATTACACAACCCTGTTATAGATTGGTTTAGCAATAAACTCAAGTCTTGGAGCCCTTTCTGTTTCAAAAATTGCCTTTCTACTCATTGCACCACCATTACCTGTGAAAATAAATCTGTGAAAGATCTCCCTGAATGTTATCATTACTTCTCTGATGTGTTTTGTAAAAAGCGAGCTGAGATGTTACCACCGCACCGATCCTACGATTGCCCCATCGATCTTCTCTCAGGTACTATGCCTCCATGGGGACGCACATACCCACTGTCTCCTTCTGAAACTCTAGCCATGAAAGAATACATTACTGAACATTTGTCTAGGGGTTTTATACAACCTTCCACTTCCCCTGCTGGAGCTGGGTTCTTTTTTGTTGAAAAAAAAGACGGAGGTTTACGACCCTGCATCGACTACCGTGGTTTAAATAAAATCACAATAAAAAAAAGGTATCCTCTTCCTCTCATCTCTGAACTGTTCGACCAGATAAAAGGGGCTAAAATATTTACCAAACTGAACCTTCGGGGGGCATACAATCTGATCCGTATATGCAAAGGTGACGAGTGGAAAACAGCCTTTAACACTCGGGACAGTCACTACGAATATCTCGTAATGCCCTTTGGCCTTTGTAATGCTCCAGCGGTGTTCCAAGAATTTGTGAATGACATTTTCCGGGATATGTTGGGAATCTCTGTAGTTGTTTATCTAGATGACATTTTAATCTTTTCTGAAGATCTGCCCTCACACCGCCTCCATGTTAAACAGGTGTTACTACGTCTGAGAGAGAATAGCCTATATGCCAAATTGGAAAAGTGTCTGTTTGAGTGTTCGCAATTACCCTTTCTGGGCTACATTGTATCAGTGCAAGGTTTCCAGATGGATCCTGTGAAAGTTTCAGCCATCCAAGATTGGTCTCTTCCTATGGGAACCAAAGCTATTCAAAGGTTCATTGGCTTTGCCAATTACTACAGACAATTCATTCAAGGGTTCTCTTCTATAATTTCTCCCATATTAGCCCTCATCAGTAAAGGTGGTAAGCCTCATTCATGGACCCCTGCAGCCCTCAAAGCCTTCAAATGACTCAAGGCAGCCTTTGCTGATGCACCTGTTCTAGTACATCCAGATCCTAGTCTTCCCTTCTACATCGAAGTTGATGCCTCGGACTTGGGAGCAGGAGCGGTCCTTTCCCAAAGACAAGGCACTAAAAGGAAACTCCCTCCCTGTGCATAAGAAGTTGTTAAAGTGCACTTTAAGAAGTTTCTACCCAACGAGCAGAACTATGATGTTGGGAATAGGGAACTTCTTGCTATCAAACTGGCCCTCGAGGAGTGGCGTCATCTATTGGAAGGCATCTCTGTACCTATCACCATCCTTACCGACCATAAGAACCTCGAATACATCCAGAATCTTAAAAGGTTAAATCCCCATCAAGCACGGTGGTCCTTATTCTTTTCCCAATTTAAGTTTGTTATCACTTACCAACCTGGTTCCAAAAACAAAAAAGCTGATGCCCTTTCCAGATCATTTGTTGCTTCCGACTGTACTAATCAAGATAAGGGCTCCATTATCCCAACCATTTAAATCTTGGCCTCTATATCTCCTCAACTCTGTTCCAAGATTCATGCCGCACAAGATTCTGCTCCTCCTGACACACCTTCTGGCAAAATCTTTGTTCCTGTTTCTCTTCGGAAAACTATCCTTCTTCATACTCACTGTTCTAAGCAACACGGGCATCCCGGTGTTAACAAAACTTTTAATATTATTGCCAGTTCCGTTTGGTGGCCCAAAATGAGAAAAGATATTAAAGACTTTATTCAAGCGTGTACCAGCTGTACTCAATCCAAATCTTCTAGAACCCTCCCCTGTGGTCTTCTTCAACCCTTCCTCATTCCGTCCGGACCTTGGCCCATCTATCCATGGACTTTATTGTTGAACTTCCGCCTTCCAAGAAAAACACGGTTATATGGGTGACAGTAGACCGCTTCATTGGGTTCCCCTCCCCAAACTACCATCTTCAACGGAGTTAGCTCAACTCTTTATTTCACATATCTTCCGCTTTCATGGACTCCCTTCTGAAATAGTATCTGACAGAGGTACTCAATTTGTTTCCAAATTCTGGAGAGCACTTTGTAAGTCCATGAACATCAAGTTACAATTTTCTTCGGCTTACCACAAACAGTCCAACGGGGCTACTGAACGCACTAACCAGTCTTTGGAACAGTATCTTCGTTGTTACATTTCCTATACTCAAGATGATTGGGCTGACCTTCTGCCTTGGGCTGAGTTTGCCCATAACAATTCATCTCATGCTTCTACTGGGAAATCTTTTTTTTGTGTCTTTGTGACAAATCCTAGATGTTTTCCTCAAGATTTTCTTTTCACACAAGTACCCGCTGCCAATGACTTTGCGGCCCAGATCACCGCTATATGGCATGCTACGGAAATCAGCCTTCAGAAATCTGCTTTGGTACAAAAAACTGCAGCAGATAGGAGACGTAGAGAACCCCCAGCTTATTCTGTTGGAGATAAAGTGTGGCTCTCCTCTGCTCATATTAACCTAACGGTTCCTTCCTCCAAACTGGAACCCAAATTTATTGGTCCTTTTCCTATCCTGGAATTAGTCGGTCCAGTGGCTGTTCACCCCCACTTCCTTCCAGCATGCAGATTCCTAACGTGTTTCATATTTCTCTCATCAAACCAGTATGCTCTAATCAGTATTCCACATCTTTACTACCTCCCGTTCCAATTTCCGTTGATGGTCAGCAGGAGTTTTAGGTTGAGAAGATCTTGGACTCTAGATTCTTGAGGAGGTCTCTTCAGTATTTGGTCCACTGGAAATGTTTTGGTCCAGAAGAAAGAGCTTGGATTAAACATTCTGATTTGCATGCTCTTGTCAGTCAGAGCTTTCCACAGGAGTTTTCCAGGGAAACCTGGCCCGTTGGGTCCTGTGGCCCCCCGTAAGGGGGGGGTACTGTCACGAACTTACCTGCCGCTCCGGTCCCGCGCTGCTCTGCCGACGCCGACACGCCGGGTGGCACGAAAATTCAAAAGCCTGTGTCCTCCTGGACCCGGTGCCCAATTTGTAGCGTTTGCTACCCTCCCTGGCTCCTTACCTCACACTGCCGTGACCGTACTCACCTGCCTTGGATCCTGTACCTACCTTTACCACTCCTGTTACTTACCTTGCCAGCATCCAGCCTACAGTTCCCAGCAGCTCCTTGTTCCGGCATCCAGCCTACAGTTCCCAGCAGCTCCTTGTTCCGGCATCCAGCCTACATTTCCCAGCCGCCTCTGTGTCCTGCAATTCCCGGACTATACGCCTCCTCCTAAAGCGTACTTGTAAGTACACGGCCTCCCGGCCATTTATTACAGCCGCCAACTCAGATGACCTGCTGATAGAGGTAATAACCAGATTCTAGGAAACTCAACACCCGGGACAGGGCAAAACCTGGAAGGTGTAGGAAGTGTGTAAACCAGTTGGAAGGGCCAAGGTGCCACTAGGGCATAGTTAGCCATAACATCTATTTCTGGTCTCCCACACTGGAGGGGCAGTGTCTCTAACACCTCCTGATGGAGGGACCACACTGCTGGATCCAGGAATTGCGAGTGATGAAGTCTGCCTCCTCGTTCAGCACCCCCCAAATGAAGGGACTGGCAGAAAGTGTGTTGCCCATGTAGGAATTTGGCAAGTCTCTGCCATGGCCATTTAGCATTTAGTGCATCCTCCTTGTGTGCATGCCTCCTTGCAGAGCGCGTCTTCCCATTGGCTGCCTCGCGACCTGTCACTTAAAGTGCCAGTGGGAAGGATCGGACCGGAGCGACTAGGGAGATTACAAGTAAGTAGTGTAGGAATTTTGTAAAGTACCCAGAGGTGAGGACTTAGCGTTTTAGGAACAAGGGAGAGGTGAGTATAATTGTCTTTAATTTGGAAGATATTCTGTGTTAACCGTCAGTAGTGGTTATACTTTTTAATTTGGTGTAATATTCTTGAAGGTGCAGTTTTAGTTTGGGGGGGTCTCCTGTACAGGAAAAGTGGGGTACCTACATATATCTGGTATCGTTGTACTAGGGAGTATCAGAGCTTTTAGAAACAGTAAAATTTTTGTGTGTAACCTTAAGATAATTATAAGTAAAAATGGGAAAAATCCATGAAAATTTGCAAATATTTTATTTTTTTGATATATTTTACCCATAAAATTTCCAGAAAAGTTACAAAATTTTGTTACCGTGTTAAAGTACACTTTGTGCTGAAAAAAACATGTATAATATTCCTGATTTACTGGGGGGTTTCCTACTGTAAACTTTGACTGAACCAAATGTGTCTAAAATCCTGGAAATTCTTCTTGAATTTAACGCATGTAAAGTGGTGAATTCTGCTGGCAGCGAAAGGGTTAAACCTTCCAAGAAATAACGGAAACAATTCTTTCAGGAAGGATAAGGGGGACACGCCTACAGTGACAGTATACAGAAAAAAGCACAATCTATATATAAGAATGTCAATATATGTCAGAAGCAAAGAAACAAACAACTGTATAGCATTTAGCTGACAGGAGAGGCTGAGGTGCTACTGTAGGACCAAGGCTCAAAGAGAAGAGTTACCATACTGCATAAGGCACCAAGGGGCCAGAAAGAAGGAGAAGGAGGAAGTCCTGCCTCCCCACCAGTAGAATCTAGTGCCAGAAAGAGAAGCGCCGATCAGCCAATACATACACAGCTCAGCCGCACTGAGCAAGTGCCAGTAGCAGAGGACAAAGAGGGGCTGCTTACCTGAATGCAGAGGGGTGGGGGGGAAGAGAGATTTTACCCTTTAGAGGCATGATGTTCTGCCCCTTTGCGACATGAGAAGGGGACTTGGTCCCCTCTGCATGCTCTCTGCTATCCAATGAAGAGCACAAGTACCAGTAGCAGAAGCTGAAGAGGCGCTGCTTACCTGAATGCAGAGGGGGGGGGTTCTGCACATTTTAGCCTCGAGAGGCATGATGTGTGGCTCCTCCGCGGCATGAGAAGGGGATTAAGTCCGCTCTGCATGCCCTCCCATGAAAGGAGCAGCAGGATTCTGAGTCGTGTCGCTCCTCTCCTAAAGTGAACACTTAAAAACTGAGGCAGGCTTCTGGTGCTACAATATATAAGGTAGTAGGGAGGAGCACCAGAGCCTGAACTTTTAACCTTTTAAGGGTCTGCTCCTGGAGATTGGCTACTTAAACCCTGCTGTAACCTGGGTCCCCCTGAGTCTGAAAGAGAAAAATTATTTAACCATCTAATTGAAAGAGATGTATGTTTTACCTGCTATAGCTACATGTTGGTTACTTCTTATAAAATGGTTGACAGTATGGCCATCCTTAAAGTCAAATACATACATTTGTAATTAGTAATTAAAGGGTCTTCCCATGACAGGGGAGCATATTACTTGGATGACTTTGGAATGCTCATTCTTCAGAATTAGGTAAGACCCAGGAGTAAGGACACCGTAGTTAAGGCCCTTATCCTGGGTTCTATTATGTAAGGGGGAGTCTTTTTCCAGGGTTTAAATTTCCCTTTTACTGGGTCAAGAATGTGGCTGCTGATCTTCAAAATGGACAGAAAAGAGGCAACTTTAGGGGCCTTCATAGATTGCCAAGTTTTTAAAATACAATCTTGCCAATAAAGTGTTTATTGGTTACATTTTTGAGTGGTTTTTAGTATTTCAAGAATTTGTAAATATTGAATTCAAAGTCAGCATGTTCTAATTTGCAGCTACAGCTAAACAAGTGTTTGAAAAGAGTTGCATTCCAAGATGGTTAGGACTGTAATAGGTAGGGTGAAAAATGAGACTCATGCATGAGTCTGTATATGAGTATATACAGGGAAATGTACTGAAAGCTGATATTGCTTTGAAATGCAGTTAATCAAGCCACATATTACATTTCTATTCCGTCCTAACCTTTTAGATGTGTTTAAAACCTGGAATTTGGTGGCATCAAAAAAGTATTGCATATTATTCTAAACCTTTCTGCTACAAAGGAAACCACCACAAATCTTAAACCCATGGTAATGCATATTGCATAAAAGGGTAAGTGTGGGTTTAATAGTGGTACATTTGATGATTGTATTATTATTGGAAATTTATAACCATGTAACCACATAACCACATAACTGTTTGTTGTTTTAAAACACTGTTTTTTTTTTGACATTATTATTATTTGTTTGCTGTCACCTCGGAATGTTTGATTTATATATGACACATTGTTAAGAACACATATTAATTGTACCTTCTTCTGTAATCTGATCTTCCTTCTCTTTAATCCAAGTGTTCTCATAAATGTTTGATTCATTATCTAGTAGGAAAATGTATCGTAATATAAAAATCAGGAAAGGATTGGATTAAGTGAATGAATAGTGCAGTTTCTAGTAAAAAACCTGGCAGAGCTTAAAAAATATTTCCTCAGAATACTGTGAGCAGTAATGTAAAAATAGTAATGGGTGCTTTCTGCTATATCCATGTAAAAAAACCCTCTGCTGAATGTGATATGGGGTTAGCGTATGTTTTACAGGGCCTGCATGGGCCTGTTTTTGGAAACAGTGTGGGGCATCCAATTGCATAGAATTTTGCAGTATTATGTAGTGAGAACAACACATTTTAAATGGTATCTATACTCTATACTAAAAAAAATCTACTACAAAGCTTTTTTCGGATTTTAAATCTGAGCTTTAGATTCTGATAAATCATCATTTAAGATCACTGCATTTACAGGGAAAGACCTGTCACTCAAGAAGGATAAATTATAAAATGTGCTCTATGATATCCCTGACTTCTTACTAGGCCTGCCAGCAATAATTAAGAGAATAAGCAAAGAAAAGAAGGCGGAGGGAGTGAGTATAGTGACCCTAAAGTCTAATTGTATTGCCTCAATGCATTTTAAAAAAAAATTTGCTATAAAAAGAGTAAAGTTATGCAGCCCTCCCCATACCTTTTTTTCTGATTTTGAGCCTCTCTCTACCTTTAATTAGCTATGATGTGAAGGGGGCATAACAATTCTGTCTGCCTCTAACTGTCACTCAAATCTAGCATGCAAACACTCCTTTACACACCCTTGATCACCTTGATTATGAAGGCTGTATTCAAGCAACAGGACACTTCTAGTTTGTTTGACTGGCAGAAGAGGAAGAGAGAGGTTGACATTCCCACCAGCCAATGACGTCTGCTGTGTTAACCATGGCCCTGGGCCAGCTAGGAGGGGGGCTTTTGGCACTCATCTTTGCTGTGTGATCTCTAAGGGAGGGCAGCATGGTTTTAAATGTGATTAATCAATATTGGCTGCTGGAAGTGTGAGCATGTAATGGGGGTGATGGTTTTTTTAATATATTGTTGTCCTTAAATAGGTGCCATTAAAAAACATGCTACTTACTCAGCCCACAATGCAGTACTGGCACTCATTGATTACTGCATTGCTGTAGCTTAGTCATATAAGCAGTGTGTTTAAGCAATTACATTGTAATTTTTTTATGTTTTAATGCTTCAGATTTGTGAACATGTAGTCCATACTAAATCATAGCCAAGAACAATGTCCTGTTGTGTTTTTTTATATATACAATTTGGTAAGAAAGATTTTATTCTGTTTGTACAGTTATGTCAAATGTGAAATATAGAGAAGATATCAGAGAAAATGAAATAGAGAAGACAAAGAAAAATTTATAATGGGGGCGCATGTGAGCAGCTTTTTAGATAGCAAGTTAGTAAAGCTCCTCAACCCACTCACAGAAAATAGAACAATCTACAGTGTTGAGACCATGTATATTCCTAAATTTTCTTTTCATAGGTGGCAGAGAGTGCAAAGATGCCCTCCAGATTTAGCAAAAGTGTGGTAAAATCATTACGGTTTACTGACATAAGCCGCACATATGGTGTATCCTACAGTGGACCTTGAGCATCTCTGACTTGCTCTCAAGAATCAGGTGCATCCCAAGCACTTCTGCAGGAGATACGCATCTTTCTTACAGGGACCACAAATTCCAAATGTTGACTGACAACTCAGCAAACGCTAGCAAAGAGAAAACTGCTACAACCACTTAACAAGGCTATTATGGCATGACAAATCTGTTATTTCTCATTTAATAATAAATCGTTTGCTATTGACAATCTGCAACAAATAATACGGATTTCCATGTCTCCATAATCTACAACTACTAATGGGGCTTGGGATAGAAATCCGCTGCAGTGATAATGGATTACAAATACGCCTAATAAGTTACCAGAAAGGAGAGACTATGAACATCAGACAGTCCCCACAGGTCTGCTATACCTGAGACAATTGGAAATGTCTCTCGCATTCCTTGGGAATGGATAAGTACCTACCTAATGTACCAGTTAGTATGCCTAACTTGACCATTTGAATTTTTGTTTTTTAGTTTTTAAATGTGTAGCTGTAACCTTTGAACTTAGCAACTCTAACCTTTATTTTTGCTTTTGGGGTAGTTATCCCCTCACATAATAACAGTTCTGGATGTGTTAACAGATTTAACATCGCTTTAGCAGAATATTAGCCTTTAAATGGAAAGGGTTTAGAGAAGGGCAACTAAATTAAGGGGATTGGGGGAGCTTGAATATGAAGAGAGACTGGAAAAGTTACAATTATGTACGCTGGAGAAAAGGCGCTTGCGTGGGGATATGATTACTGTGTATAAATACATTAATGGGCAATACAATAAACTATTTGGGGCATTGTTCACCAATAGAACATGTCAGAGGACACGAGGACATCCCTTAAGACTTGAAGAAAAAAGGTTTAGGCTTCAAGCTCGGAAAGGGTTTTTCACTGTAAGAAAGGTAAAACTATGAAACTGTCTTCCAGTGGACGTTGTAATGGCAGGTTCATTAGTCAGTTTAAAAAAAAAGCTGGATGAGCTTCTGCAAATAAGGAGTGTTGCAAGTTACTGGTATTGATACATAAAGTAGAGTTGATCCAAGGAAATTTCCTATTGACACTTGGAGTTAGGAAGGAATTTTTTCCACCTTCATAAATTTGGTGGGGTTTTTTTGCCTTCCTTTGGATCAACAGTTAGACAGGAAATGAGGATATTGCTAGATGGGTTGTACTGGATGGACCTATGTCTTTATTCAACCTCAAATACTATACTATAATTGGTTGTAAAAAATCATGGACACTTTTTTTTTTTGAGGGACCTGTTGCTAAAACAAAGGACTTTAAGACTAATACTGGAGCTGCGCAAAAAAAGATTATGCAAACTTGTATGATCAAGATCAAGAATTTTCTTAAGCAGCACATCATGTGACTGTCAAACACTTCCTTGTGTATCCTCTGTCCGAGTGTAACTTTACAAGCCTATAACCAAAGACCCAGAAAAGCTAGACACATCATCCTAGGCTTGTTTGAAAGGTATGGGAGAGCTTTAAATAAAGGACAATTGTATGAAGAGGACCGTTACCCTTTAATTAAATAAGGAGATACAAATTTATAAATGGAAATGACACAATTTGTAGAAATAATATTCACCCCGAATACAGCATTACCTTTAACTGATGGACTGTACTTGTAAGAGTTGAAGATGTTTCCATAAAGGGAAGTTCTTTCAAATACTAGAATATATAAAAAGTAAAAATGGTTGTTGGTTTGTTTTTTTATTTTAGAAGCTTGTTGAGCTGCTAATAGGGTAACGTAATAATGTTGTTATACTGTAGCTTTAAGAGACTGACTTACCAAAATTGTAGTACTCTGATGAAATGGGGTTGCTGAAAAGTAAAAAAGGGAAAATCTGTTATTCATAAGAAATGAAAAATATTTATAAGCGGGAAATGTCACAAATAAGTCATCAGATGCACTATTTGGGAAAAAGCAACAATTTGAGGCTTTACACAATGTGCCAAATATTGTTTTTATGGCTGTAGCGAAGATTTTTTTGCATTATATTGCATGTAACTTTTGTAGATTTTTACCAATATATATATTATATATTTACCAAATTAAAACATGATTTCTGGAATACTTAGAAGATGGTTATCTACTTAATAATAATACAATTTCAATAATGCTATAATAAGTATAGTTCAGACTTCCTCTTCAAACTTCAACCAATAGCAGGGGAAAGAGGAATTGCTCATTCGAAAACTACTCTTCCTCCATGGGTAATGCACAGCGGGCTTGCCTATAATCACTGCTAAATCTATGGGCCATATTTATAAAGCAGTGGTATTGCTTTTTAGTGATACCGCGGCTTTACCGATCGGTATCGGAGATTTATGATCGTTTAATCGTTCGGAGATTAACGATCGGTTTAATGAACGTTAATTTATGATACCGGTGATTTACGATCCCCATAGAATACCAGTGCGGTAGTTTACTACCGCACGGTATTCTACGTTCGAACGTTCGTTAGTTAACGAACGTTCGGTCGTAAATGTACGATACATTTATGTACATTTACAATCGTAATCCTAAATTAATTAACCTGATACCCGATCCCGCGAGTTTATATAAATATGGCCCTATGAGTGATAAGCACTTTAGAAGCAGTTAGACAAGATAGGGGTGCATCATTTTAATCAGACGTTTCTGGGTTATGAGCCAGGAAAATGTGTTTTGCCTGTTGTTCTCCTTTAAAAGATTCACTAACCATTGTGCTCTTTTGTAACTTGCATCTTCATGTTGCTGTGTCATATCATCTTGGACCATATTTATAAAGCCGCGGTATCGCTTTTTAGCAATACCGCGGCTTAGTTAATTTACGATTGGGATCGTACATTTACGACCGAACGTTTGTTAAAGTCGTGGTATCGCTAAAAAGCAATACCGCGGCTTCATAAATATGGCCCCTAGTAACAGCGCAGCATGTAATACATTTCATAAATACTAGCTTCAACTTACATGTATTTTTTATTTTGTGCTTATCAACTTACATGTATGCTTCCTCAGAAAATGCACTGGTCACTAGAAATAAGAGACAATTTACAGTTGCATATAATTGATAGATCAGAGAAATTGTTGCATTATTCAACCCATATGTCTGCTCAAGCTATTTTACTTTACTACCGATGCCATTGTGGACCCTGTTGCTAAAGCTGCTGTTTCAACTTTTGGCTGTCTGGTAAAAGTATTTTTTCCATATACATTCAGCACATACATCATTCACATAGCGGGTATCAATTATTATTAAAAAAAGAGAGAATTACAGAAATATATACTGTAAATTTGATAAAAATGTAAACAATTACAATGTATGTAAATTACTATATAGTACTGTAAACACTCTAATCTGTAGAGTGTTTAGCCACAATCCTTTCCTGCCATATACTGGATATATTAGACCTTCAGGCAGCAAAAAGCGAGAGGCAGTTTAAAGAGTGGACATTGTCCCACTTTATCACCCTTGGTCAATTTATAACTAAAGAACCTCACAGACTTTCATATTAGTGTAAACACATCTCTATAGAAAAACTCAGTGAATTGAGACAGTGAATAATGAGCATAGGGGCGTGGTCAATTGGTGCACAAGGCTGTTTGAAGCCTACATAGGCATAGACACAATCATTTGCACACAAGTGTTTTTTATATTCTTTATTAACTTACTACTTTTTCCTGAAGACTCTTGATTGTCTCTGTAGGTAAAAACATCTAGATGATCAAATTGTATAAATGTATTTAATCAGAATAGGCAAAAATATGGTGAAACTTCATGGACATCAGGTCCATCCAAGATTTTTTTAAAACTGTTCTTACCACTAAACCAGTGATGGCAAACCTTTTAGAGACCGAGTGCCCAAACTGCAACCCCAAACTTAGTTATATATTGCATAGTGCCAATACAGGGGCAGCCAATCACGGATGCGGCATCTGGCGTGATCGTCGGGGGAAAGAGGCAAAGTAAGTATAGATTGCGGGAGTTTTGCAGGAAACTACTATAGCGTTTGGGGTTGGGGGAGGGAGCCCTACACTACAGCAAATGGGCTTTGTGCTAGGGGGAGGGAGAGGGAAACGGGAGGGAGAGGGAGGGGGCGAGGGCTGCAGTGCGCATGACATTTTTCTATCGGAGGAGAGACAGGAGGCAGAGTCCTATATGGACTCGGCCAGGCTCCTGTTGGTCACTTTTTGGGACTTTACAGGGACATTACAGGAGAACCATTTGGAGCAGGTATGTATGGTAAGGATTTTACTAAATTACACAGTGTGGCCAGTAGTGGGTAAAGATATAGTTTTGGGGGTGGACATGCCCTTTAACTATTAACCTCTTCATTACCACACAGGAGTTTGAGAAACATAAAAAGAGACAACAGTACATTAAACTGAGTAATTTGACATTCCTCGACTCCTTAGCATGCTGAGGCAGCCACAGGACAGGGAGCTTATGCGCAGTAGTTTCTCACTTTCTGCACTGCCCCTTCCCTTCCTTGTGTGCTGCAATGTGCAGAAGCAGAAAGAGAGAGAGTAATGTGATGTTTGCGTGACCTCTCTCTGCTATAGAAAAGGGAGCAGACCGGGCCATGTCTCTCTGGCTTTCTGCTAACAAACTGGTGAATTCTGCTGTGAACATGTGCCATAGGTTTGCCACCACTGCAATAAACTCTTCATTTGAATAAAGTCAAGCAAAACAAAAATAAATAATGTTAAGATACAAAATAGCCAAATTAAATACAGTGAATGTGCTTATTTTCTGGCTTTGTTGTTTTGACGTTAAAAAACAGAAAAAAGTAAAACCAAACAAAAGCTACAGAATCCTTCCTAATATTACAGTAACCTTGTAAGAAGCCAGCCAATTTATCAAATGTAAAGTATAATAGCTAGTCAATCACACTCCATTTCATTCTACACAGGTATAAATATGGTTTGTTATGGATGTAAGTCAGCTTACAGGGGATTCTGGGCCATATTTATAAAGCTGCAGTTTTGCTTTTTAGCAATACCGCGGTTTAATTAATTTACGATCACGGTCGTAAATGTACGACTGCAATCGTACATTTATGACTGGACGTTCGTTAATTAAATATCGGTATCGGAAATTTACGATCGTTAAACCAACCTTTAATCTCCGATTGGTTTATCATAAATTTTCGATACCGATCGTTAAAGTCGCGGTATCGCTAAAGCCCGTTACCGTGGGTTTAGAAATATGGCCCTCTGGCTCCGCAATAGAGTAGCTTAATAGGAACCCATTTAATTTAATATTCACATTTGGAGGGTCCAGATGTAATTACTTGGACCTACTGTTTGTATACATGCCCAAGACAAATTATTCAGAAAAGAGCAAACAAAGAACACCATACTAACTATGACATTTGTGTCATCTCCCACAATGCACAGGACCTATCCCCTATAGTTAATAGGTAAATGTAATTGCATAAAACATGAAGAATATATGGGAACAATATTAGGGATAACAAACAAGCTCATCAAGAAGAGTACATACAAACTCTATTGTTATTGATTTAATAATGAAATTGTATTACTTATGGTTAGAGACAGAACAATGATGGGAAGGGACACCTGTTGGAGTAGTGCTTAGCACAAAGGGACTAAGGGGCATATTTATAAAGGTCCGTTAACTTTTCGCCGCCTATTTTCCTGACGTTTTTGCCAGAAGCGCTAATAACGCGATTTACAAAAGGGCGAAGGTGGCAGGCGTAAAGTTGACGTGGCGAAAAGTTAACAAGGCGGAGAACCATCACATGGTTATAAAGTACCCAATAATATTTCTGAAATATGATTGGGTACTGTATAACCATGTGATACCAAGCATTGAAAAATTGACCAATAAGAATCGGATTAGGACTTTCTGTAAACCTATATAAAGAGCTGAAATCCTCCATAGAGCTCAGAAGTCATCGCAGTAGATGGTACCCCTGGAGGCCGCAGGGGTACTTCTCGGGGTTGGTGGTCTCAGCGGAGTTGGTGTCACTGGATGGAAGAAAAGAGCCCAAGGGCCCTTTTAAGAGCCGACGGGGGTCCCGGTTCGAGCTGCGGGACCCCCAACAAAGGCACTTCTCAGTGCCTTAAGGGCCCTTACAAGGACCGGGGAGGGGGGGTCCTGGTACGGGCTGTGGGACCCCCCGCATTGCGCTAAGTATGTGGTTCGCCTTTATAAATATGCCAAAAACGTTTTCATTGTGGCAATGTGCGACGGTAATTTTTGGCCGATATTAACGGCCCTTTATAAATATGCCCCTAAGTGCATGTACAAATAAGATCTATGAGTAAGAATGTGAATATGACTGTGCCTAGTTTTAAAGACTACATGGTGAGCCAGAAAAAGTAGTTTTCATTGCCCTATTATAATCTTCTTAATGTCACTTACTGTAAACAGGATCCACTTGTGTTAGCGGCTCCCGTTCTCACTAATGATGAACAGAATTTGGATATGTTATTTACAAACTTTAACATTCCTAACTTAAAAATGCAATAAGTCTGATAGCTGTATAAATAACATTACAATACACAACACAATATTTAACAAATAGGTAATAGCTATGGCTCACTAAACCATTCTAATTATACAAAATTTTTCCTTACGGCCTAGGGATCTAGCAGCCAATAAAAAGATACTGTGCGTGCCAAACTGAATAAAGGTTAATTTGTTTGTACTGTTAAATATATATATATTCAGCTAACCAAGGAATCATTGGTGATAACTGTAGTCAGTTTAATTATGACATAAACTTACAAGGCATAAAGTAGCAGGTACACACCTGTGTACACACACCTATCGGTAAATGCAAGTAGGCTTTGATCAGGGTAAAAAGCAAATGCTTAACAAAAATAGGTTATTTATTAATAAAATGTTAAATACTGTTGTTCACATTACCATACAATGAAATAGGCCCTAAGATATTTTATGACTGCAGTGTTTAATAATGGCTGCATGGTGTAAATTAACGAGCACATGTTGTTAATTAATGACCGCAGTGTTAAATGAGAAAAATGCTTCATAAATACACCCTAGTTAATGCCAGTCTTATTTGACTGCTATCAGTTAATAAAAAAAAAAAAAAAAAAACATTTTCTGTTATTACGTGATGATGATCTAATGTCAATTTTATATAATTAGTTACAAACTAAGACATAATACAGATTAGGGAATTATTTGACTACAAGGTTAGTAAATAAAACAGTACAAATGTCAAAATAGACTCCCCTCTGCAATCATGAAAAATGACTATAATGTATACAAAATGAAAATTCGTATTTATCCCAGCACTATTCTAAGTAGTCTTTAACCATCAGCAATTTTACAACTGCGATCGTATATTTAAGATTGCAGTTGCAATTGTATGATCGCCCATACAATACCATAGTGGTAGTTTACTAATGCTCGGTATTGTACGGCTGTTTGGTAACAATGTACGACCGCAGCCTTACTTCTACGATAACCTGTGGTATTCAACCAGAATCAAAAAGGGCAATATTGCTTAATATAGGCTAGGTCCAGATGAACGACTGTGCACCGTTCATGCAGCGTTGTCACTAGCGGTTACTCAGCGTTGCCGGTAGGAAATTGCTGTATGCAACGTTTCCTAGCGGCAAACATCTGGAACCGCTACTGAAAACTCTGCTTGAACAGTGCACAGCCGTTCGTCTGGGCCTAGCCATAGAAGAGCAACTGCCTCAGCCATCCCCTCACTGCTGCCATCTATAGATCTTCATAGACATCAATGGGGCACAGGTCTTCTTGCAAAAAAATTCAAAAATGGGACAGAAAGGTCATTATACAAAGTTAAATCAGGTCTGTACTTTAGAATCTAATTTTTTAAAGAAGGGTTAGTAATGAAATCTGACAGTTAAACACACCAAAATAAGAAGCAGTATTGCTTACCTAAATAAAACATTTGTTCTTCTTTATTACTGTAACCAAAGAAAAGAAAATAACATAACAGTAAAAACAATAGGTACATTTTACCTTGGCTTCAGTAAATATAAATATGTGCTAGATTGTTTATAAGGACCAAAGCAACATAAAGCAACATAAAGGCTACATATGAAATACAAGTTAGCATTTACGGAAGTAACATAAGTTCCTGGATTCTTGTCTGGTCTTGACAGTGACTCCTTCTGTGACTAAAGTGTTGAATAGAGTATGAAGGTCCATACGTTTGAAGTTTAGGCAAAAGATAATCAATGGTCATATGATGGAGTTTTAATGGAATCTTCAGTTTTCCTAGATTTTAACTAGAAGCCAGCCCAAGCATTTGGAGACAATAGGGGGCATATACTACCCTCCCTTTTAAATTCACTTGTCATTTAAATGTATATATGAATTATCATTACTTTCTTTTTTAAATGTGAACATTATAAGATGCCAAATTGTGGTAACGTTATAATATCCTTCCATATACTGCTTTGCCCTGTAAAGAGCATGTCCACCCCTTTAGACAACTTTAGATATGCGGTAGGGCATGCTCCCCCAGCCCCATCCGCATTAATATTATTGTTAGAAAGTTCCCCGATTCTTACTTACCTTCCCTCTTTCCTCCACCACACTGTTCCGGCCCTCGGCCCTCAAGCAGGGGGCGGGACCAGCAGCTGTGTCCATGATTGCCTGAGAGGCATCTATAGTGAAATGTATACATTGCTCTAATCCAGACATAATAAAAGGTTAGTGTATGCTGCCTTATTCCCACCTTCCTCTGTGGCTCCGTGTTTGCACACTGTCTGATTTACTGCAGAGCTCCCCACTCCCCTCTCTGGTCATTCCCCTGTTCACATAGTCTGGCAATGAACCAAGCCTGTGAAACAAGCCACTCATGCGCATTAATCCTCCTACAAGTCACTCTAACCTTTGTAAACAAAAAGAAAACCCTCCGTATGTAAGCCTGTAGAGAGGAAATGTCTCTGTTGTTTTGGAGAGACATAACATAAGGATTGGGAGGGGGGTTAGAAGAGTTAGGACAGACCCGAGTCCTGCCTTATCACTTCAGCCGATCTCCCTTTGACAGGCAATAGATTGTTGAAAGCTACTTCATTCTCCTTCCCTTTACTTCTGTTTTTAACCCAGTATTTGCAAAGTATTTTAGTGATCATGAAGTAGTTATTGGAAGACTTGCTGTAAAACTTGTGTAAGCCTATACACTACACCAGCATGCTGTTAGGGGATTTGATTGACAGCTCAAGCTGGAGTGGTGTATTGAAAGCTTGACTTCTTTTAAATTATATATCTTGGGACAGAGGAGAAAACTGAAGAAATTAAAGGTACTCTAGAGGTTGGGGGGAATTATAGAACACATAGAAAGCATTTTTTTTTTCATTTTTCCACTGTAGATGTCATTTAAGGATTAATATTGTCCCCCATTTTGCCCCCCTCCATGTAGTCAATTAAGATTGTGACAACTGACATAACAGACTATGTTTGACCACTGGTTTACCTGTTACCTACTCTGCGCATACTCAAACATATAAAAAGCTCTTTGAGCAGAGGAAGGAGGCCGATACCTTTGCCAGAACAGAATAGAACTTATCATTAAATATCTGTTTACCAATGCATGTTTTAAACTGGGAAAAATGTCAATTATCTTCCCCCCAATCCCAACTGCTAAGTCACCAGTGGAGATGTCAGTGGGGCATATTTTTAAAGCATTGTTATCAATAAGTAAGGTAAGATGAAATGAAGGGCAATCGGTCCAGCCGAAAAAGGATCCACACAACCGCTGTAGGTATTTGAAAAGCACTTAATTTATTTAAGAGACACGGAGCTATGCCCAAAACACGTTAGGCGGTTTACCTTGTCAACCATCTATGGGCTTGTGTGCCGTGTCTCTTAAATAAATCAAGTGCTTTTCAAATACCTACAGCGGTTGTGTGTATCCTTTTTCGGCCGGACCGATTGCCCTTCATTTTGTCTTACCTTGACAGGAATCTTTAGCGGAGGGTTCGGGACAAGTTCGCACCCGGACCATAGGAGAAGATCGGTGAGTGTCGCTTTCTCTGTTTGGGCGTTTTGCCCTGTATTCCGTTTTGGCTGGAGCCTCCCTCAATGGTGGAGTGGGAGAGTGTTTTACCTGGTTAATCCATGAAGGGCCTGGGGCTGCGCTGCACCTGGGCCACCTCCATCATCGAGTAAGCACATAATGTTGTAGTGTGTTTACTATATGTTATTAAGGGTCTAATCAAACTTTTTTGTAACTGTGTTAACTAACCCCATAACAATACAATTGTAACACAACAATCGTTATCACTATTTAACACTGCAACGTTAAATAAGAATCATTATGATAAAATTGCGGTCGTTAAAAAAGGTTATAAAATATCTTAGCACCTACCGTATATACTCGAGTATAAACCGAGTTTTTCACAATTGGAAATTCAAGCCTGGTATTTTAATATTTGTTAATTAAATATCGGCATAAATAACTAGCACCCAGGTAACTGTTACTAACTAATACTGATGCATTATAAATACTACCTTGTGTCATTATTTAGCAAAACTGACAAAACTATTGCAATACCAGGCTTTAATTTCCGTAAGATATTTTATGACCGCAATGTTAAATAATGTTTTTATCGTTAAATAATCATAACCATTGATATGGTAAAATTGTGTTGTTTTGGTGTTACTTACTGATAACAATGCTTTATAAATACTAATTTCATAGCCCCAACACTTTTTAGTTACCGCTAATATTGCTTCCAGAGTATACTGGTGGACTATGGAACAAGCCCCCCACCAGCCCCCGTGCCCCTTCCTAACTGAAACTTCCCCCAACCACCTCTTAGATAAGGCTTTGGTTGGAAAACTCAGCTAAGATGATTATATTATATGCAAAAAAGATTTGCTACAGGAAACTAGAATGGTAACAGCTTGTTGCTCTTTGGATGATAAGAATTCTTGTCTTTTAAAAGAGAAAAACTTTGAATAGCGCCGTACACATTTGAATGGTGCACTAGCCATGGGTGTTCCTAAACCTTTTGTCACCTGAAACAAATATTTAAAGCTGCCCCAGTATCTTCCTGCGGTGAGTGAAGTGGGCGTTGCTTGTGGGGGTGGACATGGTTTGTTAAGGTGGGTGTGGTGGGCTAACTAATACTGGCTGGTGAACTGGAAAGCTGACTTAACATTGGGTGATGGACTGGAGGAATGATAAAACTGACTGGTGAACGGAAGGGCTGACTTTACACTGGCTGGTGAACTGGAGAGCTGACCGTGCCCCTAACACAGACTGGCAGATGTCCCATGCCCTGTAGACACACTTGTAAATATAAAATGCCCCCATACCCAGCAGCACAAAGTGACTTGTAAATATAAAATGTCCCCATGCCCAGCAAATACACTGACTTGTAAATATAAAATTCCCCCATTCCCAGCAGCACACAGACGTATAAATATTAATGACTGTCACTGGGAGCTGAGCCGAGTGGTAACTGCAAGGACTGGCTGCACAAACGAATGCCGCGTTTCTTCTGCATTACAGAGAACTTTTCAGCCTAGAAATGGCCCGGGCCAGTGGCGTAACAATAGCCCCCGCAGTCCCCCACAAGAGCAGGGGGGCCGGGGACTAAGAGGCCCCCAAGGATCTGCACACCAGGTACATTTAAGCAAGGGTGCGCATGATCAGCTGTTTTGAAATACTGCATTCCAGTGCATGTGTAAAACAGCTGATCGCATGCACCTTTTTAAAGGGAAACTATAGTGAAAACAGTTAAAATAAAAAGTATGTGAGGCAGGAATGTAGGATATGTGCTTTATACCTCCCAATATCATTTCTATGAGGAGCAGCAGGATGAAGAAAACTGCTTGTGACAGTCTTCCTGTATGCTTCAGCACTATCTTTAATACAGAATGGCCCAGGGCCATAACCTGGCAGATGAAAACTGTATGTGCTGTAGCTCCTCAACAAAACAATAGTGGGAGGTGGGAATAATCAATCCTATCTCCTTGCCCCAGGTGCTTTCCATTTTTAAAAAGTTAATTTATACAGTATAGTTGTCCTTTAACTTACGCGCAACCAGCTGTTTAAAAGCAGCTGATTTTGGTCAGGGGCCTGGCCTGCTTACTGTGTTAGAAAGCAGGGAATAATAATACTTAAATATCTTGTTAATAATACATGTAATAATAAGCTGTTTGCTTTGCTATTCATATAGCATGAGACTGCAAAATATCTTGTTATAAGAAGACTCTGCTCCATTTTTATGCTCTGTGGAGGGCTTTTTGCTCCTTTTGGTCCACCTCTCCCTAAGCTATCTAGTTGCCTTGTCTATTGTGCTCCCAAGTCCTATCCCATAGAGCCATGAATCTGTATCTTGCACTGATGAGATTTAACAAGATTTAAACATGTCATGTCTGCTGATCAGAAGATTGGGTCTATACCATAGTCTGTATATGTATGTTAATAAGCCAACTGTTCTGGACACATGCATTAGCAATAGGACATAAAGGAGATATTTTGCATATGTCTGCCCCTTAAAGTCCGTACGCACGATGTGTGTGAATGGCCATTTTGGCCGATAATCAGTCCGTGCATGGGCACTTTATCAGTCGAAACGTCCGCTCGTTCGGAGATCTGCCCGGCAGATCGGGCAACTATCTCCGGACGAAAGGCCATTGTGACCGTTAAAGTGCCCATGCACGGGCTGATTATCGGCCGAAACGCTCGTTCATACACATCGTGCATCGCAGGTTGAGACCCATGATCACACGTGTGTACGAACCTTAACTCTGGGGAGCCTGGGAGTAAGAAATGGCTTCTTGTTTCTTAGATTTTGTGAGACTACAGGATACCTTCTGTAATAAGAAGGCTCTGCTCCATAGTTTTAGAGCAGGAAATGCAGGGGATCTGATGATGTTGCTACCATATCACACATAAAAATGTAAATAATTAAAACTATCTAAAAATGTAATAATGAAAAATCATTCTCAAGTAATCAGTCGGGTTGAAGTTGCTGGCCATACACTAGGCAGATATTAGATACATTTGAGGTATCTAATGTCTAAAGACCACATTTTACAAGCAGGGGTTTTTATCTTGAGATGTTCCTATCTGACTCATTAATTTTGTGATCTCAAATTGATCACATGAAAGAACAGGCTCGGCGGTTCTAGATAGATTGGACATTTGTCTAATATCTTAAGTAGTGTATGGGCGCCTTAACTGGCCATAACGTTGTCCGTGGCAGTCCTGTATGCCAATTTATTGACTTGTGTGTACTAGCCCTAAGGGATGCCAGTGTGATTCCTGATATGATAAAAAATACTAAGATGATCTGGAGTCTCAGGAATATAATTGAACTACACAATGAAGTATCTGTTGTATTCAATTAGATCAACTGGACTTGAAATGTAGTTCTTGAAGATGTTTCGCTAGTCATCCGACTGGCTTTCTCAATTCAGAATGACTTGTACAAGAATCTGTGGCAATTATGTACCCTGGAAAATCCCAATTAGCATATCACAGCCAGGTGTTAAGGGTGTGATTAGATAGTGGCTAAGAGGTGTTATAGGACTCCCAGAGTAAGGTGTTAAAACAGCATTGTACATGGCAGACAGTGGTGTCGAACCCCCCCACCTCTATTTAGGCTTGGTTTCTTATTTTCACATAAATGGCCTCCTTAACACCTCTCTTGAACCAGTCACGTTCCTTCGCCAGTATGTTAACATTACAATCTTCAAAGGTATGTCCTTTATCCTTAAATGCAGATACACGGTGAGTCCTGACCCGAGGAATTGGCTCTTCTGTGCTGGGCCATACGTTGATGCAGTTGCTTTGTTGGTCTCCCCCACATACAAATCAGAGCATTCTTCACTGCACTGCACTGCATATAATAGTCGCTTTTCTTGTGTTTTGTGTATTGGGTCTTTCGGATGTACCAATTGCTGCCTCAGTGTGTTGTTCGGTTTAAAGCAGACAGGGATACGATGTTTTTGAAAATTCTTCTTAATTCTCGGAGACCCCTGCTACATATGGGATGACCATGTTCTTCCTCCTGTCTTGCTTTTCCCCTTCACTGTTGGTATTCGTGTTCTTTTCTTTCCTTCTACTTCTTTTGACAAAGGCCCAGTCTGGGCCACCAAATGTCCGACCACCAAATGTCACATCCAAGCCTCGTGGACACCCTAGAATGCCGTGCCCCCACCCACCCAACATTGCAGACATGCCCCATCCACCTATTCAAACCAGAACAGTTGGGGGGTATGGACTATATGGGAATTACCTGCATTCAACTGTCTGCCATGTACAATGCTGTTTTAACACCTCTTAGCCACTATCTAATCACACCCTTAACACCTAGGTGTGATATGCTAATTGGGATTTTCCAGGGTACATAATTGCCACAGATTCTTGTACAAGTCATTCTGAATTGAGAAAGCCAGTCGGATGACTAGCGAAACGTCTTCAAGAACTACATTTCAAGTCCAGTTGATCTAATTGAATACAACAGATATACCATGACCTGGATGAATGAGAACCTTCACAAGCATACACAATGAAGTGTCTGAGGTTCCAAACTACCTGTAATACAGGTGGTGCTTAGACAAAAATAATTATCTATATGGGTATAGAGTACCCAAAGTGTCCACCTTAGCACTCGTGAAATACCTCTTTACATCTATCTACTATATAAAGCAGAAATCTTGTATGTATGTGTTCACCTCATAGCCACACCCCTGAATGACTCCACATAACGGCAATGCCCATGAAGTCTAAGTTCTACAACAAAAAGCCTGCACGTCACTTGCAGAGTTTGATTCCCCATTTCAGTAACTCAGATGAAGGGTCTGGGCTCTGTGTGCTGCCCGACTTCAACGACACAGACACAGAGTCCACTTCAGTGACACAACAACAGTGTAATGTACAGCTACACAACTCAGAGAGCTGCACACACAGAACAACAGCTTCTATAACAGAGGGAACCAGACATTTCCCTTAAGGTCTGTAAGACATTACAATTTGCTCCTGGAAGTATCTGTTGTATTCAATTAGATCAACTGGACTTGAAGTTTAGTTCTTGAAGACGTTTCGCTAGTCAGCCAACTGGCTTTCTCAATTCAAAATGACTTGTACAAGAATCTGTGGCAATTATGTACCCTGGGAAATCCCAATTAGCATATCACAGCCAAGTGTTAAGGGCGTGATTGGATAGTGGCTAAGAGGTGTTATAGGAACACCCAGAGTAAGGTGTCAAAACAGCATTGTACATGGCAGACAGTTGGTGTTGAACCCCCCACCTCTGTTCAGGCTTGGTTTCTTTATTTTCACATAAATGGCCTCCTTGACACCTCTCTTGAACCAGTCACGTTCCTTTGCCAATATGTTAACAATACAATCTTCAAAGGTATGTCCTTTATCCTTAAGATGCGGGTACACGGCTGAGTCCTGACCCAAGAAATTGGCTCTTCTGTGCTGGGCCATACGTTGATGCAGTTGCTGTTTGGTTTACCCCACATACAAATCAGAGCATTCTTCACTGCACTGCACTGCGTATATGATGTCGCTTTTCTTGTGTTTGGGTATAGGGTCTTTCGGATGTACCAATTGCTGCCCTGGATAGGCTATGTTACTATTGGTGATGTGAATCACATTTATATACAAATATTAACCCTGGAAAAACTATGTTACTATTGGTGATATGAATCAAATTTGCGTTATTGTGGAAATTTAAATCAGAGCCTCCTGCAATATGACCATGCACCCAAACATCATGATCACGCCCATACCCCAAGGCCATGCCTCCAAAGATAACTGCCATGCATTGCAACAATGACCCCAAATGTTGTGACCACACTACTAGATATTGTGGTCACCCCCCAAAACATTATGGTCCACCCCCATACATCATGGGCACACCCCCAAACATCCCAGGTCTGTTCCCGAATCACACCCACATACACAAACATCCTGTCCATGCCCCCAAATCCCAGGCATGCCCCCAAATACCACAACCATGCCCCTAAATGGCACGCCCACTCTTTAAAACAGCATGGCCATGCCCCCAAATATCGCGACCACCAAATGTCACATCCAAGCCTCGTGGACACCCTAGAATGCCGTGCCCCCATCCACCTCAACATTGCAGACATGCCCCATCCACCTATTCAAACCAGAACAGTTGGGGGGTATGGACTATATGGGAATTACCTGCATTATCTAGACTTAAGCACTAGACACACACTGCCCACATGTCACACACTTCACAGATAGTTACAACTAAAAGAACAAAGACATCTTGGCACTTTCAATTTGGACCAGAAAGTAACTTTATTGATTGGGATCTAATAGTCAATATAAAGTGGTCCTTGAGCAAGGATAAAGTGTTAAAGTGCAAACAGGGTGACATACTGCTAACAAATGTGCAAAAAATTGAGCATGCTTAATAAAAACACACAACGCTCAGACAGCGCAAAGACAGACAAAGAGCCGCACGTCACATGCTTCCGAGACACTGATGCCTGTCAGTCACTCAAGTGCTGAGATATTCAGTTGCAAACAACATGTTTTCCCAACGGCAACAACGCCGGGTACAACTGCTAGTTAAAGGAGAACTAAACCCAATTTTTTATACTCCAGAATCTGAAAACAACCCCCCTAAATACACCAATAAACTATAAAATCCCACTTCAGTAAACTCTGTTAAAGTAAATCAAAGTCTGTTAAGAACTGGATGAAGTATCTGTGTGTATGTGCAATGTCAGACCACACCTCCTGACCTCAGTCACATGCTTCCTTGCTTTATCTGTCCTGTAAAAGGATTGGCTAGAGATTATTAATGGGTGTGACCAACTGTAACAAGTTTGTGCCATAGCTAAGGACTGAGCATGTGCAGAACATAATGGTCGTTGAACAAACTGTCTGATACTAGAATGCTGAGAAGTAAAGCACAAACCATATGTTATTTAGGTAAATTTCCCAGAGCCTGTATCAAAATGAGAGGTAAGACTCAGATTAATGGTTTTATATCAAGGTGTTCTGCCTTCTGGTTCAGTGTTGTTCTGTGGCTTTAGTTGCCCTTTAAACTATAAATGTCCAATATAGCGGACAAAAATTTAAAACACACATAATACACGTGGCAAACATAATATACTGAAGTCCGATCAAGTCCAAAGTGTCTCATGCATAAGTCCTCTTAGTATGCTGAACCGAACAATAGTCACAATATAAATACCAAGGAGCTATCTTACCAAGGGTGCCATCGGTAGTGTGAGTCCCACTTCTATGCTTAGGTAGTGCTGGGACTGACATGGAAGATCGTCTGTCTCACAGAGTCACCAATTACTGCACCAACACTCCTTGGTCTCGCAGATCACTATGGGTGTCCTCGGTTCACATCACGTGGGCCAGCTCCGTCTCTCTTCACCCAAACAAACTAACACTTGGCGAGAGTGTAAACTCTCTCAGCTCCACACACCCTGGTCCTAGAAGTATTAGCTCCATAGGATAGGCGGGGCTTCTTCAGGAATATTATATTGTGACTCCTGATATGATCTATTGGTGAAGTTTATTGTACACAATGTTTTGATAGCATCCTATGCAAATACCTCACCAGTGTGAATAACCCCAAAATGTATCTAATCTATCTTTAGAATCAATCTCATTCATTCCCCTGAAAAATTTATTTTTTCTTTCTCTAAGCCCTTTTCAGTACCAAGATTTCCACTGTATACTGGAATCAAAATTGCACTGCATATTCCAAATGAGGCTTTACTAGTGCTTGTATGTAATAATATTTTTCTCATTAGAAGCTATATCTCTCCTATATTGCTATAATAAAATAAAGTAGTACCCCACTAGGCAGCACACTTTAACTCTTTTGAAAATTAGTACAGTATTTAAAAAAAACAAAACAAACTTCAACTTACAATGAACATTGTCTTACTGTTTTGTGTTTTTGTTTCTTCTGTGGTTTTTCTGCAGAGCAAGACAGAAAAATTATCATTTAGCATACATAGGGTCATGTTTATTAACCCACGGTATCGGAAACTTCAAATATTGTGGGTTAGCATAAAGTACAGCCTATGGTTACCATAAATGTACACCATGTGGGCGTACAATGCCATGCGGTACTAGAGTATAGCAATTTTATTGATTGTGGCTGTAATTGTATCTCGGCTGTAAAACAATTTGCCTATTAAAGGCATGGTATCACAAAATAGTTATAACACTTTATAAATTTGGCCTATAATAGCACAGTGCCATTCAGAGATACAATACAGTCCAAGAATGAAGGCACTCACAGGACTTGCAACTAGGTTAAAATCAGTGCCGGATGTACCATTAGGCACACACCTAGGCTGGAGGGGTGGCTGTCAATATCCTCCCACCAATCCAACCCATTTACAGTCTATTTTCTTTCCCCCAAAAAGAAGAAATGGGTGTGGTTTAGGGGTGGTGGTCAATGTTTAAGGGTGGGGCTAAGGACGACAGGCTCTTTGGGCTTATAGGCTCCTGAGGTGTGAATCCGGCCCTGTTTTAAAATATAACTTTTATTAGGCAAACTAAAATGCTACACCTATGCGTTTCAACTTCAAACAAGCCTAGGCGTAGTGTTTTAGCGTGTCTTATAAAAGTTATATTTTAACCTATTTGCAAGTCCTGTAAGTGCCTTTGTTCTTGGACTGTATAAATATCACTTTATTTATGCTTGTGAAGGTTCTCATTCATCCAGGTCATGGTATATCTGTTGTATTCAATTAGATCAACTGGACTTGAAGTTTAGTTCTTGAAGACGTTTCGCTAGTCATCCGACTGGCTTTCTCAATTCAGAATGACTTGTACAAGAATCTTTGGCAATTATGTACCCTGGAAAATCCCAATTAGCATATCACAGCCAGGTGTTAAGGGCATGATTGGATAGTGGCTAAGAGGTGTTATAGGAACACCCAGAGTAAGGTGTCAAAACAGCATTGTAGTAGTGGCTAATCCAGAAAGTACAAGCTTTCACAGAACACATTAATGCGGTAGACCAGAACATCAAATTTACAAGGGAAGAGGTACAAAACAACAAACTGTCTTTCTTGGACTGCTTGGTAGATGTTAAGGAAAATGGTAAACTGGAAGTAGAGGTTTACAGAAAACCAACACACACATCAGTATTTGATGTTTGACTCCCACCACCCTTTAGATCACAAGCTGGGTGTCATCAGAACCCTCCAACACAGAGCGGAGAACATCCCCACTAGCACAGAGGCGAAGGCAAAAGAAATTAAACATCTCAGAGGAGCCCTTAAAACTTGTGGATATCCAGACTGGGCCTTTGTCAAAAGAAGTAGAAGGAAAGAAAAGAAAAGAACAGAGATGGCTTAAGATCATATGGGGCCCTAGGCAGGGCCTTATTTAGGCCCCCCTCCTTTTTTGTTACATATATTGTATAGGCCATAATATTGTTACTGCTTCTGAAGCTGGGCCCCCAGAAGTTTCCTGGGCCCTAGGCAAGTGCCTAGGGTTGCCTTGTGGATAATCCTGCTCTGGAAAAGAACACCAATACCAACAGTGAAGGAGAAAACCAAGACAGGAGAAAGAACATGGTCATCCCATATGTAGCAGGGGTGTCCGAGAAATCAAGAAGAATTTTCAAAAAACACCGTATCCCTGTCTGCTTTAAACCGAACAACACACTAAGGCAGCAATTGGTACATCCGAAACACCCAATACCCAAACACAAGAAAAGCGACATCATATACACAGTGCAGTGAAGAATGCTCTGATTTGTATGTGGGGGAACCAAACAGCAACTGCATCAACGTATGGCCCAGCACAGAAGAGTCAATTCCTCGGGTCAGGACTCTGCCGTGTACCTGCATCTTATTGATTAAGGACATACCTTTGAAGATTGTAATGTTAACATATTGGCAAAGGAACGTGACTGGTTGAAGAGAGGTGTTAAGGAGACCATTTATGTGAAAATAAAGAAACCAAGCCTAAATAGAGGTGGGGGGTTCGACACCATCTGTCTGCCATGTACAATGCTGTTTTGACACCTTAGCCTGGGCATTCCTATAACACCTCTTAGCCACTATCCAATCACACCCTTAACACCTGGCTGTGATATGCTAATTGGGATTTTCCAGGGTACATAATTGCCACAGATTCTTGTACAAGTCATTCTGAATTGAGAAAGCCAGTCGGATGACTAGCGAAACGTCTTCAAGAACTACATTTCTAGTCCAGTTGATCTAATTGAATACAACAGATATCACTTTATTTAATTCTTGCACATTCGATTGCTTAATTGGATTATAAATTGTTACACAGTAGCACCACATACGCAGAACGATGAAGTATGAGTGCGTAGGTGTCCTGGGTTCTACATATGTATGTACACATATTTAGTTAGTTAGAATGTCACAGGAGCAAATAAAATTAGTCAGATTTCACACAAAAAAAGCTGAAATGCACTACTGTGGGAATACTGTAAATTCTTTTAGAAATTGGTTATTTTACACATTCTACATTGGTCTGCATGTTATTCCATCATTAATTTGGCTAGAAGAGTTAATACTTTAACTTTCCCTTTCTAGTTATATGCTGTATTCTAACATAAAATAGTTCACATTTTATTAGCCATGCTATTCCATAGCCAGAATAGTGGGTCTTTTTACATATTACATCTCTGCAGATACAAGACAGAACTGAAAATGTTATAAAAGTTAGTATACGTGCACATTAATCTATTAATATATTAAGTAGTAACATGCTAAATAATTACTGAAAGATGATAAAAGGGAATAACGTGGGTCAGTGAACAGAAATGTTTTATAAAACTTTTATAAAATTCCCCTCACCCTGCCCAATCTATACTAATAAAAGGCAAAGCCCTCACTCACTCACTCATCACTAATTCTCCAACTTGCCATGGAGGCAGACGGCTTAAATTTGGCAGGCTCATTCATTGCACCTTACTTATAAAAGTTAAGCAGGTTTCGTTTCGAAAAGGCAAAGCCCTCACTCGCTCACTCATCACTAACTCATCACTAATTCTCCAACTTGCCATGGAGTCAGCCGGCCTTCTTAATTGGCATGCTCAGTCATTGGCCCACCTTATTAACAAAAAGTTTTAAGCAGGTTTTGTTTTGAAAAGGCAAAGCCCTCACTCACTCCCTCAGTCACTCATCACTTATTCTCCAACTTGCCGTGGAAGTAGACGTCTTAAATTTGGCAGGCTCATTCATTGCACCTTACTTACAAAAGTTAAGCAGGTTTTGTTTCGAAAAGGCAAAGCCCTCACTCACTCATTTACTCATCACAAACTCATCACTAATTCTCCAACTTGCCGTGGAGGCAGACGGCTTAAATTTGGCAGGCTCATTCATTGCACCTTACTTACAAAAGTTAAGCAGGTTTCGTTTCTAACAGGCAAAGCCCTCACTCACTCATCACTAATTCTCCAACTTTCCTCACTCATCACTAAGAAGCCTGCCAAATTTAAGCCATCTGCCTCCACGGCAAGTTTGGAGAATTAGTGGTGAGTGAGTATGAGTGAGTGAGGCTTTTGCCTTTTCGAAACAAACATGCTTAACTTTTGTAAGTAAGGTGCAATGATGAGCCTGCCAAATTTAAGCCGTCTGCCTCCCCGGCAATTGGAGAATTAGTGATGATTGAGTGAGTGAGGATGAGGGCTTTGCCTTTTCGAAACAACATGCTTAACTTTTGTAAGTAGTGCAATGAATGAGCCTGCCAAATTTAAGCTGTCTGCCTCCACGGCAAGTGGGGAATTAGTGGTGAGTGAGTGAGTGAGGGCTTTGCCTTTTCAAAACAAAACATCTTAACTTTTGTAAGTAAGGTGCAATGAATGAGCCTGCCAATTTAAGCCGTCTGCCTCCACGGCAAGTTGGAGAATTAGTGATGAGTGAGGCAAGTGGAGAATTAGTGATGAGTGAGTGGTGAGGCTTTGCCTTTTCGAAACGAAACCTGCTTAACTTTTGTAAGTAGGTGCAATGAATGAGCTGCCAAATTTAAGCCGTCTGCCTCCACGGCAAGTTGGAGAATTAGTGATGGTTAGTGATGAGTGGTGAGTGAGTGAGTGAGTGAGTGAGGGCTTTGCCTTTTCGAACAAACCTGCTTAACTTTTGTAAGTAAGATGCAATGAAAGAGCCTGCCAAATTTAAGCTTCTGCCTCCACGGCAATGGGAGAATTATGAGTGAGGCAAGTTGGAGTTAGTGATAAGTGAGTGAGTGAGTGAGTGAGGGCTTTGCCTTTTCGAAAACGAAACCTGCTTAACTTTTTAAGTAAGGTGCAATGAATGAGCCTGCCAATTTAAGCCGTCTGCCTCCACGCAGTTGGAGAATTAGTGATGAGTGAGCAATTGGAGAATTAGTGATGAGTGTGAGTGAGGGCTTTGCCTTTTCGAAAACCTGCTTAACTTTTGTAAGTAAGGTGCAATGAATGAGCCTGCCAAATTTAAGCCGTCTGCCTCCACGCAGTTGGAGAATTAGTGGATGTTGATGATGAGTGAGTGAGTGATGAGGGCTTTGCCTTTTCGAAACAAACCTCTACTTACTTTTGTAAGTAAGGTGCAATGAATGAGCCTGCCAAATTTAACCGTCTGCCTCCAGGCAAGTTGGAGAATTAGTGATGAGTTAGTGGAGTGATGGTGAGTGAGTGAGGGCTTTGCCTTTTCGAAACAAAAACCTGCTTAACTTTTTAAGTAAGGTGCAATGAATGAGCCTGCCAAATTTAAGTGCCGTCTGCCTCCACGGCAAGTTGGAGAATTAGTGATGTGAGGATTGGATGTGATGATGAGTGATGAGGGCTTTGCCTTTTCGAAACAAACCTGTTTAACTTTTGTAAGTAAGGTGCAATGAATGAGCCTGCCAAATTTAAGCAGTCTGCCTCCACGGCAATTTGGAGAATTAGTGATGAGTGAGTGAGGTGAGTGAGGGCTTTGCCTTTTCGAAACGAAACCTGCTTAACTTTTGTAAGTAAGGTGCAATGAATGAGCCTGCCAAATTTAAGCCTCTGCCTCCCGCAAGTTGGAGAATTAGTGGGTGGTGGAGTGAGTGAGTGAGGCCTTTGCCTTTTCGACAACGAAACCTGCTTAACTTTTGTAAGTAAGGTGCAATGAATGAGCCTGCCAAATTTAAGCCATCTGCCTCCACGGCAGTTGAAATTAGTGGTGAGTGAGTGAGTTAGTGAGGGCTTTGCCTTTTCGAAACAAACCTGCTTAACTTTTGTAAGTAAGGTGCAATGAATGAGCCTGCCAAATTTAAGCCGTCTGCCTCCACGGCAAGTTGGAGAATTAGTGATGAGTGAGTGAGTGAGGAGTGAGGGCTTTGCCTTTTCGAAACGAAACCTGCTTAACTTTTGTAAGTAAGGTGCAATGAATGAGCCTGCCAAATTTAAGCTGTCCTGCCTCCCCACGGCAAGTTGGAGAATTAGTGGTGAGTGAGTGAGTGAGGGCTTTGCCTTTTCAAACAAACCTGCTTAACTTTTGTAAGTAAGGTGCATAATGAGCCTGCCAAATTTAAGCCGTCTGCCTCCGCCAAGTTGGAGAATTAGTGATGAGTAGGCAAGTTGAGATAGTGATGAGTGATGAGTGGGCTTTGCCTTTTCGAAACAAACCTTAACTTTTGTAAGTAAGGTGCAATGAATGAGACCTGCCAAATTTAAGCCGTCTGCCTCCACGCATTGGAGAATTAGTGATGAGTTAGTGATAAGTGAGTGAGTGAGTATGAGGCTTTGCCTTTTCGAAACAAAAAACCTGCTTAACTTTTGTAAGTAGATGCAATGAAAGAGCCTGCCAAATTTAAGCTCTGCCTCCACGCAAGTTGGAGAATTAGGATGTGTGAGGCAGTTGGAGAATTAGTGATGTAGGAGTGAGTGAGTGAGGCTTTGCCTTTTCGAAACGAACCTGCTTAACTTTTGTAAGTAAGGTGCAATGAATGAGCCTGCCAAATTTAAGCCGTCTGCCTCCACGGCAAGTTGAGATTAGTGATGAGTGAGGAGTGAATTGTGTGAGTGAGTGATTGAGGCTTTGCCTTTTCGAAAGAACACTGCTTAACTTTTGTAAGTAAGGTGCAATGAATGAGCCGCCAAATTTAAGCCGTCTGCCTCCACGCAAGTTGGAGAATTAGTGATGATTAGTGATAGTGATTGAGTAGTGAGTGAGGGCTGTGCCTTTCGAAACAAACCTGCTAAACTTTTGTAAGTAGGTGCAATGAATGAGCCTGCCAAATTTAACCATCTGCCTCCAGGCAAGTTGGAGAATTAGTGATGAGTAGTGAGTGAGTGAGTGAGTGAGTGAGGGCTTTGCCTTTTCGAACAAAACCTGCTTAACTTTTGTAAGTAAGGTGCAATGAATAGCCTGCCAAATTTAAGCCGTCTGCCTCCACGGCAAGTTGGAGAATTAGTGATGAGTGAGTGAGTGAGGGCTTTGCCTTTTCGAAACAAACCTGTTAACTTTTGTAAGTAAGGTGCAATGAATGAGCCTGCCAAATTTAAGCCGTCTGCCTCCATGGCAAGTTGGAGAATTAGTGATGAGTGGCATTGGAGATTAGTATGAGTGAGTGAGTGAGTGAGTGAGGGCTTTGCCTTTTCGAAAACACACCTGCTTAACTTTTGTAAGTAAGGTGCAATGAATGAGCCTGCAAATTTAAGAGCCGTCTGCCTCCACGGCAAGTTGGAGAATTATGATGAGTGAGGCAAGTGGAGAATAGATGAGTGAGTGAGGGAGTGAGGGCTTTGCCTTTTCGAAAAAACCTGCTTAACTTTTGTAAGTAAGTGCAATGAATGAGCCTGCCAAATTTAACGTCTGCCTCCACGGCATGAGATTAGTGATGTGAGCAGTGGAGAATTAGTGGTGATGATGAGTGAGTGAGTAGTGAGGGCTTTGTCTTTCGAAAGAAACCTGCTTAACTTTTGTAAGTAAGGTGCAATGGAGCCTGCCAAATTTAAGCCATCTCGCCTCCACGGCAGTTGGAGAATTAGTGATGAGTGAGGCAATTGGAGAATTAGTAGTGAGTGAGTAGTGAGTGAGGGCTTTGTCTTTCGAAACGAAACCTGCTTAACTTTTGTAAGTAAGGTGCAATGAATGAGCCTGCCAAATTTAGCCGTCTGCCTCCACGGCAAGTTGGAATTAGTGGTGAGTGAGTGAGTGAGTAGAGGCTTTGCCTTTTCGAAACGAAACCTGCTTAACTTTTGTAAGTAAGGTGCAAGAATGAGCCTGCCAAATTTAAGCCGTCTGCCTCCACGGCAAGTTGGAGAATTAGTGATGAGTAGTGATGAGTGAGTGAGTGAGTGAGGCTTTGCCTTTTCGAAACAAAACCTGCTTAACTTTTGTAAGTAAGTGCAATGAAAGAGCCTGCCAAATTTAAGCTGTCTGCCTCCACGGCAAGTTGGAGAATTAGTGATGTGTGAGGCAAGTTGGAGAATTGTGATAGAGTGAGTGAGTGAGTGAGGGCTTTGCCTTTTCGAAACGAAACTGCTTAACTTTTTAAGTAAGGTGCAATGAATGAGCCTGCCAAATTTAAGCCGTCTGCTCCACGGCAAGTTGGAGAATTAGTGATGAGTGAGGCAAGTTGGAGAATTAGTGATGAGTGAGTGAGTGAGGGCTTTGCCTTTTCGAATGAAACCTGCTTAACTTTTGTAAGTAAGGGTGCAATGAATGAGCTTGCCAAATTAAGCCCTGCCTCCACCGAAAGTTGAGAATAGTGATATTGTGATGAGTGAGGAGTGAGTGAGTGAGGGCTTTGCCTTTTCGAAACGAAACCTGCTTAACTTTGTAAGTAGGTGCAATGAATGAGCCTGCCAAATTTAAGCCATCTGCCTCCAGGCAAGTTGGAGAATTAGTGATGAGTTAGTGTTGAGTGAGTGAGTGAGTGAGTGAGCTTTGCCTTTTCGAAACAAAACTGCTTAACTTTGTAAGTAAGGTGCAATGAATGAGCCTGCCAATTTAAGCCATCTGCTCCACGGCAGTTGGAGATAGATGATGAGTGAGTGAGTGAGGGGCTTTGCCTTCGAAACGAAACCTTTTAACTTTGTAATTAAGGTGCAATAAATGACCTGCCAATTTAAGCCGTCTGCCTCCAGGCAAGTTGGAGAATTAGATGAGTAGAGTTGAGATGTGATGATGAGTGAGTGAGTGAGGGCTTTGCCTTTTCGACACAACCTGCTAACTTTTGTAATTAAGGTGCAATGAATGGCCTGCCAAATTTAAGCCGTCGCCTCCACGCAAGTGGAGAATTAGTGATGAGTGAGGCAAGTTGGAGATAGTGATGATGAGTGAGTGAGTGAGGGCTTTGCCTTTTCGAAAGAAACCTGCTTAACTTTTGTAAGTAAGGTGCAATGAATGAGCCTGCCAAATTTAACCGTCTGCCTCCACGGCAAGTTGGAGAATTAGTGATGAGTGAGGATGGAGAATTAGTGATGAGTGATGAGTGATTGATGAGGGCTTTGTCTTTTCGAAGAACCTGCTTAACTTTTGTAAGTAAGGTGCAATGAATGAGCCTGCCAAATTTTAAGCCTCTGCCTCCACGGCAAGTTGGAGAATTAGTGATGAGTAGGAGTTGGAAAGTGAGTGAGTGAGTGGTGAGGGCTTTGTCTTTTCGAAACGAAACCTGCTTAACTTTTGTAAGTAAGGTGCAATGAATGAGCCTGCCAAATTTAAGCCGTCTGCCTCCACGGCAAGTTAGAATAGTGAGATGAGCAGTGGAGATTAGTATGAGTGGTAGTGAGTGAGTGAGGGCTTTGCTTTTTCGAAGAAACCTGCTTAACTTTGTAAGTAAGGTGCAATGAATGAGCCTGCCAAATTAAGCGCTCTGCCTCCACGGCAGTTGGAGAATTAGTGGTGGTGAGTGAGTGATGTAAGGCCTTTGCCTTATTAATCGAAACGAAACCTGCTTAACTTTTGTAAGTAAGGTGCAATGAATGAGCCTGCCAAATTTAAGCCGTCTGCCTCCACGGCAAGTTGGAGAATTAGTGGTGAGTGAGTGAGTTTGAGGGCTTTGCCTTTTCGAAACAAACCATGCTTAACTTTTGTAAGTAAGGTGCAATGAATGAGCCTGCCAAATTTAAGCGTCTCCTCCACGGCAAGTTGGAGAATTAGTGATGAGTGTGAGTGATGATGAGGGTTTGCCTTTTTCGAAACAAAACTGCTTACTCTTTGTAAGTAAGTGCAATGAATGAGCCTGCCAAATTTAAGCCGTCTGCCTCCACGGCAAGTTGGAGAATTAGTGGTGAGTGAGTGAGTGAGGGCTTTGCCTTTTCGAAACAAAACATGCTTAACTTTTGTAAGTAAGGTGGCAAATGAGACCTGCCAAATTTAAGCCGTCTGCCTCCACGGCAAGTTGGAGAATTAGTGATGAGTGAGGCAAGTTGAGAATTATAGTGAGTGAGTGAGTGAGTGAGGAGGGCTTTGCCTTTTCGAAACGAAACCTGCTTAACTTTTGTAAGTAAGGTGCAATGAAAGACCTGCCAAATTTAAGCCATCTGCCTCCACGCAAGTTGGAGAATTAGTGGTGAGTGAGTGAGTGATTAAGCCTTTGCCTTTATTAGTATCGAACAAACCTGCTTAACTTTTGTAGTAAGGTGCAATGAATGAGCCTGCCAAATTTAAGCCTCTGCCTCCACGGCAAGTTGGAGAATTAGTGTGAGTGATTGAGTGAGGGCTTTGCCTTTTCGAAACAAAACATGCTTAACTTTTGTAAGTAAGGTCAATGAATGAGCCTGCCAAATTAAGCCGTCTGCCTCCACGCAAGTTGGAGAATTTGATGAGTGAGTGAGGATGAGGCTTTGCCTTTTCGAAACAAACCTGCTTAACTTTTTAAGTAAGGTGCAATGAATGAGCCTGCCAATTTAAGCTGTCTGCCTCCACGGCAAGTTGGAGAATTAGTGGTGAGTGAGTGAGTGAGTGGGCTTTGCCTTTTCAAAACAAAACATGCTTAACTTTTGTAAGTAAGGTGCAAGAATGAGCCTGCAAATTTAAGCCGTCTGCCTCCACGGCAAGTTGGAGAATTAGTGATGAGTGAGGCAAGTTGGAGAATTAGTTATGAGTGAAGTGATGAGGGCTTTGCCTTTTCGAAACGAAACCTGCTTAACTTTTGTAAGTAAGGTGCAATGATGAGACTGCCAAATTTAAGCGTCTGCCTCCACGGCAAGTTGGAGAATTAGTGATGAGTTAGTGATGAGTGAGTGAGTGATGAGTGAGGGCTTTGCCTTTCGAACAAAACCTGCTTAACTTTTGTAAGTAAGTGCAAGAAGAGCCTGCCAAATTTAAGCCGTCTGCCTCCACGCAAGTTGGAGAATTAGTGATGAGTTAGTGATAAGTGAGTGAGTGAGGCTTTGCCTTTTCGAAACAAACCTGCTAACTTTGTAAGTAGGTGCAAAGATGAGCCTGCAAATTTAAGCCGTCTGCCTCCACGGCAAGTTGGAGAATTGATGTGAGGAAGTTGGAGAATTAGTGATGAGTGAGTGAGTGGTGAGGGGCTTTGCCTTTTCGAAAAAACCTGCTTAACTTTTGTAAGTAAGGTGCAATGAATGAGCCTGCCAAATTTAAGTCCTCTGCCTCCACGGCAAGTTGGAGAATTAGTGGTGAGTGAGTGAGTGAGTGAAGGGCTTTGCCTTTTCGAAACAAACCTGCTTAACTTTGTAAGTGGTGCAATGAATGAGCCTGCCAAATTTAAGCCGTCTGCCTCCACGCAAGGTGGAGAAGTTAAAGTGGTGGGATGAGTGAGTGAGTGAGGGCTTTGCCTTTTCGAACAAAACTGCTTAACTTTGGTAAGTAAGGTGCAATGAATGAGCCTGCCAAATTTAAGCCGTCTGCCTCCACGTCAATTGTTGGAGAAGTGATGATGTGAGTGGGTGAGTGATGAGGCTTTGCCTTTCGAAACAAACAATGCTTAACTTTTGTAAGTAAGGTGCAATAATGAGCCTGCCAATTTAAGCGTCTGCCTCCACGGCAAGTTGGAGAATTAGTGGTGAGTGAGTGAGTGGAGGGCTTGTCCTTTTCGAAACAAAACCTGCTTAACTTTGTAGTAAGGTGCAAGAATGAGCCTGCCATTAATAGCCGTCTGCCTCCACGGCAGTTGGAGAATTAGTGATGAGTGAGCAAGTTGGAGAATTAGTAGTGAGTGAGTGAGTGAGTGAGGAGGGCTTTGCCTTTTCGAAACGAAACCTGCTTAACTTTTGTAAGTAAGGTGCAATGAATGAGACCTGCCAAATTTAAGCCTCTCCTCCACGCAAGTTGGAGAATTTAAGTGGTGATGAGTGAGTGAGTGAGAGCTTTGCCTTTTTCGAAACAAAACCTGCTTAACTTTTGTAAGTAAGGTGCAATGAATGAGACCTGCCAATTTAAGCCGTCTCCTCCACGCAGTTGGAGAATTAGTGGTTGAGTGAGTGAGTGAGTGAGGGCTTTGCCTTTTCGAAACAAAACTGCTTAACTTTGTAAGTAAGGTGCAATGAATGAGCCTGCCAAATTTAAGACGTCGCCTCCACGGCAAGTTGGAGAATTAGTGATGAGTGAGTGAGTTGATGAGTGAGGGCTTTGCCTTTTCGAAACAAAACTCTTAACTTTTAAGTAAGGTGCAATGAAGAGCCTGCCAAATTTAAGCGTCTGCCTCCACGGCAATTGTGAGAATTAGTGTGAGTGAGTGAGTGAGGGCTTTGCCTTTTCGAAACAAAACTGCTTAACTTTGTAAGTAGGTGCAATGAATGAGCCTGCCAAATTTAAGCCGTCTGCCTCCACGGCAAGTTGGAATTAGTGATGAGTGAGCAAGTTGGAGATAGTAGTGAGTGAGTAGTGATGAGGGAGGGCTTTCTTTTCGAAACGAAACCTGCTTAACTTTTGTAAGTAAGGTGCAATGAATGAGCCTGCCAAATTTAAGCCATCTCCCTCCACGGCAAGTTGGAGAATTAGTGGTGAGTTGGATGTGAGTGTAAGCCTTTGCCTTGTTACGAAACAAACCTGCTTAACTTTTGTAGTAAGGTGCAATGAATGAGCCTGCCAAATTTAAGCCGTCTGCCTCCACGGCAAGTTGGAGTAGATTAGTGGTGAGTGAGTGAGTGAGGGCTTTGCCTTTTCGAAACAAACGCTTAACTTTTGTAAGTAAGGTGCAATGAATGAGCCTGCCAAATTTAAGCCGTCTGCCTCCACGGCAAGTTTGGAGAATTGTGATGTAGTGAGTGAGGATGAGGGCTTTGCCTTTTCGAAACAAACCTGCTTAACTTTTGTAAGTAAGGTGCAATGAATGAGCCTGCCAAATTTAAGCTTGCTGCTCCACGGCAAGTTGGAGAATTAGTGGTGAGTGAGTGAGTGAGGGCTTTGCCTTTTCGAAAACAAACAGCTTAACTTTTGTAAGTAAGGTGCAAATGAATGAGCCTGCCAAATTTAAGCCGTCTGCCTCCACGGCAAGTTGGAGAATTAGTATGAGTGAGGCAAGTTGGAGAATTAGTGATGAGTGAGTGAGTGAGGGCTTTGCCTTTTCGAAACGAAACCTGCTTAACTTTTGTAAGTAAGGTGCAATGAATGAGCTGCCAAATTTAAGGTCTGCCTCCACGGCAAGTTGGAGAATTAGTGATGAGTTAGTGATGAGTGAGTGAGTGAGTGAGTGAGGGCTTTGCCTTTTCGAACGAAACCTGCTTAACTTGTAGTAAGTGCAATGAAAGCCTGCCAATTTAAGCCGTCTGCCTCCCAGCAAGTTGGAGAATTATGATGAGTTAGTGATAGTGAGTGGTGAGGGCTTTGCCTTTTCGAAACAAACCTGCTTAACTTTTGTAAGTAAGGTGCATGATAATAGCCTGCCAAATTTAAGCCGTCTGCCTCCACGGCAAGTTGGAGAATTAGTGATGATGAGGCAAGTTGGAGATGAGTGATGAGTGAGTGAGTGATGAGTGAGCTTTGCCTTTTCGAAAGAAACCTGCTTAACTTTGTAAGTAAGGTGCAATGAATGAGCCGCCAAATTAAGCCCTGCCTCCACGGCAAGTTGGGAGAATTAGTGTGAGTGAGTGAGTGAGTAAAAGGCTTTGCCTTTTCGAAACGAACCTGCTAACTTTTGTAAGTAGAGTGCAATGAAAGCAGCCTGCAAATTTAAGCGTCTGCCTCCACGGCAAGTTGGAGAATTAGTGGTTGTTGATGAGTGGTGAGGGGGCTTTGCCTGTTCGCAACAACCACTAATCAGCCCGTGCAATGGGCCACTTTATCAGGTCGAAACGTCCGCTCGTTCGGAGATCTGCCCGGCAGAGTCGGGGCAACTATCTCCGGACGAAAGGCCATTGTGACCGTTTTTAAAGTGCCCATGCACGGGCTGGCTGATTATCGGCCGAAACGCTCGTTCATACACATCGTGCTTCGCAGGTGAGACCCATGATCACACGGTGTGTACGAACCTTAACTCTGGGGAGCCTGGGAGTAAGAAATGGCTTCTTGTTTCTTAGATTTTGTGAGAGAACAGGATACCTTCTGTAATAAGAAGGCTCTGCTCCATAGTTTTAGAGCAGGAAATGCAGGGGATCTGATGATGTGCTACCATATCACACATAAAAATGTAAATAATTAAAACTATCTAAAAATGTAAAATGAAAAATCATTCTCAAGTAATCGTGGGTTGAAGTTGCTGGCCATACACTAGGCAAGATATTAGATACATTTGAGGTATCTAATGTCTAAAGACCACATTTTTACAAGCCGGGAGTGGGTTTTATCTGAGATGTTTCCTATCTGAACTCATTAATTTGTGATCTCAAATTGATCACATGAAAGAACACGGCTCGGCGGTTCTAGATAGATTGGACTTTGTCTAATATCTTAAGGTAGTGTGTATGGGCGCCTTAATGGCCATAACGTGTCCGTGGCAGTCCTGTATGCCAATTTTTGACGATGTGCTTGACTAGCGTGTGTACTAGCCTAAGGGATGCCCGTGTGATTCCTGATATGATAAAAATACTAAGATGATCTGGAGTCTCAGGGAATATAATTGAACATACACAATGAAGTATCTGTTGTATTCAATTAGGATCAACTGGACTTGAAATGTAGTTCTTGAAGATGTTTCGCTAGTCATCCGCTGGTTTTCTAATCAGAATGACTTGGTACAAAGAATCTGTGGCAATTATGTACCCTGGAAATCCCAATTAGCAATCACAGCCAGGTGTTAACGGGAGTGTGATTAGATAGTGGCTAAGAGGTGTTATAGGAAACTCCAGGAGTAAGGTGTTAAAACAGATTGTACATGGCAGACAGTTGGTGTCGAACCCCCCCACCTCTTATTAGGCTTGGTTTCTTTATTTCACACCTAAATGGCCTCACTTAACACACCTTCTTAGACGCACGTCACGTCTCCTTCGCAATAATGTTAACATACAATCTTCAAAGGTATGTCCTTTACCTTAAGATGCAGATACCACGGCTGAGGTGCCTGACCACGGAGGAATTGGCTCTTCTGTGCTGGGCCATACGTTGATGCAGTTGTGTTGGTCTACCCCCACAACAAATCAGAGCATTCTTCACTGCACTGCACGCATATATGAGTCGCTTTTCTTGTGTTTTTGGTATTTGGGTCTTTCGGATGTACCAATTGCTGCTCAGTGTGTGTTCGGTTTAAAGCAGACAGGGATACGATGTTTTTTGAAAATTCTTATTAATTTCTCGGAACCCCTGCTACATTGGGATGACCATGTTCTTCCTCCTGTCTTGCTTTCCCCTTCATGTTGGTATTCGTGTGTTCTTTTCTTTCCTTCTACTTCTTTTGTAGAAAGGCCAGCACGATCGGGCCTACCAAAGTTGACGACACCAAATGCACACTCCAAGACCTCGTGGACACCCTAGAATCGACTTGCCCCCACCCACCTCAAAATCTGCAGACATGCCCATCCACCTATTCAAACACGAACAAGTTGGGGGGGTAATGAATATAGGGCATTACTGCATTCAACTGTCTGCCATGTACAATGCTGTTTAACACCTTACATTATGGGCCGTTAGCTATAAACAGACTTGCGTTAGGCAACTATTCTAATCAAACCCTTAAACTAGGGTTGAGATGCCTTAATCTGGGATCTTTTCATTCGCGGTCTCTACAATAATCGCCCCACACCAGATTCCTATGTAAGCAACAGATGCATTCTGAATTGAGAAAGCCAGTCGGATGACTAGCGAAACGTCTTCAAGAACTAAATTTCAAGTCCAGTTGATCTAATTGAATACAACAGATATACCAGACTGGATGAATGAGAACCTTCCAAGCATACACAATGAAGGTGTCTGAGGTTCCAAACATACCTGTAATACAGGTGGTGTCTAGACAAAAATAATTATCTTATGGGTATAGAGTACCAAAGTGTCACCCCTTAGACACTCGTGAAATAACTCGTTACATCTATCTACTATATAAAGCAGAAATCTTGTATGTATGTGTTCACCTCATAGCCACACCCTAATGACTCACTAACGGCAATGCCATGAAGTCTAAGTTCTACAAAACCAAAAGCCTGCACGTCACTTGCAGGAGTTTGATTCCCATTTCAGTAACTCAGATGAAGGGTCTGGGCTTGGGGGCTGCCCGACTTCAACGACACAGACACAGAGTCCACTTCAGTGACCACACAAACACAGGTGTAAAGTACGTCACCCTAACTCAGAGAGCTGCACACAACAGAACAACAGCTTCTATAACAGAGGGCGGAACCAGACATTTCCCTTAAGGTCCTGTAAGACATTACAATTTGCTCCTGGAAAGAGTTCGTTGTATTCAATTAGATCAACTGGACTTGAAGTTTTAGTTCTTGAAGACGTTTCGCTAGTCACCAACTGGCTTTTCAATCACAAATGACTTGTACAAGAATCGTGGCAATTATGTACCTGGGAAATCCCAATTAGCATATCACAGCAAGTGTTAAGGGTCTGGATTGGGATAGTGGCTGAAGAGGTGTTATAGGAAACACCAGGTAAGGGTGTCAAAACAAGTTGTAATGCAGAGACAGTGGTTGTGAAACCCCCACCTCTGTTCAGGCTGGGTTCTTATTTTCACATAAATGGCCTCCTGACACCTCTCTTGAACCAGTCACGTTCCTTTGCATCACCCTGTTAACATACAATCTTCAAAGGTATGTCCGTTATCCTAAGATGCGGGTACACGGCTGAGTCATGACCCAAGAAATTGGCTCTTCTGTTGTGCGGGCCATACGTTGATGCAGGTGCGTTTGGTTTTACCCCACATACAAATCAGAGCATTCTTCACTGCACTGCACTGCGTATATGATGTCGTCGTTTCTTGGTGTTTGGGTATAGAGGTCTTTCGGATTGTACCAATGCTGCCCTGATAGGCTATGTTACTATTGGTGATGTGAATCACATTTATATACAAATATTAACCCTGAGGAAAACTATGATTCTATTGGTGATATGAATCAAGTTGCGTTATGTGTGGAAAATTTAAATCAGAGCCTCCTGCAATATGACCATGCACCCAAAACATCATGATCACGCCCATACCCCAAGGCCATATCCTCCAAAGATAACTGCCATGCATTGCAACAATGACCCCAAAATGTTGTGACCACACTACTAGATATTGTGGTCACCCCCAAAACATTATGGTCCACCCCATACATATGGGCACACCCCCAAACATCCAGGTCTGCTATCCGAATCACACCCAATACACAAACATCTGTCCATGCCCCACAATCCAGGGCATGCCCCCAAATACCACACCATGACCCTAAATGGCACGCCACTCTTTCAAAACCAGTGGCAGCTCCCCCCAAATAGCGACCCCAAATGTACATCCAGCCTCGTGGAACCCTAGAATGCGTGCCCATCCAAACTACAACACTCTGCCCAGAATATGCCCCATCCACACTATGTCAAACCAGAACAGGGGGCGACTGTGGACCACATATGGAATTCCCCCCCATCCCCCACACCCCCACCCCCCCTGACACTATACTAGGACTATTAAGCACTAACACAACCATGCAACATGCGTACACACACTTCACAGATAGTTACAACTAAAAGAACAAGACATCTTGGCACTTTCAATTTGGACAGAAAGTAACTTTATTGATTGGGAATTAATAGTCAATATCAAAGTGGTCCTTGAGCAAGGATTAAAGTGTTAAAGTGCAAACAGGGTGACATACTGCTAACACAAATGTGCAAAAAAATTGAGCAGCTTAATAAAAAACACCAACGCTCAGACAGCGCAAAGACAGACAAAGAGCCGCACGTCACATGCTTCGAGACAATGATGCCTGTCGTCACTCAAGTGCTGAGATATTCAGTTGCAAACAACATGTTTTCCCAACGGCAACAACGCCGGGTACAACTGCTAGTTAAAGGAGAACTAAACCCAATTTTTTTACTCCGAATCTGAAAACAAACCCCCCTAAATACACCAATAAATATATAAAATCCCACTTCAGTAAACTCTGTTAAAGTAAATCAAAGTCTGTTAAGAACTGGATGAAGTTCTGTGTGTATGTGCAATGTCAGACCACCACCTCCTGACCTCAGTAACATGCTTCCTTGCATTATCTGTCCTGTAAAAGGATTGGCTAGAGATTATAATGGGTGTGACCACTGTAACCAAGTTTGTGCCATAGCTAAGGACGAGCATGTGCAGAACATAATGGTCGGTGAACAAACTTTGTCTGATACTAGAATGCTGAGAAGAAAGCACAAACCATATGTTATTTAGGAAATTTCCAGAGCCTGTATCAAAATGAGAGGTAAGACTCAGATTACATGGTTTATATCAAGGTGTTCTGCCTTCTGGTTCAGTGTTGTTCTGTGGCTTTAGTTGCCCTTTTTAAACTAATAAATGTCCAATATAGCGGACAAAAATTAAAACACACATAATACACGTGGCAAACATAATATACTGAAGTCCGATCAGTCCAAAGTGTCTCATGCATAAGTCCTTTAGTATGCTGAACCGAAACAAGTCACAATATAAATACCAAGGAGCTATCTTACCAAGGGTTGCCATCGGTAGTGTGAGTCCCACTTCTATGCTTAGGTAGTGCTGGGACTGACATGGAAGATGTCTGTCTCACAGAGTCACCAATTACTGCACCAAAACACTCCTTGGTCTCGCAGGATCCATATGGGTGTCCTCGGTTCACATCACGTGGGCCAGCTCCGTCTCTCTTCACCCAAACAAACTAACCAATTGGCGAGAGTTTAAACTCTCTCAGCTCACACCACCCTGGTCCTAGTCCTAAAGATTAGCTCATAGGATAGGCGGGGCTTTCAGGAATATTATATGGACTCCTGATGATAGATCTATTGGTGAAGTTTATTGTACACAATGTTTGATAGCATCCTATGCAAATACCTCACCAGTGGAATAACCCCAAAATGTGATAATCTACTTTGAATCAATCTCATTCATTCCCCTGAAAAATTTATTTTTTCTTTCTCTAAGCCCTTTTCAGTACCAAGATTTCCACTGTATACTGGAATCAAAATTGCACTGCATATTCCAAATGGGCTGTTACTAGTGCTTGTATGTAATAATATTTTTCTCATTAGAAGCTAATCTCTCCCTATATTGCTATAATAAAATAAAGTAGTACCCCACTAGGCAGCACATTTAACTCTTTGAAAAAAGTACAGTATTAAAAAAAAACAACCAAACTTCAACTTACAAGAACATGTCTACTGTTTTGTGTTTTTGTTTCTTCTGTGGTTTTGCAGAGCAAGACAGAAAAATTATCATTTAGCATACATAGGGTCATGTTTATTAACCCCACGGTATCGGAACTTCAATATTGTGGGTTAGCATAAAGTACAGCCTATGGTTACCATATAATGTACACCTGTGGGCGTACAATGCCATGCGCGGTACTAGAGTTATAGCAATTTTATTGATTGTGGCTGTAATTGTATCTCGGCTGTAAAACAATTTGCCTGATTAAAGGCATGGTATCACAAAATAGTATAACACTTTATAAATTTGGCCTATAATAAGCACAGTGCCATTCAGAGATACAATACAGTCCAAGAATGAAGGCACTTCACAGGACTTGCACTAGGTTAAAATCAGTGCCGGAGTGTACCATTAGGCACACACCTAGGCGGAGGGGTGGCTGTCAATATCCTCCCACCAATCCAACCCATTTACAGTCTATTTCTTTCCCCAAAAAGAAGGAGAAAGGGTGTGTTTAGGGGTGGTGGTCAATGTTTAAGGGTGGGGCATAAGGACGACAGGCCTTTGGGCTTATAGGCTCCTGAGGGTGGTGAATCCGGCCCTGTTTTAAAATATAACTTTTATTAGGCAAACTAAAAGCTACACTATGCGTTTCAACTTCAAACAAGGCCTAGGCGTAGTGTTTTAGCGTTGTCTTATAAAAGTTTATTTTAACCTATTTGCAAGTCCTGTAAGTGCTTTGTTGTCTTGGACTGGTATAAATATCACTTTATTTATGCTTGTGAAGGTCTCATTCATCCAGGTCATGGTATATATCGTTGTATTCAATTAGATCAACTGGACTTGAAGTTTAGTTCTTGGAAGACGTTTCGCTAGTCAGCCCGGGTTTCTCAATTCAGAATGACTTGTACAAGAATCTTTGGCAATATGTACCCTGGAAAATAACCAATTAGCATATCACAGCCAGGTGTTAGGGCCTGATTGGATAGTGGCTAAGGTGTATAGGACACCCGAGTAAGGTGTCAAAAAACGCATTGTAGTAGTGGCTAATCAGAAAGTACAAGCTTTCACAAACAATTAATGCGGTAGACCAGAAACATCAAATTTACACGGGAAGAGGTACAAAACAACAAACTGTCTTTCTTGGACGCTTGGTAGATGTTAAGGAAAATGGTAAACTGGAAGTAGAGGTTTACAGAAAACCAACACACACATCCGTATTTGTGTTTGACTCCCACCACCCTTTAGATCACAAGCTGGGTGTCATCAGAACCCTCCAACACAGAGCGGAGAAATCCCCACTAGCACAGAGGAGGAGGCAAAAAGAAATTAAACATCTCAGAGGAGCCCTTAAACTTGTGGATATCCAGACGGGCCTTTGTCAAAAGAAGTAGAAGGAAAGAAAAGAAAAGAACAGAGATGGCTTTAAGATCATATTGGGCCCTAGGCCGGGCCTTATTTAGGCCCCCTCCTTTTTGTTACATATATTGTATAGGCCATATATTGTTACTGCTTCTGAAGCTGGGCCCCAGAAGTTTCCTGGGCCCTAGGCAAGTGCCTAGGTGCCTTGTGGATAATCCTGCTCTGGAAACAAACACACTACCAACAGTGAAGGAGAAAACCAAGACAGGAGAAAGAACATGGTCATCCCATATGTAGCAGGGGTGTCCGAGAAATCAAGAAGAATTTTCAAAAAAAAACACCGTATCCCTGTCTGCTTTAAACCGAACAACACCCTAAGAGCACATTGGACATCCGAAACACCAATACCCAAACACAAGAAAAGCGACATCATATACACAGTGCAGTGAAGAATGCTCTGATTTGTATGTGGGGGGGAACCAAACAGCAACTGCATCAACGTATGGCCCAGCACAGAAGAGTCAATTCCTGGGTCAGGACTCTGCGTGTACCTGCATCTTATTGATAAGGACCTACCTTTGAAGATTGTAATGTTAACATATTGGCAAAGGAACGTGACTGGTTGAAGAGAGGTGTTAAGGAGACCATTTATGTGAAAATAAAGAAAACAAGCCTAAATAGGCCCTCACTCACTCACTCACTCACTCATCACTAACTCATCACTAATTTTCCAACTTGCCGTGGAGGCAGACGGCTTAAATTTGGCAGGCTCATTCTCATTGCAACTTACGTACAAAAGTTAAGCAGGTTCGTTTCGAAAAGGCAAAGCCCTCACTCACTCACTCACTCACTCACCACTCACCCCACTCATCATCATAACTCATCACTAATTCTCCAACTTGCCATGGAGGCAGATGGCTTAAATTTGGCAGGCTCATTCATTGCACCTTACTTACAAAAGTTAAGCATGTTTTGTTTCGAAAAGGCAAAGCCCTCACTCACTCACTCACTCACTCACTCATCACTAATTCTCCAATATGCCGCCCTCACTCACTCACTCACTATCATCACTAATTCTCCAACTTGCCTCACTCATCACTAATTCTCCAACTTGCCGTGGAGGCAGACGGCTTAAATTTGGCAGGCTCATTCATTGCACTTACTTACAAATGTTAAGCAGGTTTCGTTTCGAAAAGGCAAAGCCCTCACTCACTCACTCACTCATCACAAACTCATCACTAATTCTCCAACTTGCCGTGGAGGCAGACGGCTTAAATTTGGCAGGCTCATTCATTGCACCTTACTTACAAAAGTTAAGCAGATTTCGTTTCGAAAAGGCAAACCCTCACTCACTCACTCACTCCTCACTAATTCTCAACTTTCCTCACTCATCACTAATTCTCCAACTTGCCGTGGAGGCAGACGGCTTAAATTTGGCAGGCTCATTCAGCACCTTACTTACAAAAGTTAAGCATGTTTTGTTTCGAAAAGGCAAAGACCACTCACTCATCACCCACTAATTTGCGAGAGTAAATGTAAATTTTACATTTGACTTTCTAGAGGGGTGATGTACGGAGCGGTTCTATCCTATAGAATGTGCAAAATATATATCCACGTTTCATATTCAATAAAGGGTTTGCGAGAGATATTACATTTGGGTTGTGTTAAAACGGGAATTTAATGATATAATTGCATGTATACGGCAAGTCATGTCAATGTATTAGTAATAGCAAACACGCTGTCTGTTCCCTGCTGTGCTTACATTTACATTACATTCCAGCAGTATATTTACTGGTCTAGTATACTCATATCTGACTATTGTAAAGTTTGTTATATGAACTACTAAGTATCGTCATGAAGTATCTGTCATGAAGTTCCCATTTTAACAGTTAAGCATTAATACCCAGTATTAGTATTTCATTAGTATTTATTATAAATTGCTTTTGCCTGGTCTAATCTGACTATTATCTGTTCTGTAAAATGGTACCAGACTATTAAATGATATAGAATTTCCAATCACATGATCACAACAAACATTACACTCACAGGCATTCTAAACAGCACCTTTGGGCAATCAAAAGCAGCCCATACATATATCCGATTACTTACCTGGCCGAGTGCTCCCGCGACATTAGACCGATCCTGCAAGAACCTCCTGTCTGTGGCATAGAAGGATGGGAAAGGTGGTTCTGGCAAGATCAAACTAATATTGCATGAGCGCTTGGTTGGATAAGTAAAACCAGATATATGTATAGCCACATTAAATCCTATACAGTATCCTGATTAACATGCAAGGTGATATTTATTAGTAATTACACAACAAGTTTTTTTACAGATTACAGTCACTATGGGGTTAGGCTCTGGGAGCACAGTATACGATTGAATATACATGTTAGGGAGAGGTGTGGATAGGGCGCTAAAAGCTCCACACACAGTATGCGATATAGAGCCTCTTATAACAGAAGGTACCTCATAGAATCATGTTATTATAATAGCATGGCTTAATATCTAACATATAAACACATATTTCTCACTTTAAGAAAGGGTGGGGACATGCAAATATCTTATTTATTGCCTGTGGCAAAGGCATGTGTCTAGATATAATACAGCCTAATGGTATAGAGCAGGCGTGTTTAACTTGTGACCTTTTACGGTTTGAAAACCACAATTCCCAGCATTTTGTTGCAGTTAGTGTCTTCTTAATGAACTTTTCACATGTTTAAAACTCAACTCCCAGCATTCCCTAACTGCACAGAATTCTGGAAAACTTAGTTTTCATACATCCTGGAAAAAAGACATTTTCTTGACTTACAGACTTAAAATCCCACGGTCATGGTTAGCGCGCTCCTACCCTGGGTTTGAACATGCAAGTGATTCATCTGCCCTTCCCTTACATCCATAGCTATTAGACTATTAGATTAGGGAAGCATTATATGGGTCAATTGGTTGGTGCAACGTTAATGCCCGCTTTGCGTCGGCAGCGCGAGTACCGAAGAGGCACTCGTGCGGCCGTTTCAAAGTAATTTACCAGAGGTTGCTCTTTACACGTAAGTATAAACACCAACTAATAAATACTATGTGCGGGTGAGATTCACCCAAATCGCACAGCTTCTGGAAATCCCGTACGGGAGATTTGCCAAGAGAGCTTGTGCCTCTGGGTGAATCTCCCTGTAAGAGTCATAAACTTTACCATATTTGCACTCAGTTCCACAATACCACCTACCTGGCAGTTATAATCTATAAAGTCTAAAGGTTTGTGCACACATGCGATCGCTGATGCCGACACATGAAGTGAAAAAAAAAAAACGGACGTAGCGCATAAGTGCGCTACTCGAGTGTCCGCTTCCATAAACCAGAACGGCCACAAGGGCACTTCTAAGCGCTGAGGAGGGGGGTCCAGTTTGGCTGCGGGACCCCTAAGCCCCAAAGGGCACTTAAATGCCGGAGGGGGGGTCCCGGTTCAAGCTGTGGGACCCCTAAATGTCCAGCCGTGGGATGTCAGCCACTCAGAAATTCACAACTGGCCATTTTCGGGAGTTTTCGGAAACGCCCGTTTGGGTGTGGCGAACGTTTGAAAATCCTTGTACAATCTAGAATTCTCGAAAATAACCCTGCAAGTCCGGAAAATCTAACTAGATCACGTACGAACTAGTTTGAATATTCGAGTTCTTCTGAACTCATGAAGTTCGGCTCAAACTCGGGTTATAGTCGGTTTTGTGTCCATCCTTATTTATATAGAAAATGCATGCAAAAAGGACAGGAATGCTGCTTGTAGTGGTTTTTTAAAATCAATGGACCAGAATGCAAGCGGACACAATCGGAACGCAATAGTGCGAACAGTACTTTTGAATTCCACGTGTCCTGCCATTTTAAAAATGGTTCTTTGCAAAAACGCACCAAAAAAAGACCTAGTGTGAAGAGCCTTAGGCTGAGGCCACACTGCAACGCACCGGAATCGAGCACAAAATTGCGAGCGTTATCGCACGTGTGTGCGTTTTGCGTTTGTGTTTGCGCATGCGTTTTCGCATGTCGTTATGGAAACGCATGCGTAACACACCAAAATTGTGAAAGCAGTGTGTACTAAAAGCGAACGGACGCGCAATAGCATGCACATCGGAAATCGCGTGAATTTTCGCATTCCCGCGATTTCCATTTTAGCAAAAAATTGCGGGCGCAACGCGAGCATGAAACGCGTGGCAAACGCGCGAAAAACGCGCTAGTGTGGCCTAGCCCTCACTGCAGGGAGCTCACCATGGGTCTAGAGTAAGGTGATGCATTTGAGGTTTAACAATCCTGATGCCAACTACACCATAAATAACGTTTAAGTGAATCTCTAATGGGAAAAGATTTTGGGGGTTCTGGTAGATAACAGACTTAGCTGCAGCAAACAATGCCAGGAAGCCACTGCTAGAACTAGCAAGATATTGTCTTGTATAAACAGGGGAATAGATTCAAGAGAGAAAAATATTATTCTCCCTCTTACAAGGCACTGGTAAGGCTCATTTGGAATATGTGGTGCAGTTTTGGAATCCCATATGCAAAAGGACATCTTGGAAATGGAAGCAGTTCAGAGAAGGGCAACTAAATTAATAAAGGGAATGGAGGGGCTTGACTATGCAGGCAGATTAGACAAGTTAGGGCTGTTTTCACTGGGAGAGTGACGTTTGAGCAGAGATATGATCACTTTATACAAATATATTAATGGGCCATACAATAAACTTTCTGGTGCATTGTTTACTAATCAGTCATATCAGAGGACACGTGGACATCCTTTAAGATTAGAGGAAAAGACGTTTGATCTTCAGGCTAGGAAAGGTTTCTTACAGTGAGAACGGTAAAACCGTGGAACTGCCTCCTGTAGATGTTGTATGGCAAGTCGCAGATAAGCCTAGATAAGCTTCTAAAACTAAAAAATAATGAGAATTTCTGGTATAAATAGTTGTTGTTGATCCAGGGAAACATTCCGATTGCTGTTGGAGTCAGGAAAAAATCCCCCCCTTTTTAGCTGTTTTTTTTTTGCCTCCCTCTGGATAAACTGTTAGGTAGGGTTAAAAAGGAGGTGTAAGGTTGGACTGGATGGACATATGTTTTTATATAGTATTTATAAAGTGTGCATCCCCTCTACTTACTTAGAGGTATGTTTTTATTCACCTCAATTACTATGTATCTATGGGCCATATTTATAAACCCACAGATCGCTTTTAAGCGATGCGAGGGTTAGTTAATTTACGGTCGCGTTTTAGTAATGTACGATCACGGTCGTACATTTATTACCGAACGTTCGTAATTAACGCACGTTCGATCGTAGAATACCGTGCGGTAGTAAACTACCGCAATGGTATTCTATGGTATGTAAATCTACGATTTGTTATCGTAGATTTACGCTCAGTATCATAAATTTACGATTGGTTTAACAATTGTAAATTTACGATACCGATCGTAAAGTCACGTTATCGCTAAAAAGCCATACCGCGGCTTATAAAATATGGCTCTATGTTCCGTATGGTGTCTCGGTGAGCATAAATTTGGTGTTATTCAACAAAAAAAGCGGACTCGGTACAAATGGGGGAGAGCCATGGCTGATGCATTTCACGGGTACTTTGTGTCCTCACGCCGTGGCTATCCCCGTGTGTACCAAGCACGCTTTTAATTGTATGAATACATGATATGTTTACCTTTTAGCTGTCGTTGACATCTCTCAAAAATCACGTTAGAATACACATTTATGGAAACATTTGTTACATTGCTTGCGCTGTCTAGGACGCACTACATTAAAGTAAAGCACGCAATGCATATTATGTCTAAAAGTCATGTTAAGTGTTATTAAATCCCTGTTGTCACGTTAACGGAACTTTAAGAAATAACTTTGTGATAACAGCTTTCAGAACTTAGCCCATAGGTCTTTAACCCACCCAAAGATAAAGATAACAGTTAATTAACAGTCATTTGTTTACTGCATAATTTTTTGTCCAATAGAAAACAAGCGTGGCTTTCTGTACATTTCCTAATGTAAGGGCATGACATTGAAAGTGAATGACAGTTTTTACTGATTTGACATAGTAATATCTTTACGATTAGGATCACGTAGGAAGGTGCATTTTATTTGCAGTTTTTGCATTATAAAGTTTCCATTATTTGGTCCCTAAGCCATTATCCTGTAATTAATAATAACTTGGCCAATGATCAACATTTTATAGAATGACCATAATGGAGCTGTGTATAACATGTAACATTCTTCTGGTAAAGCTGGGGTGTAGGTGCCCTATATATTGCTGTAATGGGGTTTAATCATAACCTATTTAACAAAATAGAAAATTTGAATCATACTTTTTTTTTTTATTACTAAAATGGAGACCTGGAAATAATCTGATTCTATCATTATTCAGACCACTAATGGGAGACGTTATTACCACGAGTTTCCGTTATTTTTTTGTGAAAACAATTAAAATCCCTTTAAGACATAAAAACCACACTGCTCAGTGAAATGTCTCCTGGATTTTTATTCTCTGCAAAAAGGTAGAACGATAGTGAGTAAACAGGTTTTTTTTTTAAAAAAAACAGTTAAAATAAAAGCAGATAGGATTGGTAATTCCAGTCTCCCAATATAATTTCTTTAAGGAGACCAACATGAAGAAAACTTCTTCTGTCAGGCTTCTTCATGGCTCTACAATACTTTAAAGGGTATGTCCACCCTTACCAAAATTTTCAATATGTTATTCAGGGATTTCCAAAAGCTAGGTTAAAATCTAAATAAGGCTCCCAAGAGCGAGGAGTAATCATACTTACAAGCTCCACAATCCACCACCTTGGCTTTTGCCACTTCCGGTTAGACTACTTTCTGCCACTCCTGATGAGCCTCGTGAACGGAAAAGGCACATGCTGGGCAGCAGTAGAGAAGGGGCAAGCGACAATGGATAGTGGACTTGTAAGTATGATTAAAGGGCATCTATAGTGAAAAACACATTGCCCCATGCAAAGTTAAATTTATGTTCTCTGTGCTGCCTTTCTCCTACCACTGTCAGTGACTCTGTTTTTCCATGGTTTCAGATCTCTCTGCAGCACTCCCCCTTCCCCTCCCCTCTGTTACCTTCTCCATGTCTAAACACTGGCTTTCCGACAAGCTTTCTATGTGCAGTAGAGTTAAAAAATTCAACATCCTGAAAAACACATCCATGTACATGGCCATAGAAAGCAAGGTGTTCATTTTCCCACTTAGGTCATGTAGATCTTAAGTAAAATGTAACCTAGCTTTTGGGGGTCCCTGAATAACCTATTAAAAATTTTTATTAAGGACCCTTTAATACAGGAAAGCCCAGGAAGCTAACCTTGATAAAAACAATACGTGCTGTAGCTCCTAAAGGAGACATTACATTAAGCCATGTAATTATTATGACTTAAAGGGATTTTACTTTTCCACAGAATAATTATGAAACCTTATGGACATTCTCATGGTAGTGACTTCATACATTAGACTTAAAAAATGATAGAATTGAGTATTTTTTTTCTTCATTTTTTAAATTAAAGTTGTCCTCTAAGTTCTGTATAAGTGAGACCTGCACAGACTGACGATGTTTGTCTCAAAACACCTTTTTATTCCAAAAAACCAATGGATAAACTGAGCTGTGGGTTATATTGGGAGAAGAGACCTGCCCTGGAGATGCACGCAGTAGAATCACATGACAGTTAATGTTTTATTGTATGAAATAATGTCATGTTTCACATGGACAATGGCCAGTCATGTGACCAGCCTGGAAAATTACTATTCTCTGCCGTAATGCAAGAAAACTATAAGACACCTGGGTAAAGATTGTTCAATGGATCAAAGAAGCGTAGGTTGACCCCTCTTTTAATTCAACCATATAGGTTCATTACAGTAACCTAAGCCTGTACACCTGAAAATTTATTTCAGCCACAAGTAATACCTCTGTCAACAAGTATCCAAACAAATATCTAATATACGTACAAATTTTTTTTCAGTTTACCTGAGAAGAACTAAAGCTAAAATGCCCATGTGCCTAAATATGAACACGGTACTTGTCACTCTGAAATTAGCAGCATTTTGAGAGAAACAATGTTATTCTGCATGTTTTTGGCATTTCTGGTCTTGCTTTCATCCTTCCTAATGAGTAACAATCAGTTTTCTGATGCTCAGTCTTGATTGAGAGAGTCATAAGCCGGCCCTCAGTAGCTAATTGACAGTTCGCAGGGGGTTGAGGTGAGAGAGAAAAAATAAAAAGAGGGGGGTTTTAAGATTGTGTGTTCTGTCTGCCCCTCCCCTTGCTGTGTCCAGGACTTTATCAATAAGGCGGTTGAGCTGACTGGACCTGGTGATCCAGGTAAATATTCTCCTGCTATTGCAAGCCACCCGTACTTTTAATGGTAGTGTGGACCACTAAAAGTTTTAATTGACTTTAAATAAACAAATTCTATATTATATTATACATTGTAACATTTCCATTGCTATCATTGTATCTAGCACAAATAAGACGAAGAATCAGATAGAAATCTAAGAAAAGGGCTGCAAGTCCCATATTTCAGTACACTGTAACCAAGGCCATAATTGAACACACATTTTCTTTTAAAAAATTAAATAAAATACCCACAAGTCAAATCCAAACACAGGCAGTCAGAATCATGTTCATATTTGGCTCTCTGCTCCCCCAGCTATGCATAATTGGAGGTAGGTCTGGCCTGATCTGCTGCTGCTTATTTATTTTATAGCCTCTACTTAACAAGTTTAAAAGTGCAAAGTGAAATCCATGAACTTTATTGCAAACTGTACTGTGATAACCAAGTGGAACCCGTCCAACATAAAGCAAGAGGAGGCAGACAGGAACATGGGAGAGCAGCATGAAAAATAATTGACCTGCTGGTACCTAAGCTATAAATCCTGTCCTAATACAGTAGTAAAAACCTGCAACAAATAAAATGCTGTTGTAAATATTAAAAATAACATGAACACGCATGACATGTAGATCTTAAGTAATCCCCAGGAGCATTTTTATCTGAAGAATGTAGTTTATTATTTGGCTAACATTTTCTCTTACAATGTCAACATTACATCACCTGGTTAGGAAGAGAGCTTTGGGAATTTTAAAACCAGAGCCGTATAGAAAGCAATGTAAATGCATGGGGCAGGTGCTCATGAAGAGGAGCTTGTTGCAAAGATCACACCAACACTGCTGTATAGTTGTGCAAGGGTCCCCTAACTATATTAATAGAGTTTTGCTTTGCGGATACATTTTCCCTTTCATAGAATGGACATTGCAGGGAAATGCACATCTACCAGATTGTAGCTCTTTAGGGCAGGGACCTCATTCCTATGTGCCAAACACACCTCACTTATATCAGTTTATTTATTTCTTTATAATGTAAATGTATGATTTTTAACCTATGACGAACTTATTTACATTTGATCTGTGTAATTGCTTGCACTTACCCCTTGTTTTATTACTCTGTATAATGTACAGCGCTACATACCCAAGTGGCAACATACATACATACTGTAAACATCTACAGTTCTTACCAATTGAAGTCTTTCTAATTCTTCTGTGTATAAATACCACAATATAGTAAATACATTTTAGATACATTTCGAAACAGATGCAGCCCCATAGGGAACACGTTTGGACTGATTTACGGCATACCCGATCGCCCAGCAGCCCAGATCGTTCACAGTCATTGGCACTCACACACAATATTTTGGCCGACCATGCGTCCGATACGTGGTAATATCAATATGGTGTGTACCTAGAATCCTAGTCAGTGGAATTCTTATGTAAGAGAGTTAAATTACAATACCTGTTGTTTTAAACACTATTCATTCTTAAATAAAGATAACTAAATACTAATCTTAAAGGGTATCTCCAGCCCCCAAACTTTTTCTGTAGTATAAGGTACCCCAGTCATCCCCCAACTGAAACAGACTTACCACCATCATTCCCTCAGCTCTTTGCCCTGGCTCCCTGGTTGCTGAAAGTTGCAAACAGAGCCGGACTGGCAGCCGTGTCTGTGATTGAATGAACGTCAGCCAATTATAGACACGGCTGCCGGCTATGCACAGCCGGGGGAGGAAGGGAGGGCTTCCCTGCGCATGCCAATGTTCCTCCCGGAGGACAGGGAAGTAGCAGGGAACAGATGACACCCAGACAGCCAAGTGGTAGATAAATACCGCTCCAGACCCGTAAATAACGAAACCTAAATAACGATCCATAACTAGCAATAAGGAGTTTTTTGTTCAAGAGAAAACCAATGTTATCTTGTCCCCTCATTTGTTTGTTTGTTTTATTTTTGCTGCTTGGTATACCTTGTTGCTACTGGCATCCTCTGATGTTTGGGTTTCTTGTTAAGTTCCCACTAAACAAGGACCTAAACGCAAACTCACAGGAAAAAAACGCACACATACTGTGTTTTTCTCCTGCGCAATTTATGTTTGCATTGTACTAGAATAGTTCTTGTTTTTCCCTATATGTGCACAATGGTTGTTGTGCAGTGTTTATATATATGTATACTGCCGCATGTCTCACACTCTAACAATCACACTAGCGATCCATTGCGCACTACATGTCAATGTGGGAGGCCACATTGCTTGTGGTGCGATCTGTTTTTGGAGCGCATACGATGACATTTACGGACCCGGCACTCTAATTGCAGACAAGCCCAGATCACGAAACAAACCGATGTTAAGGCACGCGAAGCACAATTTCGTGGGCGTTGCCTCTGTCACAGTGTGGCCTCTGCCATAAACATAATTAATATTTATTATTTTTTTTCACTATAAACTATACATTTTCCTGCAGGGCTACGAATAAAAGAACCTGAAACATTCTACTATCTCTTTTGCTGTGATTTGGCCCATTAAGAAGATTCTGGAATCTAGGCATTAATCTAAGGGGCCTTTGGTTGATAGGAAGCAAAATAATGATTTAATATTGACTACGTGATGAATTAGTGTATAACATTACATACACTGTGTGGACCCAGACATATCTTGTCTTCCATGGTCCATAAATGGGAAATTGGCCTTGGAGTCTTCTCTAAAGCAGCGGAGACAAGCAAGCTGATATACAGGTACCAATTTACTTTGTTGTAGTAGCTTTGTAGCCAATCAGCATTTCTGTATGTCAATTAATTAAACGTTCAACAAATTATGGACCTGATGCAATAAAGGGTGAAAACTTTTGTCCATGCTATAATCTGCAGCAACCAATCAGAACGTTCTCTAACTGCAGCAACCCATTAAATAGCTACATCTGATTGGTTGCTGAATATGAGTTGCACTCATTGGTAGATTTGTGAATTCTCTCAAGAGATTCAGTTCTAAAAGGTTAATTAGAAGACTAAAACACGTCTTTTCTTGACTTATGGCCTTTAAACCACTTATTTAACTATAACTATTAGAAAGCAAGGTGAGCAATAAATTAATATAACCAGGCATTTCTAGCTATAAAAACCCAATAAATTTATGTAAAAAAAAAAAAAGTGACCATAAAAACAAGTGTGAAATAAATATGATGCTTGTTATAAACACCCCTACCACATATGTTAATATTGTTGTGCAGTGTGTGCTGTGTGTAATGTTTACCATTTTTTGGCTGCAGTCGTAAAAATTGGATCATTTTCTGAAACTTACATGTACACATCCGCACTCTGCATATATGTATTCCCGGAACATATGTGTCAACAAGTTTCTATTTTCTTTTTCTTAGACAGAAACTATGCAGTTCATATACAGGTTATATGAGCGTCTGTTATAGACTGAATAGAACTCAGACCACCCTTAGGTGTTGGGTGTACATTCATTTAAAAACCATGTTCTAATTAGAGGATACAGGATAAATGCACCTTGCTTTTGTTGCCTGTATGTTCCTTCTTCCTCTAATTCCACATAAACAAAAACAAATAAATATCCAACTTGAAATCAGTATAGAATTCTGGCACAAAAAAACATTGCAATATTGCTTATTATAATGAAGGAATGCGGAATATTGTTCTCTGAAGACACCCTACCCAGAGCTGCAGAACTAAAATGCCCATCTTAATGTCACTCTAACCGATGAGAAGGAAATTGGGGTGTCTGCATGGGTTTCCCAAACGTCCCCCCGCACAGCTAGCACAAGAAACAACATTACATTTCTTGCCCCTTTTAAAGACTTTTTTTACACCTGACCTGGTATTAAATTCATCCAAGTGGAAAGACTTGATCAGGATTTTTCCAGTGCCCAAAATGCAATAATAAATACCCGGTGCTTGTGGTTTGGTAAATTGCCTGCCTGTGTAGTGTAGCCTAGTTTGTTATATATTATGCAGGGAAAGGGGGTTGTACCGTGTTAGCCAGTCAAAATGTTTACAGGGTAAACCCTTTTGAAAGAGAAAAATAACAAGTGGTATAAAGGTGATACCTGTACTGGCTAACTAAGATAGCATAGCAAGCTTTCAGAACATTCTAGTTTCTTTTTATGTTCTGAAACACTGGAAATGAGTCATTATCAGATGAATCAAATATTGGGGCTCTTTCTCAGCTTGTGTACAAGATTTGAATCTTTGCTCAATACTTATGAACAGGAAACTCATAACCATCAACCACCAAAGATAAAACTGTTATAGACTAGAAAGATAATGTGCTGTTTCCCAAACTTGGTCTGACCACTATCATCTCTGCCTAAACTAAAGGCCTTCACGCTTCTACTGATTTATTGATGGGAGCCATAAAGGTGTGCTGGTCTCTTTTGTGTTTGGCACTCATTAGCAATACAATCACCTCTTGTATTGGACAGGTACAATTACATTTTTTCTAAAAACCTAATTACTGAAATAACTTACTGCCATGGAAAGACTGATCTCTGAGACTGGCTTTCATAATATATAGATGTTATTAGGGTAATAAAAAAATAACAAAAGTGGTATAAAGTGATACATTTATTGGAAACCAAGATAATCATAGCAAGCTTTCAGAACATTCTAGTTCCTTTTTCAAGCTGAATACAATGAAGCTGTGGTGCTCTCTGAATTATCAAACATTCAGCTCATAGTCATAAAAATTCTACTGTAAACATGTTGACAGCTTCACTTGACTGGCTCATAGCAATTCCAACATAGTAACATAGTAACATAGTAATTAAGGTTGAATAAAGACATGTCCATCAGCAACCTGTTCCACAGTTTCACCGTTCTCACTGTAAAGAAACCTCTCCTAACTTGAAGATGAAACTTCTTTTCTTCCAACCTTAAAGGATGTCCACGAGTCCTCTGATATGACCTATAGTGAACAATGCACCAGAGAGTTCACTGTATGGGCCATTAATATATTGTATAAGGTTAATTGTCCCCACGCAACTGCCGCTTCTCCAATGTAAACAGCCCTAACTGTCTAATCTGCCTGCATATTCAAGCCCCTCATTCCCCTTATTAATTTAGTTGCCCTTCTCTGAACTGCCTCATATTCCAAGAGTCCCTTTTGTATATGGGATTCCAAAACTGCACCGCATATTTCCAAATGAGGCCTTACCAGGTGCTTGTAAAGAGGGAGAATAATATTTCTCTCTTGATTCCATTCCCTCTTTATACAGACAATATCTTGCTAGCTCTAGCTGTTGTACCGGCATTGTTTGCTACAGCAGTCTGTTATCTACCAGAACCCCCAAATCTTTTTCCATTTCAGAGCACTTAACACAGAGTTATTTATGGTGGTGTAGTGGCACAGGGATATTAAATCCCAAATGCATCACCTTACATTTATCAACATTGAATCTCATTGCCATTGCTGCCCATTTGATAATCTATCTAGGTCTGTTGCAGCACTTGCACTCATTGGAAGTTTCAAAGCTCTGCATAATTAGTGTCATCAGCAAACACAGAGACCTTGCTCTCCAATGCCCCCTCTAAGTCATTATAAACAGATTAAACAGAAGCGGCCCAGTACAGAACCCTGAGGAACTCCGCTTAGAACTTTAGCCCATAGATGTAGCTCATTAACCACCCACTCTCTGTTTGCGGTCCAACCCGTTCTCTATCCATGAAACAATGTTTTCTTCAAGGCCAACAGTCCTCAGTTTATACATTAGTCGCCTATGTGGCACAGTATCAAAGGCTTTTAAAATCCAAATATACCACATCACAGCTGTGCCTGAATCTAACTTCTTACTCACTTCTTCATAAAAACCAATTAATTTGTCTGGCATGATCTATTTCCATAAATCCATGCTGACTACTACTAATAGATGATCTCTGGAGACAAAGTCAAGGATTAGATCCCTTAACAAAGTTCACCCCTTCCCTACCACTGATGTTAGGCTTACAGGTCTCTATGTACCAGGTGTGAAACGACTACCTTTGAATGATTGGTATACATTGGCTTTTTTCCAATCCAGCGGCACATCCCCAGAAAAAAGCGAATCTGAAAAGATGAGACACAGTGGTCTTGCTGAACTGAACTAAGCTCTTTAAAAATCCTAGGATGCAATCCATCTGGTCCTGGCGCTTTATTGATATTAACTTTGTCTAATTGATTCCGTACCATTCCTTGTTATCCAATGTGAAAACTCTTCATTCCTCCTGCACATGTTACAATCCCTACTGTAAGGATTCTCAACAGTAAAAAAACGGTTTAGCAGATAGCCTTTTCGGCATCCTCTACAACCACTCAGCATATTTAATGGTCCCACATTCTCAGTCCTATTTTTTACCATTTATAACTTAAAAACATCTTGGGGTTGGACTTGCTTGTTCGGCAATCCGTATTTCATTTTCTATTAGCGCGTTTAATTGCTTTCTTGCACTCTTTATTACAACTTTTGAAAGTCCCTGTAAGCCTGTTCTGTGCCTTTGCTTCAAAATTTTAAAAGCCTTTTCTTTTTTTCCATTTCCCTTTTTACCTGAGCATTAAGCCATGCAGGAGTGGACCTAATTTTTTTACAATGTTTCCTAAAGGTACGATTTGGAAGATGATAGTTTAATATCCCTTAAAAGTGGTCCACTATGCTCAGTATCTTACCTAGAAACAGTTCCCCCCAGTCTATGAGCAGGAGCGATTCCTTTAAAAGCATAAAATTAGCTTTCAAAGTTAAAAGTTTTTGTTAAGGCAGTGCACTTTAGTTTTTCTGCAACCTATATTAAATGACACTATATCATGGTCACTATCCCTAAGCTTCCCTTACCTTCATCTCCAAAATGAGCTCGGGTTATTAGAATCACCAGATCCAACAACGCATTTCTTTCTAGTAGGAACTTCTACCATCTGTGAAAAAGAAAATGCTCATATAGGAAATTTAAGAGCTTATACCTGAGGTGCTGGCAGTTCCATTACTCCAATCTATTTCAGGGTAGTTAAAATCCCCATAACCAGAACATTCCCCATACCAGCAGCCTTCGCCAACTGCATATGGAGATTCATTCACCTCTTCCCCGGCATTTGGCGGCTTATAACACACTCAACAATAATTTACCTACCTTCTTGCTTCCTGTACACAGTTCCACCCATAATGTTTCTGCCGCATCGTTTGCTCCCCCATCTAATCCATCTTTTAAATTTGGCTTCAATTCCTGTTTAACATACATACATACTCCTCCTCCTTCTTATTTTAACTCGGTCATGTCTAAATAAGGAGTACCCTTCAATATTTACTGTCAGTCGTGTGAATCATTAAGCCATGATTCTGCTATGACCAATTACATCAACCTTTCCTTTAACGCTATTATTTCAAGTCGCCGGTTTTTCCAGCCAGACTCCTTGCATTGTAAACATACATTTTAGATACAAGATTTACTTCCATAATGGTCGTACATGCCTCCTTATCCTCTATGCTCCCCTCCCTTCTCCTCCCCCCGTAGATCCCTAACTTCTCTATCTACCCGTGTGTTAAACGTTTCCCTCCCCCCCCATACCTAGTTTTAAAATCTCCTCCAACCCCCTAGCCATCTTCTCCCCCAAAACAGTTTCTCATCGGGAAATGCATAACATTTGTTGGTGTAAATGTACGGTAAGAGTAACCTGATTTACCATGGGATTAGCCTGGGTTTAAACTAAATTTGCGATGCCCGTCTCCAAAAATGTCCAGACACTACGCAGGGCACACTATGCAATAAACATTTAAGTTAAGTTTTGTGCTAGCAAGTAGCATAAACCTTATGCCAACACAAGCCGATCTTCTTCCACCATCCCGCAACAACTAAATCTCGCAAGTGTCAGTACGTGTGGGATCTTGGCAAGGTAAGTATTGCGGCTAAAAAAATTACATTCCCTCTATATCTTTATCACAATGGCAATGGAAGGCGTAATTTTACTATGTTAGAGTTTTAGAGAGAACAACACAGTTTATGACTCTGAAGTCCTTGTCATTGTTACAATGTTTTTTCTCACCTCTATTCAGTTAGAGGGCCAGTGTTCTTGTAATATGTGAGAAAAGAGCTTAAGAGTAGAAGTAAGGGTGTTTCTTTTTCTTGGTAACTGTCAAAAAATGTCCAGAAAAGAAAAGAAACCAATTAGTTTTTCTTGTGTTTAATTAGTTGTTGGAGGGGACACTGCTGTGGCAATTAAAATTTAAAAATATCCACATTGACTATTTAGTCACGCAAGGCACTGCACAGGATTAGTGTTTGTTTAAACCTTAGGGTTAGGGAGGGTGGTTCAGTAGATCAGATCACAATGACGTAATAATGAAACAATCAACAATATTAATGTGATTCAACTATTAAGGGGGGATCAGAGGGAATGTAACATATCTTAAGTGTCTCCAAATTGGGGTTTGTCAGCAGACCTTTTAAAGGGCAGTTGATCAGGTTTTATTGAGCGGTTGCCTCTGTTTGTGAGGCAGACAGCTGTCATTGTTCCTAATGTTACATGCATGATTGCTTCGCTATTCAGGTTCTATGTGTCAGCAACTGTTGACTTTGAGCTAATCAGGCTGCAGGTTAGGACAGAGAATGCAATCACTGTGATTTTCTTGTTCAAATCATGTTTTGTGTCTTAATAGAATGTGATATTAATTCCCCGACACAAAATAAAATAGGTAGAAAGTTTGACAAAAAACAATAAAATGCAGCAAGGAGTTTAATTCCTGACCGGACCCTCGCCAGCTATTCCACACTCCCTGCCTGCTTGTTTCGAGCTTGTTGCGAGCAAAACAAGGAGCAGGGGACTTCTGCGCTGACAGCCGCTTTCTTCCTGGTCACGGCTGTCAGGGATTGGGCGTGACGTCACGCCGCGCCTAACTGACAGCCGCAACCGGAAGTGGAGGGGCTCAGAGCAGCAGCCACGCAGAAGAAGCGGTGAGGGATGGGGTCATTTAAGAAGCTCACGGCCATCTTAGAAATGTGACAACTCTGCGAAAGTGGGGTTTGGGGGGCAACACTCCGCCCCGATCCTCTTGTTTGGCCTTTATAAATTACCAGGTAGGTCCTCATCACGGGTTCAGCTTCTAACTCCGTACTTACCCTTGAAGTTTGACCACCTCAAGTTATGGTATGGTAAGTATAACAACTGATCCACGCTATACCCAGGGGTGAGGACCAAGTGGTTTAGCTCCTCGCAACTGGCTACTTATAAGGGATTGGGGTAAAAAAATAATTGCTCTTAAAAAAAAAGACAAAGAATTTTTCGTTTTCCCAATTTTAAGTCAAGGTTTTTTCAAACATTCTAGCAATTTTTAGATGACCGTTGGAGTTTTTGAATTCTTGACCCTTGGTTTTCTAATTTTTCCTTTGCAATTTTGGTATATTTATTTCAAATTTCAATGCGTTTACGACTTTAGAAATTTCAAAAAATTCTGCCAGATCTGGAATTTCCAAACTGGCAGTTCTGAAACAAAATGTTTGAAAACCGGGACTCCTTCTAAATTGAAATATCAGCAAGGCAAGTTATGATATTTCATGCATCTGAAATATGACATTTATATTTAATTTATGTATAGATTTTTTTACTATTGTATTTAAGAATATAATATTAAAATAGATTAGTATATTAAATAAAAACTGTATTGAAAATCATGGTTTTCTGTGGGAGCACATGATTGTGCTGATGGAAACAGAGAAGAGCAATGAATGGGTGTAAATAGTGGTTGACTCTGTGTGGTCCAGTGCACAAAGTCCTTGTTGCCCCAGTGATTCTCCTCCGTAAACTGAATCAGTGATGCCACTTTATAAAACTGTCTCATTGCTTTCTACCATTCTTTTGAGGGTGTTAACAAAAAAATCCACTAAGACTTAAATAGCCAGACCACCCAGATTTCCATGCCTACCACTGCCTACATGTCATTTATTTGTGCTTGCAGGATTTTTGCATTGAGAACATATTGAATCCTTTATATAACAGCTCGCAACTGCAACTCTGGAACATAAACCAAGTAAATCTAATGTAATCCACATGGATATAACCTTAAACACGTTATGGTTGAAGACTCAACCGTGACATTTTTCATGCAAAAATCTTCTCAATCTTTTCAGTCTCTGGATTTCAACATAATATGATTTTAGCCAGATGCTATTACTTGGTCAATGGTGAAGGTCAATAAGCCATTGAATAAGGAGCTAATTTTCAGGTGTAAGGGTAAGCACATAATCTACAATAGGTTTGGCAGACAAACCATTTAAACATTTTCCACAGGAAAGAACACACTCGTTAGTATATTTCCTTTGGGAGTTTACACTTTTTAAAGATCAACAAACAGAGTCTATCTTTTATCTACCCCTTATGTCAGTAAAACAACATCTATACCTAGTATATACCTAAGGGACTATTATAGACAACAAAAGAGAGGCAATAGAGTTGGAACAAGAGCAGTGGAACACCTTCTAGCAAACCGATTTAGGCCTCCCAGTTGATGCCTCAACAGATGATAGGGTCATGTGAAATATATGTTTGTAAATAGGGACATGATATCTGCCTTCAAATCGACAGGCTCGTAAATCTATTTCCATTCATTATTCATCAGTAAGCCGAGGCCACAATACAACGCATCAAATGGCGCACACAATCGCGAGTGTATCGCACCATTGTGCGCGCGATTCTTGGCATTTTGCATTTTTTGCATGCGATTTTGCCGTTTTCGTTACGGAAAACGCATGATGTAACGCCCCAACAATAGTGAACACCATGTGTTCCAAACGCGAACGGAATCACAATCGCATGCGCATTGGAAATCGTGGGAATTTTCACATTCACAAGCTTCTAAAATCCCTTTCATATATAAGGTAAATTTATAAAGGCAAATAAACTCATGTGTAGTTTATTAATTGAGGGGGGATAGTGCATCTTTCAAATATGCTTATGCTTCTCTGTGCTTTAATCTTGTATGTATGTATGATATGTTTATTATAAACAAAATACGATAAAGTATACAAGGGGGAAATTCATAGATAGTCAGACATTAATATATAAATATATAAAAAGAAGTGCTAGAGCTTTGCCACAAGAGGTATGAGGGTCCTGCCCCGTGAGTCTTACAATCTAGTTAGGTGGGTAACACACAGATACAATGGAATGTGTATAAGTGCTGGGTGAGGAGTGAGAACATATAAGTGGCAAAAAACAATCATTACGTGTGGTTACCAGATAGGTAGGATGTACGGGTAGATTTATCATATTAGATATATAGATATACATATACTGTGAGGGACCAGATAGGTAGGATGTTAAGGGTAGATTTATCATATATAGATATTAGATACTCATATACTGTGGTGGTTACCAGATAGGTGGATGTAAGGCTAGATTATCAATATATAGATATATGATACCATATACTGTGCTGGTTACCAGATAGGTAGATGTAAGGCTAGATTTATCATATATAGATATATGATACATATAGTGTGGTTACCAGATAGGTAGGATGTAAGGCTAGATTTATCATATTAGATATATAGATAAAATACTGTGCTGGTTACCAGATAGTGGATGTAAGGAGTTAATTAATCATATATAGTATATAAGATACCATATACTGTGCTGGTTACCAGATAGGTAGGATGTAAGGGTTTAGATTTATTATATAGATTATAGATATCATATAGGCTGGTTACCAGATAGGTAGGATGTAAGGGATAGTTTATCATATAGAATATAGATACCATATACGTGGCTGTTACAGAAGGTAGAGTATGTAAGGGGGCTTGCCGATTCCTGCTCGTTCTTTGCTTGGCTTTGCTGCGCTGTTTGGGGCTGCCTTGCTTGGCCTGACTAGTTTGAGTCTCGAGGCTTGCTTGGTGGTCTTTTTGCCTTTTCGAAACGAAACCTGTTTAACTTTTGTAGTAAGGTGCAATAAATGAGCTGCAAATTTAAAGCCGTCTGCCTCCATGGCAAGTTGGAGAATTAGTGATGAGTTAGGCAAGTTGGAGAATTAGTGATGGTGAGTGAGTGAGTGAGGGCTTTGCCTTTTCGAAACACAACTGCTTAACTTTTGTAAGTAAGGTGCAATGAATGAGCCTGCCAAATTTAAGCCGTCTGCCTCCACGGCAAGTTGGAGAATTAGTGATGAGTGAGCAAGTTGAGAATAAGTGATGATGAGTGAGTGAGTGAGGCTTTGCCTTTTCGAAATGAAACTGCTTAACTTTTGTAAGTAAGGTGCAATGAATGCGCTGCCAAATTTAAAGCCGTCTGCCTCCACGGCAGTTGGAGAATTAGTGATGAGTGAGGCAAGTGGAGTAGTGATGAGTGAGTGAGTGAGTGAGTGAGGGCTTGTCTTTTCGAAAGAACATGCTTAACTTTGTAAGTAAGGTGCAATGAATGAGCCTGCCAAATTTAAGCCATCTGCCTCCACGGCAAGTTGGAGAATTATGATGAGTTAGGCAGTTGGAGAATTAGTAGTGAGTGAGTGAGTGAGTGAGGGCTTTGTCCTTTTCGAAAGAAACCTGCTTAACTTTTGTAAGTAAGGTGCAATGAATGAGCCTGCCAAATTTAAGCCATCTGCCTCCAGGCCAGTTGAGAATTAGTGATGAGTGAGCATTGGGAGATAGTGAGTGGTGAGTGAGTGAGGTTGAGGGCTTGTCTTTTCGAAACGAAACCTGCTTAACTTTTGTAAGTAAGGTGCAATGAAAGAGCCTGCCAAATTTAAGACTGCCTCCACGGCAGTTGGAGAATTAGTGAGTAGGTGAGTGAGTGAGTGTAGGCTTTGCCTTTATTTCGAAACGAAACCTGCTTAACTTTTGTAAGTAAGGTGCAATGAATGAGCCTGCCAAATTTAAGCCGTCTGCCTCCACGGCAAGTTGGAGAATTAGTGGTGAGTGAGTGAGTATGAGTGAGGGCTTTGCCTTTTCGAAACAAAACTGCTTAACTTTTGTAAGTAAGGTGCAATGAATGAGCCTGCCAAATTTAAGCGTCTGCCTCCACGGCAAGTTGGAGAATTAGTGATAGTGATGGTGAGTGAGTGAGGGCTTTGCCTTTTCGAAACAAAACATGCTTAACTTTTGTAAGTAAGGTGCAATGAATGAGCCTGCCAAATTTAAGCTGTCTGCCTCCACGGCAAGTTGGAGAATTAGTGGTGAGTGAGTGAGTGGGGAGGCTTTGCCTTTTCGAAACAAAACATGCTTAACTTTTGTAAGTAAGGTGCAATGAATGAGCCTGCCAAATTTAAGCCGTCTGCCTCCACGGCAAGTTGGAGAATTAGTGATGAGTGAGGCAGGGAATGTAGTGAGTGAGTGAGTGTGAGGAGGGCTTTGCCTTTTCGAAACGAAACCTGCTTAACTTTGTAAGTAAGGTGCAATGAAAGAGCTGCCAAATTTAAGCCTCTCCTCCACGGCAAGTTGGAGAATTAGTGGTGAGTGAGTGAGTGATTAATGAGCTTTGCCTCTTTTCGAAACGAAACCTGTTAACTTTTGTTAGTAAGGTGCAATGAATGAGCCTGCCAAATTTAAGCCCGTCTGCCTCCACGGCCAAGTTGGAGAATTAGTGGAGTGAGTGAGTGAGTGAGGGCTTTGCCTTTTCGAAACAAAACTGCTTAACTTTTGTAAGTAAGGTGCAATGAATGAGCCTGCCAAATTTAAGCCGTCTGCCTCCACGGCAAGTTGGAGAATTAGTGATTAGTGATGAGTGAGGTGAGGATGAGGGCTTTGCCTTTTCGAAACGAAACCTGCTTAACTTTTGTAAGTAAGGTGCAATGAATGAGCCTGCCAAATTTAAGCTGTCTGCCTCCACGGCAAGTTGGAGAATTAGTGTGAGTGGTGAGAGTGAGGGCTTTGCCTTTTCAAACAAAACTGCTTAACTTTTGTAAGTAGGTGCAATGAATGAGCCTGCCAAATTTAAGCCGTCTGCCTCCACGGCAAGTTGGAGAATTAGTGATGAGTGAGGCAGTTGGAGAATTAGTGATGAGTGAGTGAGTGAGGGCTTTGCCTTTTCGAAACGAAACCTGCTTAACTTTTTGTAAGTAAGGTGCATGAAAGAGACCTGCCAAATTTAAGCGTCTGCCTCACGCAGGCAAGTTGGAGAATTAGTGATGAGTTAGTGATGAGTAGTGAGTGAGTGAGTGAGGGCTTTGCCTTTTCGTACAAAACTGCTTAACTTTTGTAAGTAAGTGCAATGAAAGAGCCTGCCAAATTTAAGCCGTCTGCCTCACAGCAAGTTGGAGATTAGTGATGAGTAGTTGATAAGTGAGTGAGTGAGGGCTTTGCCTTTTCGAAACAAAACCTGCTTAACTTTTGTAAGTAGGTGCAATGAATGAGCCTGCCAAATTTAAGCGTCTGCCTCCACGGCAAGTTGGAGAATTAGTGATGAGTGAGGCAGTTGGAGAATAGTGATGAGTGAGTGAGTGAGTGAGTGAGGGCTTTGCCTTTCGAAAGAACCTGCTTAATTTGTAAGTAAGGTGCAATGAATGAGCTGCCAAATTTAAGCCATCTGCCTCCACGGCAAGTTGGAAATTAGGGTAGGGAGTGAGTGAGTAGAGCCTTGCCTTGTATTAGATCGAACGAAACCTGCTTAACTTTTGTAAGTAAGGTGCAATGAATGAGCCTGCCAAATTTAAGCCGTCTGCCTCCACGGCAAGTTTGGAGAATTAGTGTGAGTGAGTGAGTGAGTGAGGGCTTTGCCTTTTCGAAACAAAACTGCTTAACTTTGTAAGTAAGGTGCAATGAATGAGCCTGCCAAATTTAAGCGTCTGCCTCCACGGCAAGTTGGAGAATTAGTGATGAGTGAGTGAGTGAGTGAGGTGAGGGCTTTGCCTTTTCGAAACAAAAACTGCTTAACTTTTGTAAGTAAGGTGCAATGAAGAGCCTGCCAATTTAAGCTGTCTGCCTCCACGGCAAGTTGGAGAATTAGTGGTGAGTGAGTGTAGTGAGGCTTTGCCTTTTCGAAACAAAACATGCTTAACTTTTGTAAGAGGTGCAAATGAATGAGCCTGCCAAATTTAAGCCGTCTGCTCCCCGGCAAGTTGGAGAATTAGATGAGTGAGGCAAGTTGGAGAATATAGTGAGTGAGTGAGTGAGTGAGTGAGGAGGGCTTTGCCTTTCGAAAAGAACCTGCTTAACTTTGTAAGTAAGGTGCAATGAAAGAGCCTGCCAAATTTAAGCCTTCCTCCACGGCAAGTTGGAGAATTAGTGGTGAGAGGTGAGTGAGTGAGTAAGGCTTTGCCTCGATTAGTATCGAAACGAAACCTGCTTAACTTTTGTAAGTAAGGTGCAATGAATGAGCCTGCCAAATTTAAGCCGTCTGCCTCCACGGCAAGTTGGAGAATTAGTGGTGAGTGAGTGAGTGAGTGAGTGAGGGCTTGCCTTTTCGAAACAAAACATGCTTAACTTTGTAAGTAAGGTGCAATGAATGAGCCTGCCAAATTTAAGCCGTCTGCTCCACGGCAGTTGGAGAATAGTGATGAGTGAGTGAGTGAGTGAGTGAGGGCTTTGCCTTTTCGAAACAAAACTGCTTAACTTTTGTAAGTAAGGTGCATGAATGAGCCTGCCAAATTTAAGCGTCTGCCTCCACGGCAAGTTGGAGAATTAGTGGTGAGTGAGTGAGTGAGGGGCTTTGCCTTTTGAAACAAAACATGCTTAACTTTTGTAAGTAGGTGCATGCAAATGAGCCTGCCAAATTTAAGCCGTCTGCCTCCACGGCAAGTTGGAGATTAGTGATGAGTGAGGCAAGTTGGAGAATTAGTAGTGAGTGAGTGAGTGAGTGTGAGGAGGGCTTTGCCTTTTCGAAACGAAACCTGCTTAACTTTTGTAAGTAAGGTGCAAAAGAAGAGCCTGCCAAATTTAAGCCATCTCCTCCACGGCAAGTTGGAGATTAGTGGTGAGTGAGTGAGTGATAATGCTTTGCCTGTATTGTTCGAAACGAAACCTGCTAACTTTTGTTAGTAAGGTGCAATGAATGAGCTGCCAAATTAGCCATCTGCCTCCACGGCAAGTTGGAGGAATTAGTGGTGAGTGAGTGGTTGAGGGCTTTGCCTTTTCGAAACAAAACAGCTAACTTTTGTAAGTAAGGTGCAATGAATGAGCCTGCCAAATTTAAGCAGTCTGCCTCCACGGCAAGTTGGAGAATTAGTGATGGAGTGATGTGAGGATGAGGGCTTTGCCTTTTCGAAACGAAACCTGCTTAACTTTGTGTAGTAAGGTGCATGGAATGAGCCTGCCAAATTTAAGCGTCTGCCTCCACGGAAGTTGGAGAATTAGTGGTGAGTGAAGTGAGAGTGAGGGCTTTGCCTTTTCAAACAAAAATGCTTAACTTTTGTAAGTAAGGTGCAATGAATGAGCCTGCCAAATTTAAGCCGTCTGCCTCCACGGCAGTGTTGGAGAATTAGTGAGGTGAGGCAAGTTGGAGAATTAGTGATGAGGTAGTGAGTGAGGGCTTTGCCTTTTCGAAACGAAACCTGCTTAACTTTTGTAAGTAAGGTGCAATGAATGAGACTGCCAAATTTAAGTGTCTGCCTCCACGGCAAGTTGGAGATTAGTGATGAGTTAGTGATGAGTGAGTGAGTGAGTGAGTGAGGGCTTTGCCTTTTTGTACAAAAAACTGCTAACTTTTGTAAGTAAGTGCAATGAAGAGCCTGCCAAATTTAAGCGTCTGCCTCCACAGCAAGTTGGAGAATTAGTGATGAGTTAGATGATAAGTGAGTGAGTGAGGGCTTTGCCTTTTCGAAAAAAACCTGCTTAACTTTTGTAAGTAGGTGCAATGAATGAGCCTGCCAATTTAAGCCGTCTGCCCCCAGGCAAGTTGGAGAATTAGTGATGAGTGAGGCAAGTTGGAGAATTAGTGATGAGAGTGAGTGAGTGAGTGAGGGCTTTGCCTTTTCGAATGAAACCTGCTAACTTTGTAAGTAAGGTGCAATGAATGAGCCTGCCAAATTTAAGCCTTGCCTCACGGCAAGTGGAGAATTAGTGGTGAGTGGATGTGAGTGAGTAAGGCTTTGCTTTAGTATCGAAACGAAACCTGCTAACTTTTGTAAGTAAGTGCAATGAATGAGCCTGCCAAATTTAGCCGTCTGCCTCCACGGCAAGTTGGAGAATTAGTGGTGAGTGAGTGAGTGAGTGAGGGGCTTTGCCTTTTCGAAACAAAACATGCTAACTTTTGTAAGTAAGGTGCAATGAAGCTGCCAAATTTAAGCCGTCTGCCTCCACGGCAAGTTGGAGAATTAGTGATGAGTGAGTGAGTGAGTGAGTGAGGGTTGCCTTTTCGAAACAAAACATGCTTAACTTTTGTAAGTAAGGTGCAGAATGAGCCTGCCAAATTTAAGCTGTCTGCCTCCACGGCATGGAGAAGTTGGAGAATGTGGTGAGTGAGTGAGTGAGAGTGAGGGCTTTGCCTTTTCGAAACAAAACTGCTTAACTTTTGTAAGTAAGGTGCAATGAATGAGCTGCCAAATTTAAGCCGTCTGCCTCCACGGCAAGTTGGAGAATTAGTGATGGTGAGGCAAGTTGGAGAATTAGTAGTGGTGAGTGAGTGAGTGAGGGAGGGCTTTGCCTTTTCGAACGAAACTGCTTAACTTTTTGTAGTAAGGTGCATGAAGAGCCTGCCAAATTTAAGCCATCTCCTCCACGGCAAGTTGGAGAATTAGTGGTGAGTGAGTGAGGGAGTAGGCTGCCTTGTTTGTTCGAAACGAAACGCTTAACTTTTGTAAGTAAGGTGCAATGAGAGCCTGCCAAATTTAAGCCGTCTGCCTCCACGGCAAGTTGGAGAATAGTGTGAGTGATGTGAGTGAGTGAGTGAGGGCTTTGCCTTTTCGAAACAAAACTGCTTAACTTTTGTAAGTAAGGTGCAAGAATGACCTGCCAAATTTAAGCCGTCTGCCTCCACGGCATAGATGGAAGTTGGAGAATTAGTGATGAGTGAGTGAGTGAGTGAGTGAGGGCTTTGCCTTTTCGAAACAAAACATGCTTAACTTTTGTAAGTAAGGTGCAATGAATGAGCCTGCCAAATTAAGCTGTCTGCCTCCACGGCAAGTTGGAGAATTAGTGGTGAGTGAGTGGGTGAGTGAGTGGAGTGAGGGCTTTGCCTTTTCGAAAACAAACCGCTTAACTTTTGTAAGTAAGTGCAATGAAGAGCCTGCCAAATTTAAGCGTCTGCCTCCACGGCAAGTTGGAGAATAGTGATGTGTGAGGCAAGTTGGAGAATTAGTGATAAGTGAGTGAGTGAGGGCTTTGCCTTTTCGAAACAACAAACTGCTTATTTGTAAGTAAGGTGACATGAATGCGCTGCCAAATTTAAGCCGTCTGCCTCCACGGCAAGTGGAAATTAGTATGAGTGAGGCAAGTTGGAGAATTAGTGATGAGTTAGTGGTGAGTGAGTGAGGGCTTTGCCTTTTCGAAAGAAACCTGCTTAACTTTTGAAGTAAGGTGCAATGAATGAGCCGCCAAATTTAAGCCGTCTGCCTCACCGCAAGTTGGAGAATTAGTGATAGTTAGTGATGGGAGTGAGTGAGTTAGTGAGTGAGGGCTTTGCTTTCGAAACGAAACCTTTAACTTGTAAGTAAGGTGCAATGAATGAGCCTGACAAATTTAAGCCGTCTGCCTCCCCGGCAAGTTGGAGAATTAGTGATGTGGGAGGCAAGTTGGAGAATTAGTGATAAGGTGAGTGAGTGAGGGCTTTGCCTTTTCGAAACAAACCTGCCTAATTTTGTAAGTAAGGTGCAAGAATGAGCCTGCCAAATTTAAGCCGTCTGCCTCCACGGCAAGTTGGAGAATTAGTGATGAGTGAGGCAAGTTGGAGAATTAGTGATGATGAGGAGTGTGTGAGTGAGGGCTTTGCCTTTTCGAAAGAAACCTGCTTAACTTTGTAAGTAAGGTGCAATGAATGAGCCTGCCAAATTTAAGCCGTCTGCCTCCACGGCAAGTTGAGAATGTAGAGTGAGGCAATTGGAGATAGTGATGAGTGAGTGAGTGAGTAGTGAGTGAGGGCTTTGCCTTTTCGAAACAAACCTGCTTAACTTTGTAAGTAAGTAGGTGCAATGAATGGCCTGCCAATTTAAGCCTCTGCCTCCCGGCAAGTTGGAGAATTAGTGGTGAGTGAGTGAGTGAGTAAGGCTTGGCCTTTGTTTTCGAAACAAACCTGTTAACTTTTGTAAGTAAGGTGCAATGAATGAGCCTGCCAAATTTAAGCCGTCTGCCTCCACGGCAAGTTGGAGAATGGAATTAGTGGGGGTGAGTGAGTGAGTGAGGCTTTGCCTTTTCAAACAAAACTGCTTAACTTTTGTAAGTAAGGGCATGAATGGCCTGCCAAATTTAAGCGTCTGCCTCCACGGCAAGTTGGAGAGAATTAGTGATGAGTGGTGAGGAGTGAGGGCTTTGCCTTTTCGAAACGAAACCTGCTTAACTTTGTTAAGTAAGGTGCAATGAATGAGCCTGCCAATTTAAGCGTCTGCCTCCGGCAAGTTGGAGAATTAGATTAGTGGTGAGTGAGGTGAGTGAGGGCTTTGCCTTTTCGAAACAAAACGCTTAACTTGTAAGTAAGTGCAATGAATGAGCCTGCCAATTTAAGCCGTCTGCCTCCACGGCAAGTTGGAGAATTAGTGATGAGTGAGGCAAGTTGGAGATTAGTGATGGTGAGTGAGTGAGGGCTTTGCCTTTTCGAAACGAAACCTGCTTAACTTTGTGAAGTAAGGTGCAATGAATGAGCCTGCCAAATTTAAGCCGTCTGCCTCACGGCAAGTTGGAGAATTAGTGATGAGTTAGTGATGAGTGAGTGAGTGAGTGAGTGAGGGCTTTGCCTTTTCGAAACAAACCTGCTTAACTTTTGTAAGTAAGGTGCAATGAATGAGCCTGCCAAATTTAAGCCGTCTGCCTCCACGACAGTTGGAGAATTAGTGTGAGTTAGTGATGAGTGGAGTGTGGTGAGTGGAGGGCTTTGCCTTTTCGAAACAAAACCTGCTTAACTTTTGTAAGTAGGTGCGAAGTGCAATGAATGAGCTGCCAAATTTAAGCCGTCTGCCTCCACGGCAAGTTGGGAGAATTGTGATGAGTTAGTGATGAGTGAGTGAGTGAGTGAGTGAGGGCTTTGCCTTTTCGAAACAAACCTGCTTACTTTTGTAAGTAAGGGCAATGAAAGAGCCTGCCCAATTAAGCGTCTGCCTCCACGGCAAGTTGGAGAATTAGTGATGAGTGAGGCAGTTGGAGATTAGAGATGAGTGAGTGAGTGAGGGGGCTTTGCCTTTTCGAAATGAAACCTGCTTAACTTTTGTAAATAAGGTGCAATGAATGAGCCTGCCAAATTTAAGCCATCTGCCTCCACCGCAAGTTGGAGAATTAGTGATGAGTTAGTGATGAGGTGAGTGAGTGAGGGCTTTGCCCTTTCGAAACGAAACCTGCTTAACTTTTGTAAGTAAGGTGCAATGAATGAGCCTGCCAAATTTAAGCCTCTGCCTCCATGGCAAGTTGGAGAATTAGTGATGAGTGGTGAGTGAGTGAGTGAGGGCTTTGCCTTTTCGAAACACAACCTGCTTAACTTTTGTAAGTAAGGTGCAATGAATGAGCTGCCAAATTTAAGCCGTCTGCCCCGGCAAGTTGGAGAAGCTCATTCATTGCACCTTACTTACAAAAGTTAAGCAGGTTTTGTTTCGAAAAGGTAAAGCCCTCACTCAATCACTCACTCACTCATCACTAACTCTCCAACTTGCTGTGGAGGCAGACGACTTAAATTTGGCAGTCTCATTCATTGCACCTTACTTACAAAAGTTAAGCAGGTTTTGTTTCAAAAAGGCAAAGCCCTCACTCACTCACTCACTCAATCTGCAAGAAGACATAAAAGACCACGGCAAGTTGGAGATTAGTGGTGAGTGAGTGAGTGATTAAGGCCTTGGCCTTGTATTATCATCGAAAAACCTGCTTAACTTTTGTAAGTAAGGTGAATGAATGAGCCTGCCAAATTTAAGCCATCTGCCTCCCGGCAAGTTGGAGAATTAGTTGAGTGAGTGAGTGAGTGAGGGCTTTTGCCTTTTCGAAACAAAACTGCTTAACTTTTGTAGTAAGGTGCATGATTGAGCCTGCCAAATTTAAGCCGTCTGCCTCCACGGCAAGTTGGAGAATTAGTGATGAGTGAGTGAGTGGAGTGAGTGAGGGCTTTGCCTTTTCGAAACGAAACATGCTTAACTTTTGTAAGTAAGGTGCAATGAATGAGCCTGCCAAATTTAAGCTGTCTGCCTCCACGGCAAGTTGGAGAATTAGTGGTGAGTGAGTGAGTGAGGGCTTTGCCTTTTCAAAACAAAACATGCTTAACTTTTGTAAGTAGGTGCAATGAATGAGCCTGCCCAATTTAAGCCGTCTGCCTCCACGGCAAGTTGGAGAATTATGATAGTGAGGCAAGTTGGAGTTAGTGATGAGTGGTGAGTGAGGGCTTTGCCTTTTCGAAACGAAACCTGCTTAACTTTTGTAAGTAGGTGCAATGAATGAGCTGCCAATTTTAAGCCGTCTGCCTCCACGGCAAGTTGGAGATTAGTGATAGTTAGTGATGGTGAGTGAGTGAGTGAGTGGTGAGTGAGGGCTTTGCCTTTTCGAAACAAAACCTGCTTAACTTTTGTAAGTAGATGCAATGAAAGCCTGCCAATTTAAGCTGTCTGCCTCCACGGCAAGTTGGAGAATTAGTGATTGTGAGGCATGTGGAGAATTAGTATAAGTGAGTGAGTGAGTGAGTGGGGCTTTGCCTTTTCGAAACGAAACCTGCTTAACTTTTGTAAGTAAGGTGCAATGAATGAGCCTGCCAAATTTAAGCCGTCTGCCTCCACGGCAAGTTGGAGAATTAGTGATGAGTGAGGCAGTTGGAGAATTAGTGATAGTGGGTGAGTGAGGGCTTTGCCTTTTCGAAAGAAACCTGCTTAACTTTTGTAAGTAAGGTGCATGAATGAGCCTGCCAAATTTAAGCCGTCTGCCTCCACCGCAAGTTGGAGAATTAGTGATGAGTTAGTGATGATGAGTGAGTGAGTAGTGAGGCTTTGCCTTTTCGAAACGAAACCTGCTTAACTTTTGTAAGTAAGGTGCAATGAATGAGCCTGCCAAATTTAAGCCATCTGCCTCCATGGCAAGTTGGAATTAGTGATGAGTAGTTTGAGTGAGTGAGTGAGTGAGTGAGGGCTTTGCCTTTTCGAAACAAAACTGCTTAACTTTTGTAAGTAAGGTGCATGAATGAGCCTGCCAAATTTAAGCCGTCTGCCTCCACGGCAAGTTGGAGAATTAGTGAGTGAGGCAGTTGAGATTAGTGATGAGTGAGTGAGTGAGGGCTTTGCCTTTTCGAACAAACCTGTTTACCTTTTGTAATTAAGGTGCAATGAATGAGCCTGCCAAATTTAAGCAGTCTGCCCTCACGGCAAGTTGGAGAATTAGTGATGAGTGAGTGAGTGAGTGAGGGCTTTGCCTTTTCGAAACGAAACCTGCTTAACTTTTGTAAGTAAGGTGCAATGAATGAGCCTGCCAAATTAAGCCATCTGCCTCCACGGCAAGTTGGAGAATTAGTGGTGAGTGAGTGAGTGATTAAGCCTTTGCCTTGTTTAGTATCGAACGAAACCTGCTTAACTTTTGTAAGTAGGTGCAATGAATGAGCCTGCCAAATTTAAGCCATCTGCCTCCACGGCAAGTTGGAGAATTAGTGGTGATGTGAGTGAGTGAGTGAGGGCTTTGCCTTTTCGAAACAAAACTGCTTAACTTTTGTAAGTAAGGTGCAATGAATGAGCCTGCCAAATTTAAGCCGTCTCCTCCACGGCAAGTTGGAGAATTAGTGATGAGTGAGTGAGTGAGCGAGTGAGGGCTTTGCCTTTTCGAAACGAAACCTGCTTAACTTTTGTAAGTAAGGTGCAATGAATGAGCCTGCCAAATTTAAGGTCTGCCTCCACGCAATTTGGAGAATTAGTGGTGATTGAGTGAGTGAGGGCTTTGCCTTTTCAAACAAACATGCTTAACTTTTGTAAGTAAGTGCAAATGAATGAGCCTGCCAAATTTAAGCCGTCTGCCTCCCGGCAAGTTGGAGAATTAGTGATGAGTGAGGCAAGTTGGAGAATTAGTGATGAGTGAGTGAGTGAGGGCTTTGCCTTTTCGAAACGAAACCTGCTTAACTTTTGTAAGTAAGGTGCAATGAATGAGCCTGCCAAATTTAAGCCGTCTGCCTCCACGGCAAGTTGGAGAATTAGTGATGAGTAAGTGATAAGTGAGTGAGTGAGTAGTGAGGGCTTTGCCTTTTCGAAACAAACCTGCTTAACTTTGTAAGTAAGATGCAATGAAGAGCCTGCCAAATTTAAGCTGTCTGCCTCCACGGCAAGTTGGAGAATTAGTGATGTGTGAGGCAAGTTGGAGAATTAGTGATAGAGTGAGTGAGTGAGGGCTTTGCCTTTTCGAACGAAACCTGCTTAACTTTTAGTAAGGGTGCAATGAATGAGCCTGCCAAATTTAAGCCGTCTGCCTCCACGGCAAGTTGGAGAATTAGTGATGAGTGAGGCAAGTTGGAGAATTAGTGATGAGTGAGTGAGTGAGGGCTTTGCCTTTTCGAAAGAAACCTGCTTAACTTTTGTAAGTAAGGTGCAATGAATGAGCCTGCCAAATTTAAGCCGTCTGCCTCCACGCAAGTTGGAGAATTAGTGATGAGTTAGTGATGAGTGAGTGAGTAGTGAGTGAGGGCTTTGCCTTTTCGAAACGAAACCTGCTTAACTTTTGTAAGTAGGTGCAATGAATGAGCCTGCCAATTTAACCATCTGCCTCCATGGCAAGTTGGAGAATTAGTGATGAGTGTAGTTGAGTGAGTGAGTGAGTGAGTGAGGGCTTGCCTTTTCGACAAAACACCTGCTTAACTTTTGTAGTAAGTGGCAATGAATGAGCCTGCCAAATTTAAGCCGTCTGCCTCCACGGCAAGTTGGAGAATTAGGTGATGAGTGAGTGGAGTGAGGGCTTTGCCTTTTCGAAACGAAACCTGCTTTAACTTTTGTAAGTAAGGTGCAATGAATAGCCTGCCAAATTTAAGCCGTCTGCCTCCAGGCAAGTTGGAGAATTAGTTGAGTAGAAGTTGGAGATGAGTGATGAGTGAGTGAGTGAGATGGGGCTTTGCCTTTTCGAAACAAACCTGCTTAACTTTTGTAAGTAAGGTGCAATGAATGAGCCTGCCAAATTTAAGCCGTCTGCCTCCACGGCAAGTTGGAGAATTAGTGATGAGTGAGGCAAGTTGGAGAATAAGTGATGATGTAGTGAGTGAGTGAGGGCTTTTGCCTTTTCGAAAGAAACCTGCTTAACTTTTGTAAGTAAGGTGCAATGAATGAGCTCCCAAATTTAACCGCCTGCCTCCACGGCAAGTTGGAGAATTAGTGATGAGTGAGGCAGTTGGAGAATTAGTGATGAGTATGAGTGAGTGAGTGAGGGCTTTGTCTTTTCGAAAGAAACCTGCTTAACTTTGTAAGTAAGGTGCAATGAATGAGCCTGCCAAATTTAAGCCTCTTCCTCCACGGCAAGTTGGAGAATTAGTGATGAGTGAGGCAAGTTGGAGAATTAGTAGTGAGTGAGTGAGGAGTGAGGGCTTTGTCTTTTCGAAACGAAACCTGCTTACTTTTGTAAGTAGGGTGCAATGAATGAGCCTGCCAAATTTAGCCATCTGCCTCCACGGCAAGTTGGAGAATTAGTGGTGAGTTGAGTGTTGAGTAGAGGCCTTTGCCTTGTATTTTCGAAACGAAACCTCTTAACTTTTTTAAGTAAGGTGCAAGAATAGCCTGCCAATTTAAGCCGTCTGCCTCCACGGCAAGTTGAGAATAGTGATGAGTGTGGATATAGTGAGTGAGTGAGTGAGTGAGGGCTTTGCCTTTTCGAAACAAAACCTGCTTAACTTTTGTAAGTAAGATGCCATGAAAGAGCCTGCCAAATTTAAGCTGTCTGCCTCCACGGCAAGTTGGAGAATGTAGTGATGTGTAGGCAAGTTGGAGAATTAGTGATAAGTGAGAGTGAGTGAGTGAGGCTTTGCCTTTTCGAAACGAAACCTGCTTAACTTTTGTAAGTAAGGTGCAATGAATGAGCCTGCCAAATTTAAGCCGTCTGCCTCCACGGCAAGTTGGAGAATTAGTGATGATGAGGCAGTTGGAGAATTAGTGATGAGTGAGTGAGTGAGGGCTTTGCCTTTTCGAAATGAAACCTGCTTAACTTTTGTAAGTAAGGTGCAATGAATGAGCCTGCCAATTTTAAGCCGTCTGCCTCCACCGCAAGTTGGAGAATAGTGATGAGTTAGTGATGAGTGATGAGTGAGTGAGTGAGGGCTTTGCCTTTTCGAAACGAAACCTGCTAACTTTTGTAAGTTAGGTGCAATGAATGAGCCTGCCAAATTTAACCATCTGCCTCCATGGCAAGTTGGAGAATTAGTGATGAGTTAGTGGTTGAGTGGTAGTGAGTGAGTGAGGCTTTGCCTTTTCGACAAAACCTGCTTAACTTTGTAAGTAAGGTCAATGAATGAGCCTGCCAAATTTAAAGCCATCTGCCTCCACGGCAAGTTGGAGAATAAGTGATGAGTGAGTGAGTGAGGGCTTTGCCTTTTCGAAACGAAACCTGTTTAACTTTTGTAAGTAAGGTGCAATAAATGAGCCTGCCAAATTTAAGCCGTCTGCCTCCATGGCAAGTTGGAGAATTAGTGATGAGTTAGGCAAGTTGGAGAATTAGTGATGAGTGAGTGAGTGAGTGAGGGCTTTGCCTTTTCGAAACACAACCTGCTTAACTTTTGTAAGTAAGGTGCAATGAATGAGCCTGCCAAATTTAAGCCGTCTGCCTCCACGGCAAGTTGGAGAATTAGTGATGAGTGAGGCAAGTTGGAGAATAAGTGATGAGTGAGTGAGTGAGTGAGGGCTTTGCCTTTTCGAAATGAAACCTGCTTAACTTTTGTAAGTAAGGTGCAATGAATGAGCCTGCCAAATTTAAACCGTCTGCCTCCACGGCAAGTTGGAGAATTAGTGATGAGTGAGGCAAGTTGGAGAATTAGTGATGAGTGAGTGATGAGTGAGTGAGGGCTTTGTCTTTTCGAAAAAAACCTGCTTAACTTTTGTAAGTAAGGTGCAATGAATGAGCCTGCCAAATTTAAGCCATCTGCCTCCACGCAAGTTGGAATTAGTGATGAGTTAGGCAAGTTGGGATTAGTAGTGAGTGAGTGAGTGAGTGAGGGCTTTGTCTTTCGAAACGAACCTGCTTAACTTTTGTAAGTAAGGTGCAATGAATGAGCCTGCCAAATTTAAGCCATCTGCCTCCACGGCAAGTTGCAGAATTAGTGATGATGAGGCAGTTGGAGATATAGTGAGTGAGTGATTGAGTGAGTGAGGGCTTTGTCTTTTCGACAAACAACCTGCTTACCTTTTGTAAGTAAGGTGCAATGAATGAGCCTGCCAAATTTAAGCCATCTGCCTCCACGGCAAGTTGGAGAATTAGTGATGAGTGAGTGAGTGAGTAAGTAGGCTTTGCCTTGTATTTCGAAACGAAACCTGCTTAACTTTTGTAAGTAAGTGCATGAATGAGCCTGCCAAATTTAAGCCGTCTGCCTCCACGGCAAGTTGGAGAATTAGTGGTGAGTGAGTGAGTGAGTGAGGGCTTTGCCTTTTCGAAACAAAACTGCTTAACTTTTGTAAGTAAGGTCAATGAATGAGCCTGCCAATTTAAGCCGTCTGCCTCCACGGCAAGTTGGAGAATTAGTGATGAGTGAGTGAGTGAGGGCTTGGCCTTTTTCGAAACAAACATGCTTACTTTTGTAGTAAGGTCCAATGAATGAGCCTGCAAATTTAAGCCGTCTGCCTCCACGGCAAGTTGGAGAATTAGTGGGGTGAGTTGAGTGAGTGAGGGCTTTGCCTTTTCGAAACAAAACATGCTTAACTTTTGTAAGTAAGGTGCAAATGAAGAGCCTGCCAAATTTAAGCCGTCTGCCTCCACGGCAAGTTGAGAATTAGTGATGAGTGAGGCAAGTTGGAGAATTAGTAGTGAGTGAGTGAGTAGTGAGGGAGGGCTTTGCCTTTTCGAAAACGAACCTGCTTAACTTTTGTAAGTAAGTGCAATGAAAGAGCCTGCCAAATTTAAGCCATCTACCTCCACGGCAAGTTGGAGAATTAGTGGTGAGTGAGTGAGTGATTAATGCCTTTGCCTTGTATTAGTATCGAAACGAAACCTGCTTAACTTTTGTAGTAAGGTGCAATGAATGAGCCTGCCAAATTAAGGCCTCTGCCTCCACGGCAAGTTGGAGAATTAGTGGTGAGTGAGTGAGTGGAGGGCTTTGCCTTTTCGAAACAAAACTGCTTAACTTTGTAAGTAAGGTGCAATGAATAGCCTGCCAAATTTAAGCCGTCTGCCTCCACGGCAAGTTGGAGAATTAGTGAGAGTGGAGTGAGCGACTGAGGGCTTTGCCTTTTCGAAACGAAACCTGCTTAACTTTTGTAAGTAAGGTGCAATGAATGAGCCTGCCAAATTTAAGCTGTCTGCCTCCACGGCAATTGGAGAATTAGTGGTGAGTGAGTGAGTGAGGGCTTTGCCTTTTCAAAACAAAACATGCTAAACTTTTGTAAGTAAGGTGCAATGAATGAGCCTGCCAAATTTAAGCCGTCTGCCTCCACGGCAAGTTGGAGATTAGTGATGAGTGAGGCAGTTGGAATTAGTGATGAGTGGTGAGTGAGGGCTTTGCCTTTTCGAAACAAAACCTGCTTAACTTTTGTAAGTAAGGTCAATGAATGAGACTGCCAAATTTAAAGTCGTCTGCCTCCACGGCAAGTTGGAGAATTAGTATGAGTTAGTGATGATGAGTGAGTGAGTGAGTGAGGCTTTGCCTTTTCGAACAAAACCTGCTTAACTTTTGTAAGTAAGTGCAATGAAAGAGCCTGCCAAATTTAAGCCGTCTGCCTCCACAGCAAGTTGAGAATTAGTGATGATAGTGATAAGTGAGTGAGTGAGGGCTTTGCCTTTTCGAAACAAAACCTGCTTAACTTTTGTAAGTACGTGCAATGAATGAGCCTGCCAAATTTAGCCGTCTGCCTCCACGGCAAGTTGGAGAATTAGTGATGAGTGAGGCAAGTTGGAGTTAGTGATGATTGAGTGAGTGAGTGAGTGGAGGCTTTGCCTTTTCGAAATGAAACCTGCTTAACTTTTGTAAGTAAGGTGCAATGAATGAGCCTGCCAAATTTAAGCCATCTGCCTCCACGGCAAGTTGGAGAATAAGTGGTGAGTAGTGAGTGATGTAGGCCTTTGCCTTTATTAGTATCGAAACGAACCTGCTTAACTTTTGTAAGTAAGGTGCAATGAATGAGCCTGCCAAATTTAAGCCGTCTGCCTCCACGGCAAGTTGGAGAATTAGTGGTGAGTGGTGAGTGAGTTGAGGGCTTTGCCTTTTCGAAACAAACATGCTTAACTTTTAAGTAAGGTGCAATGAATGAGCCTGCCAAATTTAAGCCGTCTGCTCCACGGCAATTTGGAGATTAGTGATGAGTGAGTGAAGTGAGTGAGTGAGGGCTTTGCCTTTTCGAAACAAAACTGCTTAACTTTTGTAAGTAAGGTGCATGAATGAGCCTGCCAAATTAAGCTGTCTGCCTCCACGGCAAGTTGGAGAATTAGTGTGGTGAGTGAGTGAGGGCTTTGCCTTTTCAAACAAACATGCTTAACTTTGTAAGTAAGGTGCAAATGAATGAGCCTGCCAAATTTAAGCCGTCTGCCTCCACGGCAAGTTGGAGAATTAGTGATGAGTGAGGCAGTTGGAGAATTAGTAGTGAGTGATTGAGTGAGTGAGGAGGGCTTTGCCTTTTCGAAACGAAACCTGCTTACTTTTGTAAGTAAGGTGCAATGAAAGAGCCTGCCAAATTTAAGCCTCTACCACGGCAAGTTGGAGAATTAGTGGTGAGTGAGTGAGTGAGTAGGCTTTGCCTGTTAGTATCGAAACGAAACCTGCTTAACTTTGTAAGTAAGGTGCAATGAATAGCCTGCCAATTTAAGCCGTCTGCCTCCACGGCAAGTTGGAGAATTAGTGGTGAGTGAGTGAGTGAGTGAGGGCTTTGCCTTTTCGAAACAAAACATGCTTAACTTTTGTAAGTAAGGTGCAATGAATGAGCCTGCCAAATTTAAGCCGTCTGCCTCCACGGCAAGTTGGAGAATTAGTGATGAGTGGTGAGTGAGGTGAGTGAGGGCTTTGCCTTTTCGAAAACAAACATGCTTACCTTTGTAAGTAAGGTGCAATGAATGAGCCTGCCAAATTTACTGTCTGCCTCCACAGCAGTTGAGAATTAGTGGTGAGTGAGTGAGTAGAAGGCTTGTGCTTTTCGAAACAAACATGCTTAACTTTGTGAAGTAGTGCAATAATGAGCCTCCAATTTAAGCCGTCTGCCTCCACGGCAAGTTGAGAATTATGATGATGAGGCAAGTTGGAGAATTAGTAGAGTGAGTGAGTGAGTGAGGAGGGCTTTGCCTTTTCGAAACGAAACCTGCTTAACTTTTGTAAGTAAGGTCAATGAAAGAGCCTGCCAAATTTAAGCCATCTACCTCCCTCCACGGCAAGTTGGAGAATTAGTGGTGAGTGAGTGAGTGTAATGCCTTTGCCTTGTATTAGTATCGAAACGAAACCTGCTTAACTTTTGTTAGTAAGGTGCAATGAATGACCGCCAAATTTAGCCATCTGCCTCCACGGCAAGTTGGAGAATTAGTGGTGAGTGAGTGAGTGAGGGCTTTGCCTTTTCGAAACAAAACATGCTTAACTTTTGTAAGTAAGGTGCAATGAATGAGCCTGCCAAATTTAAGCCGTCTGCCTCCACGGCAATTTGGAGAATTAGTGATGAGTGAGTGAGCGATGAGGGCTTTGCCTTTTCGAAACGAAACCTGCTTAACTTTGTAAGTAAGGTGCAATGAATGAGCCTGCCAAATTTAAGCTGTCTGCCTCCACGGCAAGTTGGAGAATTAGTGGTGAGTGAGTGAGTGAGGGCTTTGCCTTTTCAAACAAAACATGCTAACTTTTGTAAGTAAGGTGCAAATGAATGAGCCTGCCAAATTTAAGCCGTCTGCCCTCCACGGCAAGTTGGGATTAGTGATGAGTGAGGCAAGTTGGAGAATTAGTGATGAGTGAGTGAGTGAGGGCTTTGCCTTTTCGAAACGAAACCTGCTTAACTTTGTAAGTAAGGTGCAATGAATGAGCTGCCAAATTTAAGTGCTGCCTCCACGGCAAGTTGGAGAATAGTGATGAGTTAGTGATGAGTGAGTGAGTGAGTGAGTGAGGGCTTTGCCTTTTCGTAACAAACCTGCTTAACTTTTGTAAGTAAGATGCAATGAAAGCCTGCCAAATTTAAGCCGTCTGCTCCACAGCAAGTTGGAGAATTAGTGATAGTTAGTGATAAGTGAGTGAGTGAGGGCTTTGCCTTTTGAACAAAAACCTGCTTAACTTTTGTAAGTAGGTGCAATGAATGAGCCTGCCAAATTTAAGCCGTCTGCCTCCACGGCAAGTTGGAGAATTAGTGATGAGTGAGGCAAGTTGAGAATTATGATGAGTGAGTGAGTGAGTGAGTGAGGGCTTTGCCTTTTCGAAATGAAACCTGCTTAACTTTTGTAAGTAAGGTGCAATGAATGAGCCTGCCAAATTTAAGCCTCTGCCTCCACGGCAAGTTGGAGAATTAGTGGTGAGGTGAGTGAGTGAGTAAGGCCTTGCCTTGTATTAGTATCGAAACGAAACCTGCTTAACTTTTGTAAGTAAGGTGCAATGAATGAGCCTGCCAATTTAAGCCGTCTGCCTCCACGGCAAGTTGGAGAATTAGTGGTGAGTGGAGTGAGTGAGTGAGCCTTTGCCTTTTCGAAACAAAACTGCTTAACTTTTGTAAGTAAGGTGGCAATGAATGAGCCTGCCAAATTTAAGCCGTCTGCCTCCACGGCAAGTTGGAGAATTAGTGATGAGTGAGTGAGTGAGTGAGTGAGGGCTTTGCCTTTTCGAAACAAAACTGCTTAACTTTGTAAGTAAGGTGCAATGAATGAGCCTGCCAAATTTAAGCTGTCTGCCTCCACGGCAAGTTGGAGAATTAGTGGTGAGTGAGTGAGTGAGGGCTTTGCCTTTTCGAACAAACATGCTTAACTTTTGTAGTAAGGTGCAAATGAATGAGCCTGCCAAATTTAAGCCGTCTGCCTCCACGGCAAGTTGGAGATTAGTGATGAGTGAGGCAGTTGGAGAATTAGTAGTGAGTGAGTGAGTGAGTGAGGGGGCTTTGCCTTTTCGAAACGAAACCTGCTTAACTTTTGTAAGTAAGGTGCAATGAATGAGCCTGCCAAATTTAAGCCATCTCCTCCACGGCAAGTTGGAGAATTAGTGGTGAGTGAGTGAGTGAGTAGAGGCCTTTGCCTTGTATAATCGAAACGAAACCTGCTTAACTTTTGTAAGTAAGGTGCAATGAATGAGCCTGCCAAATTTAAGCCGTCTGCCTCCACGCAAGTTGGAGAATTATGTGATGAGTGGTGGGGAGTGAGTGAGGGCTTTGCCTTTTCGAAACAAAACATGCTTAACTTTTGTAAGTAAGGTGCAATGAATGAGCCGCCAAATTTAGCCGTCTGCCTCCACGGCAAGTTGGAGAATTAGTGATGAGTGAGTGAGTGATTGGTGAGGGCTTTGCCTTTTCGAAACAAACATGCTTAACTTTGTAAGTAAGGTGCAATGAATGAGCCTGCCAAATTTAAGCTGTCTGCCTCCACGGCAAGTTGGGAGAATTAGTGGTGAGTGAGTGAGTGAGGGCTTGCCTTTTCGAAACAAAACCTGCTTAACTTTGTAAGTAAGATGCAATGAAAGAGCCTGCCAAATTTAAGCTCTGCCTCCACGGCAAGTTGGAGAATTAGTGATGATGTGAGGCAAGTTGGAGAATTGAGTGATAAGTGAGTGGAGTGAGGGCTTTGCCTTTTCGAAACAAACCTGCTTAATTTTGTAAGTAAGGTGCAATGAATGAGCCTGCCAAATTTAAGCCGTCTGCCTCCACGGCAAGTTGGAAATTAGTGTGATGAGGCAAGTTGGAGAATTAGTGATGAGTGAGTGAGTGAGTGAGTGAGGGCTTTGCTCTTTCGAAAGAAACCTGCTTACTTTTGTAAGTAAGGTGCATGAATGAGCCTGCCAAATTTAAGCCGTCTGCCTCCACGCAAGTTGGAGAATTAGTGATGAGTTAAGTGGATGAGTGAGTGAGTGATTAGTGAGTGAGGGCTTTGCCTTTTCGAAACAAACCTGTTTAACTTTTGTAATAGGTGCAAGAATGAGCCTGACAATTTAAGCCGTCTGCCTCCACGGCAAGTTGGAGAATTAGTGATGTGTGAGCAAGTTGGAGAATTGTGATAAGTGAGTGAGTGAGGGCTTTGCCTTTTCGAAACAAACCTGCTTAATTTTTGTAAGTAAGGTGCAATGAATGAGCCTGCCAAATTTAAGCCGTCTGCCTCCACGGCAAGTTGGAGAATTAGTGATGAGTGAGGCAAGTTGGAGAATTGTGATGAGTGAGTGAGTGAGTGAGGGCTTTGCCTTTTCGAAAGAAACCTGCTAACTTTTGTAAGTAAGGTGCAATGAATGAGCCTGCCAAATTTAAGCCGTCTGCCTCCAGCAAGTTGGAAATTAGTGATGAGTGAGGAAGTTGGAGAATAGTGATGTGATGAGTGAGTGAGTGAGTGAGGGCTTTGCCTTTTCGAAACGAAACCTGCTTAACTTTTGTAAGTAAGGTGCAATGATGAGCCTGCCAAATTTAAGCCATCTGCCTCCACGGCAAGTTGGAGAATTAGTGGTGAGTGAGTGAGTGAGTGAGAGGCCTTTGCCTTGTATATCGAAACGAAACCTGCTTAACTTTTGTAAGTAAGTGCAAATATGAGCCTGCCAAATTTAAGCCGTCTGCCTCCACGGCAAGTTGGAGAATTAGTGGTGAGTGAGTGAGTGAGGGCTTTGCCTTTTCGAAACAAAACATCTTAACTTTTGTAAGTAAGGTGCAATGAATGAGCCTGCCAAATTTAAGCCGTCTGCCTCCACGGCAAGTTGGAGAATTAGTGATGAGTGAGTGAGGCGAGTGAGGGCTTTGCCTTTTCGAAACGAAACCTGCTTAACTTTTGTAAGTAAGGTGCAATGAATGAGCCTGCCAATTTAAGCTGTCTGCCTCCACGGCAAGTTGGAGAATTAGTTGGTGAGTGAGTGAGTGAGGGCTTTGCCTTTCGAAACAAAACATGCTTAACTTTTGTAAGTAACGTGCAAATGAATGCCTGCCAATTTTAAGCCGTCTGCCTCCACGGCAATTGAGAATTAGTGATGAGTGAGGCAAGTGGAGAATTAGTGATGAGTGAGTGAGTGAGGGCTTTGCCTTTTCGAAACGAAACCTGCTTAACTTTTGTAAGTAGGTGCAATGAATGAGACTGCCAAATTTAAGCCGTCTGCCTCCCGGCAAGTTGGAGATTAGTGATGAGTTAGTGATGAGTTGAGTGAGTGAGTGAGTGAGGGCTTTGCCTTTTCGAAACAAAACTGCTTAACTTTTGTAAGTAAGGTGCAATGAATGAGCCTGCCAAATTTAAGCCGTCTGCCTCCACAGCAAGTTGGAGAATTAGTGATGAGTTAGTTGATGAGTGAGTGAGTGAGGGCTTTGCCTTTTCGAAACAAAACCTGCTTAACTTTTGTAAGTACGGTGCAATGAATGAGCCTGCCAAATTTAAGCCGTCTGCCTCCACGGCAAGTTGGAGAATTAGTGATGAGTTAGTGATGAGTGAGTGAGTGAGTGAGTGAGGGCTTTGCCTTTTCGAAACAAAACCTGCTTAACTTTTGTAAGTAAGATGCAATGAAAGAGCCTGCCAAATTTAAGCTGTCTGCCTCCACGGCAAGTTGGAGAATTAGTGATGAGTGAGGCAAGTTGGAGAATTAGTGATGAGTGAGTGAGTGAGTGAGGGCTTTGCCTTTTCGAAATGAAACCTGCTTAACTTTTGTAAATAAGGTGCAATGAATGAGCCTGCCAAATTTAAGCCATCTGCCTCCACCGCAAGTTGGAGAATTAGTGATGAGTTAGTGATGAGTGAGTGAGTGAGGGCTTTGCCTTTTCGAAACGAAACCTGCTTAACTTTTGTAAGTAAGGTGCAATGAATGAGCCTGCCAAATTTAACCATCTGCCTCCATGGCAAGTTGGAGAATTAGTGATGAGTGAGTGAGTGAGTGAAGGGCTTTGCCTTTTCGAAACACAACCTGCTTAACTTTTGTAAGTAAGGTGCAATGAATGAGCCTGCCAAATTTAAGCCGTCTGCCTCCACGGCAAGTTGGAGAATTAGTGATGAGTAGGCAATTGGAGATAGTGATGAGTGAGTGAGTGAGTGAGGGCTTTGCCTTTCGAAACGAAACCTGCTTAACTTTTGTAAGTAAGGTGCAATGAATGAGCCTGCCAAATTTAGCCATCTGCTCCACGGCAAGTTGGGAATTAGTGTGAGTGAGGCAAGTTGGAGAATTAGTAGTGAGTGAGTGAGTGAGTGAGGGCTTTGCCTTTTCGAAACGAAACCTGCTTAACTATTGTAAGTAAGGTGCAATGAATGAGCCTGCCAAATTTAAGCCGTCTGCCTCCACGGCAAGTTGGAGAATTAGTGATGAGTTACTGATGAGTGAGTGAGTGAGTGAGTGAGGGATTTGCCTTTTCGAAACGAAACCTGCTTAACTTTTGTAAGTAAGGTGCAATGAATGAGCCTGCCAAATTTAAGCCGTCTGCCTCCATGGCAAGTTGGAGAATTAGTGATGAGTTAGTGATGAGTGAGCGAGTGAGGGCTTTGCCTTTTCGAAACGAAACCTGCTTAACTTTTGTAAGTAAGGTGCAATGAATGAGCCTGCCAAATTTAGCCGTCTGACTCCATGGCAAGTGGAGAATTAGTGGATGAGTTAGTGAGGAGTGAGCGAGTGAGGGCTTTGCCTTTTCGAAACGAAACCTGCTTAACTTTTATAAGTAAGGTGCAATGAATGAGCCTGCCAAATTTAAGCCGTCTGCCTCCATGGCAAGTTGGAGAATTAGTGATGAGTGAGTGAGTGAGGGCTTTGCCTTTTATAGTATAGATTGGGCAGGGTGAGGGAATTTTATAAAAGTTTTATAAACATTTCGTTCATGACCCACGTTATTCCTTTTATCATCTTTCAGTAATTATTTAGCATGTTACTACTTAATATATTAAGATTAATGTGCACGTATACTAACTTTTATAACATTTTCAGTTCTGTCTTGTATCTGCAGAGATGTAATATGTAAAAAGACCCACTATTCTGGCTATGAATAGCATGGCTAATAAAATGTGAACTATTTTATGTTAGAATACAGGCATATAACTAGAAAGGGAAAGTTAAAGTATTAACTCTTCTAGCCAAATTAATGATGGGAATAACATGCAGACCAATGTAGAATGTGTAAATAACCAATTTCTAAAAGAATTTACAGTATTCCCACAGTAGTGCATTTCAGCTTTTTTTGTGTGAAATCTGACTAATTTTATTTGCTCCTGTGACATTCAACTAACTAAATATGTTGTACATACATATGTAGAACCCAGGACACCTACGCACTCATACTTATCGTTCTGCGTATGTGGTGCTACTGTGTAACAATTTATAATCCAATTAAGCAATCGAATGTGGCAAGAATTAAATAATGATATCTGTGTATTCATTAGATCAACTGGACTAGAAATGGTAGTTCTGAAGACGTTTCGCTAGTCATCCGACTGGCTTTCCCAATTCAGAATGACTTGTACAAGAATCTGTGGCAATTATGTACCCTGGAAAATCCCAATTAGCATATCAACAGCCGGTGTTAAGGGTGTGATTGGATAGTGGCTAAGAGGTGTTATAGGAATGCCCAGGCTAAGGTGTCAAAACAGCATTGTACATGGCAGCCAGATGGTGGTCGACCCCCCACCT